>CATKUP010000177.1:600000-1020000 GCA_949786385.1 Onychomys leucogaster
GTGTGTAGGACACACAGTTCTTTTGTTCTGAGCACACTCACGTTTCCTGCCTTATTAGAGACTCTAGAAAGCAAGAGCGTGCTTCTTGCTCTAAAGCAGAGAGTGTTTCATGGATGAGAACTGTGCTGTGTGTTTCCCTTCAGAAACGGAGTTAAATGCCAGGCTCTGTGTCTTCCTACATGCAAGACTTCCTTTCTGGTAAACCCTGTCACTTTTCAGCCCAAAGAGCTACATAGTTCACAAAGCTCACACGTTTCTCGCTCTAAAATGAAAAGCATTGGATGTTAGAGGACCTTTGGTTTGTATCAGTTTCAGAAGCAGAGTTGAACTAGATATGGTCTGTGTGTGTAGGAAATACAGTTCTTTTTTTCTGAACACACTCACGTTTCCTGCCTTTTTAGAGACTCTAAAAAGCAAGAGCGTGCTTCTTGCTCTAAAGCAAAGTATGTTTCATGGATGTGAACTGTGCTGTGTGTTTCCTTTCACAAACGGAGTTAAATGCCAGGCTCTGGGTCTTCCTACAGGCAAGATTTCGTTTCTGGTAAACACAGTCACTTTTCAGCTCAAAGGAAGCTAAATATTCACGAAGCTCACACGTTTCTCAGTCTTAACTGAAAAGCTTTGGATGTTAGAGGACCTCTGGTCTGTATCAGTTTCAGAAGCAGAGTTGAACTAGATATGGTCCGTGTGTGTAGGAAACACAGTTCTTTTGTTCTGAGCACACTCACGTTTCCTGCCTCATTAGAGATTCTAGAAAGCAAGAGCGTGCTTCTTGCTCTAAAGCAGAGTGTGTTTCATGGATGAGAACTGTGCTGTGTGTTTCCCTTCAGAAAGGGAGTTAAATGCCAGGCTCTGTGTGTTCCTACAAGCAAGACTTGGTTTCTGGTAGACGCAGTCACTTTTCAGCTCAAAGGAAGCTACCTAGTTCACGAAGCTCACACGTTTCTTGCTCTTAACTGAAAAGCATTGGATGTTAGAGGACCTGTGGCTTGTATCAGTTTCAGAAGCAGATTTGAAGTAGATATGGTCTCTGTGTGTAGGAAACACAGTTCTTTTGTTCTGAGCACACTCACGTTTCCCGCCTTATTAGAGATTCTAGAGAGCAAGAGCATGCTTCTTGCTCTAAAGCAGAGTGTGTTTCATGGATGAGAACTGTGCTGTGTGTTTCCCTTCATAAACAGAGTTAAATACCAGGTCTGTGTCTTCCTACAAGCAAGACTTCGTTTCTGGTAAACCCTGTCACTGTTCAGCACAAAGAGCTACATAGTTCACAAAGCTCACATGTTTCTCGCTCTAAAATGAAAAGCATTGGATGTTAGAGGACCTTTGGTTTGTATCAGTTTCAGAAGCAGAGTTGAACTAGATATGGTCTGTGTGTGTAGGAAATACAGTTCTTTTTTTCTGAACACACTCACGTTTCCTGCCTTTTTAGAGACTCTAAAAAGCAAGAGCGTGCTTCTTGCTCTAAAGCAGAGTGTGTTTCATGGATGTGAACTGTGCTGTGTGTTTCCTTTCACAAACGGAGTTAAATGCCAGGCTCTGGGTCTTCCTACAAGCAAGATTTCATTTCTGGTAAACACAGTCACTTTTCAGCTCAAACGAAGCTAAATGTTCACGAAGCTCACACGTTTCTCAGTCTTAACTGAAAAGCTTTGGATGTTAGAGGACCTCTGTTCTGTATCAGTTTCAGAAGCAGAGTTGAACTAGATATGGTCCGTGTGTGTACGAAACACAGTTCTATTGTTCTGAGCACACTCATGTTTCCCGCCTTATTAGAGACTCTAGAAAGCAAGAGCGTGCTTCCTGCTCTAAAGCAGAGTGTGTTTCATGGATGAGAACTGTGCTGTGTGTTTCCCTTAATAAACGGAGATAAATGCCAGGCTCTGTGTCTTCCTACAAGCAAGACTTCGTTTCTGGTAAACCCTGTCACTTGTCAGCCCAAAGAGCTACATAGTTCACAAAGCTCACATGTTTCTCGCTCTTAAATGAAAAGCATTGGATGTTAGAGGACCTTTGGTTTGTATCAGTTTGAGAAGGGAGTTGAACTAGATATGGTCCGTGTGTGTAGGAATCACAGTTCTTTTGTTCTGAGCACACTCAAGTTTCCCGCCTTATTAGAGACTCTAGAGAGCAAGAGCGTGCTTCTTGCTCTAAAGCAGTGTGTGTTTCATGGATGAGAACTGTGCTGTATGTTTTCCTTCAGAAACGGAGTTAAATGCCCGGCTCTGTGTCTTCCTACAAGCAAGACTTCGTTTCTGGTAAACGCAGTCACTTTTCATCTCAAATGAAGCTACATAGTACACGAAGCTGACACGTTTCTCGCTCTTTACTGGAAAGCATTGGATGTTAGAGGACCTGTGGTCTGTATCAGTTTCAGAAGCAGAGTTGAACTAGATATGGTCCGTGTGTGTAGGAAACACAGTTCTTTTGTTCTGAGCACACTTACGTTTCCCGCCTCATTAGAGATTCTAGAAAGCAAGAGCGTGCTTCTTGCTCTAAAGCAGAGTGTGTTTCATGGATGAGAACTGTGCTGTGTGTTTCCCTTCAGAAACAGAGTTATATGCCAGGCTCTGTGTCTTTCTACAAGCAAGACTTCGTTTCTGGTAAACGTGGTCACTTTTCAGCTCAAAGGAAGCTACATAGTTCACAAACTCACACGTTTCTTGCTCTTAACTGAAAAGCATTGGATGTTAGAGGACCTGTGGTTTGTATCAGTTTCAGAAGCGGAGTTGAAATAGATACGGTCCGTGTGTGTAGGAAACACAGTTCTTTTGTTCTGAGCACACTCACGTTTCCCGCATCATTAGAGATTCTAGAAAGCAAGAGCGTGCTTCTTGCTCTAAAGCAGAGTGTGTTTCATGGATGAGAACTGTGCTGTGTGTTTCGCTTCAGAAACGGAGTTAAATGCCAGGCTCTGGGTCTTCCTACAAGCAACACTTCGTTTCTGGTAAACACAGTCCTTTTTTCAGCTCAAACAGAGCTACATAGTTCACGAAGCTCACATGTTTCTCGCTCTTAACTGAAAAGCATTGAATGTTAGAGGACCTGTCGTCTGTATCAGTTTCAGAAGCAGAGTTGAACTAGTTATGGTCCATGTGTGTAGGAAACACAGTTCATTTTTTATGAGAACACCCACGTTTCCCGCCATATTAGAGACTCTAGAAAGCAAGAGCGTGCTTCTTGCTCTAAAGCAGAGTGTGTTTCATGGATGAGAACTGTGCTGTGTCTTTCCCTTCAGAAACAGTGTTAAATGCCAGGCTCTGTGTCTTCCTACAAGCAAGACTTCGTTTCTGGTAAACACGGACACTTTTCAGCTCAAAGGAAGCTACATAGTTCACGAAGCTCACACGTTTCTTGCTCTTAACTGAAAAGCATTGGATGTTAGAGGACCTGTGGTTTGTATCAGTTTCAGAAGCGGAGTTGAACTAGATATGGTCCGTGTGTGTAGGAAACACAGTTCTTTTGTTCTGAGCACACTCATGTTTCCTGCCTCATTAGAGATTCTACAAAGCAAGAGCATTCTTCTTGCTCTAAAGCAGAGTGTGTTTCATGGATGAGAACTGTGCTGTGTGTTTCCCTTCAGAAACGGAGTTAAATGCCAGGTCTGTGTCTTCCTACAAGGAAGACTTCGTTTCTGGTAAACCCTGTCACTTTTCAGCCCAAAGAGCTACATAGTTCACAAAGCTCACATGTTTCTCTCTCTAAAATGAAAAGCATTGGATGTTAGAGGACCTTTGGTTTGTATCAGTTTCAGAAGCAGAGTTGAACTAGATATGGTCTGTGTGTGTAGGAAATACAGTTCTTTTTTTTTGAACACACTCACGTTTCCTGCCTTTTTAGAGACTCTAAAAAGCAAGAGCGTGCTTCTTGCTCTAAAGCAGAGTGTGTTTCATGGATGTGAACTGTGCTGTGTGTTTTCTTTCACAAACGGAGTTAAATGCCAGGCTCTGGGTCTTCCTACAAGCAATATTTCGTTTCTGGTAAACACAGTCACTTTTCAGCTCAAACGAAGCTAAATGTTCACGAAGCTCACACGTTTCTCAGTCTTAACTGAAAAGCTTTGGATGTTAGAGGACCTCTGGTCTGTATCAGTTTCAGAAGCAGAGTTGAACTAGATATGGTCCGTGTGTGTAGGAACCACAGTTCTATTGTTCTGAGCACACTCATGTTTCCCGCCTTATTAGAGACTCTAGAAAGCAAGACCGTGCTTCCTGCTCTAAAGCAGAGTGTGTTTCATGGATGAGAACTGTGCTGTGTGTTTCCCTTAATAAACGGAGATAAATGCCAGGCTCTGTGTCTTCCTACAAGCAAGACTTCGTTTCTGGTAAACGTGGTCAATTTTTAGCTCAAAGGAAGCTACACAGTTCACGAAGCTCACAAATTTCTTGCTCCTATCTGAAAAACATTGGATGTTAGAGGACCTGTCGTCTGTATCAGTTTTAGAAGCAGATTTGAACTAGATATGGTCTCTGTGTGTAGGAAACACAGTTCTTTTGTTCTGAGCACACTCACGTTTCCCGCCTTATTAGAGACTCTAGAGAGCAAGAGCGTGCTTCTTGATCTAAAGCAGAGTGTGTTTCATGGATGAGATCTGTGCTGTGTGTTTCCCTTCAGAAACGGAGTTAAATGCCAGGCTCTGGGTCTTCCTACAAGCAACACTTCGTTTCTGGTAAACACAGTCCTTTTTTCAGCTCAAACAGAGCTACATAGTTCACGAAGCTCACATGTTTCTCGCTCTTAAATGAAAAGCATTGGATGTTAGAGGACCTTTGGTTTGTATCAGTTTCAGAAGCGGAGTTGAACTAGATATGGTCCGTGTGTGTAGGAATCACAGTTCTTTTGTTCTGAGCACACTCAAGTTTCCCGCCTTATTAGAGACTCTAGAAAGCAAGAGTGTGCTTCTTGCTCTAAAGCAGTGTGTGTTTCATGGATGAGAACTGTGCTGTGTGTTTTCCTTCAGAAACGGAGTTAAATGCCCGGCTCTGTGTCTTCCTACAAGCAAGACTTCGTTTCTGGTAAACGCAGTCACTTTTCATCTCAAATGAAGCTACATAGTACACGAAGCTGACACGTTTCTCGCTCTTTACTGGAAAGCATTGGATGTTAGAGGACCTGTGGTCTGTATCAGTTTCAGAAGCAGAGTTGAACTAGTTATGGTCCATGTGTGTAGGAAACACAGGTCTTTTTTTATGGGAACACCCACGTTTCCCGCCATATTAGAGACTCTAGAAAGCAAGAGCGTGCTTCTTGCTCTAAAGCAGAGTGTGTTTCATGGATGAGAACTGTGCTGTGTGTTTCCCTTCAGAAACAGAGTTAAATGCCAGGCTCTGTGTCTTCCTACAAGCAAGACTTCGTTTCTGGTAAACACGGTCACTTTTCAGCTCAAAGGAAGCTACATAGTTCACGAAGCTCACACGTTTCTTGCTCTTAACTGAAAAGCATTGGATGTTAGAGGACCTGTGGTTTGTATCAGTTTCAGAAGCGGAGTTGAACTAGATATGGTCCGTGTGTGTAGGAAACACAGTTCTTTTGTTCTAAGCACACTCACGTTTCCTGCCTCTTTAGAGATTCTAGAAAGCAAGAGCATGCTTCTTGCTCTAAAGCAGAGTGTGTTTCATGGATGAGAACTGTGCTGTGTGTTTCCCTTCAGAAACGGAGTTAAATGCCAGGCTCTGTGTGTTCCTACAAGCAAGACTTGGTTTCTGGTAGACGCAGTCACTTTTCAGCTCAAAGGAAGCTACCTAGTTCACGAAGCTCCCACTTTTCTTGCTCTTAACTGAAAAGCATTGGATGTTAGAGGACCTGTGGCTTGTATCAGTTTCAGAAGCAGATTTGAAGTAGATATGGTCTTTGTGTGTAGGAAACACAGTTCTTTTGTTCTGAGCACACTCACCTTTTCTGCCTTATTAGAGATTCTAGAGAGCAAGAGCGTGCTTCTTGATCTAAAGCAGAGTGTGTTTCATGGATGAGATCTAAGCTGTGTGTTTCCCTTCAGAAACGGAGTTAAATGCCAGGCTCTGGGTCTTCCTACAAGCAACACTTCGTTTCTGGTAAACACAGTCCTTTTTTCAGCTCAAACAGAGCTACATAGTTCACGAAGCTCACATGTTTCTCGCTCTTAACTGAAAAGCATTGAATGTTAGAGGACCTGTCGTCTGTATCAGTTTCAGAAGCAGAGTTGAACTAGTTATGGTCCCTGTGTGTAGGAAACACAGTTCTTTTTTTATGAGAACACCCACGTTTCCCGCCATATTAGAGACTCCTGAAAGCAAGAGCGTGCTTCTTGCTCTAAAGCAGAGAGTGTTTCATGGATGAGAACTGTGCTGTGTGTTTCCCTTCAGAAACAGAGTTAAATGCCAGGCTCTGTGTCTTCCTACAAGCAAGACTTCGTTTCTGGTAAACACGGTCACTTTTCAGCTCAAAGGAAGCTACATAGTTCACGAAGCTCACACGTTTCTTGCTCTTAACTGAAAAGCATTGGATGTTAGAGGACCTGTGGTTTGTATCAGTTTGAGAAGCAGAGTTGAACTAGTTATGATCCATGTGTGTAGGACACACAGTTCTTTTGTTCTGAGCACACTCACGTTTCCTGCCTTATTAGAGACTCTAGAAAGCAAGAGCGTGCTTCTTGCTCTAAAGCAGAGAGTGTTTCATGGATGAGAACTGTGCTGTGTGTTTCCCTTCAGAAACGGAGTTAAATGCCAGGCTCTGTGTCTTCCTACATGCAAGACTTCGTTTCTGGTAAACGCAGTCACTTTTCAGCTAAAACGAAGCTACATAGAACACGAAGCTCACACCATACTCGCTGTTAACTGAAAAGCATTGGATGTTAGAGGTCCTGAGGCTTGTATCAGTTTGAGAAGCGGAGTTGAACTAGATATGGTCCGTGTGTGTAGGAAACACAGTTCTTTTGTTCTGAGCACACTTACGTTTCCCGCCTCATTGGAGACTCTAGAAAGCAAGAGCGTGCTTCTTGCTCTAAAGCAGAGTGTGTTTCATGGATGAGAACTGTGCTGTGTGTTTCCCTTCAGAAACAGAGTTAAATGCCAGGCTCTGTGTCTTCCTACAAGCAAGACTTTGTTTCTGGTAAACACGGTCACTTTTCAGCTCAAAGGAAGCTACATAGTTCACGAAGCTCACACGTTTCTTGCTCTTAACTGAAAAGCATTGGATGTTAGAGGACCTGTGGTTTGTATCAGTTTCAGAAGCAGATTTGAAATAGATATGGTCCGTGTGTGTAGGAAACACAGTTCTTTTGTTCTGAGCACACTCACGTTTCCTCCCTCATTAGAGATTCTAGAAAGCAAGAGCATGCTTCTTGCTCTAAAGCAGAGTGTGTTTCATGGATGAGAACTGTGCTGTGTGTTTCCTTTCACAAACGGAGTTAAATGCCAGGCTCTGGGTCTTCCTACAGGCAAGATTTCGTTTCTGGTAAACACAGTCACTTTTCAGCTCAAACGAAGCTAAATATTCACGAAGCTCACACGTTTCTCAGTCTTAACTGAAAAGCTTTGGATGTTAGAGGACCTCTGGTCTGTATCAGTTTCAGAAGCAGAGTTGAACTAGATATGGTCCGTGTGTGTAGGAAACACAGTTCTATTGTTCTGAGCACACTCATGTTTCCCGCCTTATTAGAGATTCTAGAAAGCAAGAGCGTGCTTCTTGCTCTAAAGCAGAGTGTGTTTCATGGATGAGAACTGTGCTGTGTGTTTCCCTTCAGAAACAGAGTTAAATGCCAGGCTCTGTGTCTTCCTACAAGCAAGACTTCGTTTCTGGTAAACACGGTCACTTTTCAGCTCAAAGGAAGCTACATAGTTCACGAAGCTCACACGTTTCTTGCTCTTAACTGAAAAGCATTGGATGTTAGAGGACCTGTGGTTTGTATCAGTTTCAGAAGCGGAGTTGAACTAGATATGGTCCGTGTGTGTAGGAAACACAGTTCTTTTGTTCTAAGCACACTCACGTTTCCTGCCTCTTTAGAGATTCTAGAAAGCAAGAGCATGCTTCTTGCTCTAAAGCAGAGTGTGTTTCATGGATGAGAACTGTGCTGTGTGTTTCCCTTCAGAAACGGAGTTAAATGCCAGGCTCTGTGTGTTCCTACAAGCAAGACTTGGTTTCTGGTAGACGCAGTCACTTTTCAGCTCAAAGGAAGCTACCTAGTTCACGAAGCTCACACGTTTCTTGCTCTTAACTGAAAAGCATTGGATGTTAGAGGACCTGTGGCTTGTATCAGTTTCAGAAGCAGATTTGAAGTAGATATGGTCTCTGTGTGTAGGAAACACAGTTCTTTTGTTCTGAGCACACTCACGTTTCCCGCCTTATTAGAGATTCTAGAGAGCAAGAGCGTGCTTCTTGATCTAAAGCAGAGTGTGTTTCATGGATGAGATCTAAGCTGTGTGTTTCCCTTCAGAAACGGAGTTAAATGCCAGGCTCTGGGTCTTCCTACAAGCAACACTTCGTTTCTGGTAAACACAGTCCTTTTTTCAGCTCAAACAGAGCTAAATAGTTCACGAAGCTCACATGTTTCTCGCTCTTAACTGAAAAGCATTGAATGTTAGAGGACCTGTCGTCTGTATCAGTTACAGAAGCAGAGTTGAGCTAGTTATGGTCCATGTGTGTAGGAAACACAGTTCTTTTTTTATGAGAACACCCACGTTTCCCGCCATATTATAGACTCTAGAAAGCAAGAGCGTGCTTCTTGCTCTAAAGCAGAGTGTGTTTCATGGATGAGAACTGTGCTGTGTGTTTCCCTTCCTAAACACAGTTAAATGCCAGGCTCTGTGTCTTCCTACAAGCAAGACTTCGTTTCTGGTAAACACGGTCACTTTTCAGCTCAAAGGAAGCTACATAGTTCACGAAGCTCACACGTTTCTCGCTCTTAACTGTAAAGCATTGGATGTTAGAGGACCTGTCGTCTGTATCAGTTTGAGAAGCAGAGTTGAACTAGTTATGGTCCATGTGTGTAGGACACACAGTTCTTTTGTTCTGAGCACACTCACGTTTCCTGCCTTATTAGAGACTCTAGAAAGCAAGAGCATGCTTCTTGCTCTAAAGCAGAGAGTGTTTCATGGATGAGAACTGTGCTGTGTGTTTCCCTTCAGAAACGGAGTTAAATGCCAGGCTCTGTGTCTTCCTACATGCAAGACTTCGTTTCTGGTAAACGCAGTCACTTTTCAGCTAAAACGAAGCTACATAGAACACGAAGCTCACATGTTTCTCGCTCTAAAATGAAAAGCATTGGATGTTAGAGGACCTTTGGTTGGTATCAGTTTCAGAAGCAGAGTTGAACTAGATATGATCTGTGTGTGTAGGAAATACAGTTCTTTTTTTCTGAACACACTCACGTTTCCTGCCTTTTTAGAGACTCTAAAAAGCAAGAGCGTGCTTCTTGCTCTAAAGCAGAGTGTGTTTCATGGATGTGAACTCTGCTGTGTGTTTCCTTTCACAAACGGAGTTAAATGCCAGGCTCTGGGTCTTCCTACAAGCAAGATTTCGTTTCTGGTAAACACAGTCACTTTTCAGCTCAAACGAAGCTAAATGTTCACGAAGCTCACACGTTTCTCAGTCTTAACTGAAAAGCTTTGGATGTTAGAGGACCTCTGGTTTGTATCATTTTCAGAAGCAGAGTTGAACTAGATATGGTCCGTGTGTGTAGGAAACACAGTTCTATTGTTCTGAGCACACTCACGTTTCCCGCCTTATTAGAGACTCTAGAAAGCAAGAGGGTGCTTCCTGCTCTAAAGCACAGTGTGTTTCATGGATGAGAACTGTGCTGTGTGTTTCCCTTAATAAACGGAGATAAATGCCAGGCTCTGTGTCTTCCTACAAGCAAGACTTCGTTACTGGTAAACGTGGTCAATTTTTAGCTCAAAGGAAGCTACACAGTTCACGAAACTCACAAATTTCTTGCTCCTATCTGAAAAACATTGGATGTTAGAGGACCTGTTGTCTGTATCAGTTTCAGAAGCAGAGTTGAACTAGTTATGGTCCATGTGTGTAGGAAACACAGTTCTTTTTTTATGAGAACACCCACGTTTCCCTCCATATTAGAGACTCTAGAAAGCAAGAGCGTGCTTCTTGCTCTAAAGCAGAGTGTGTTTCATGGATGAAAACTGTGCTGTGTGTTTCCCTTCAGAAACGGAGTTAAATGCCAGGCTCTGTGTGTTCCTACAAGCAAGACTTGGTTTCTGGTAGACGCAGTCACTTTTCAGCTCAAAGGAAGCTACCTAGGTCACGAAGCTCACACGTTTCTTGCTCTTAACTGAAAAGCATTGGATGTTAGAGGACCTGTGGTTTGTATCAGTTTCAGAAGCGGAGTTGAAATAGATATGGTCCGTGTGTGTAGGAAACACAGTTCTTTTGTTCTGAGCACACTCACGTTTCCTGCCTCATTAGAGATTCTAGAAAGCAAGAGCATGCTTCTTGCTCTAAAGCAGAGTGTGTTTCATGGATGAGAACTGTGCTGTGTGTTTCCATTCAGAAACGGAGTTAAATGCCAGGTCTGTGTCTTCCTACAAGCAAGACTTCGTTTCTGTTAAACCCTGTCACTTTTCTGCCCAAAGAGCTACATAGTTCACAAAGCTCACATGTTTCTCGGTCTAAAATGAAAAGCATTGGATGTTAGAGGACCTTTGGTTTGTATCAGTTTCAGAAGCAGAGTTGAACTAGATATGGTCTGTGTGTGTAGGAAATACAGTTCTTTTTTTCTGAACACACTCACATTTCCTGCCCCATTAGAGATTCTAGAAAGCAAGAGCGTGCTTCTTGCTCTAAAGCAAAGTGTGTTTCATGGATGAGAACTGTGCTGTGTGTTTCCCTTCAGAAACGGAGTTAAATGCCAGGCTCTGTGTGTTCCTACAAGCAAGACTTGGTTTCTGGTAGACGCAGTCACTTTTCAGCTCAAAGGAAGCTACCTAGTTCACGAAGCTCACACGTTTCTTGCTCTTAACTGAAAAGCATTGGATGTTAGAGGACCTGTGGCTTGTATCAGTTTCAGAGGCAGATTTGAAGTAGATATGGTCTCTGTGTGTAGGAAACACAGTTCTTTTGTTCTGAGCACACTCACGTTTCCCGCCTTATTAGAGACTCTAGAGAGCAAGAGCGTGCTTCTTGCTCTAAAGCAGAGTGTGTTTCATGGATGAGATCTAAGCTGTGTGTTTCCCTTCAGAAACGGAGTTAAATGCCAGGCTCTGGGTCTTCCTACAAGCAACACTTCGTTTCTGGTAAACACAGTCCTTTTTTCAGCTCAAACAGAGCTACATAGTTCACGAAGCTCACATGTTTCTCGCTCTTAACTGAAAAGCATTGAATGTAAGAGGACCTGTCGTCTGTATCAGTTTCAGAAGCAGAGTTGAACTAGTTATGGTCCATGTGTGTAGGAAACACAGTTCTTTTTTTATGAGAACACCCACGTTTCCCGCCATATTAGAGACTCTAGAAAGCAAGAGCATGCTTCTTGCTCTAAAGCAGAGTGTGTTTCATGGATGAGAACTGTGCTGTGTGTTTCCCTTCAGAAACGGTGTTAAATGCCAGGTCTGTGTCTTCCTACAAGCAAGACTTCGTTTCTGGTAAACCCTGTCACTTTCCTGC
Source organism: Onychomys leucogaster (assembly GCA_949786385.1). Taxonomy (NCBI): domain Eukaryota; kingdom Metazoa; phylum Chordata; class Mammalia; order Rodentia; family Cricetidae; genus Onychomys; species Onychomys leucogaster. The sequence continues at coordinate 611,590 of CATKUP010000177.1, forward strand.
CCAAAGAGCTACATAGTTCACATTGCTCACATGTTTCTCGCTCTAAAATGAAAAGCATTGGATGTTAGAGGACCTTTGGTTTGTATCAGTTTCAGAAGCAGAGTTGAACTAGATATGGTCTGTGTGTGTAGGAAATACAGTTCTTTTTTTCTGAACACACTCACGTTTCCTGCCTTTTTAGAGACTCTAAAAAGCAAGAGCGTGCTTCTTGCTCTAAAGCAGAGTGTGATTCATGGATGTGAACTGTGCTGTGTGTTTCCAGTCACAAACGGAGTTAAATGCCAGGCTCTGGGTCTTCCTACAAGCAAGATTTCGTTTCTGGTAAACACAGTCAGTTTTCAGCTCAAATGAAGCTATATATTCACGAAGCTCACACGTTTCTCAGTCTTAACTGAAAAGCTTTGGATGTTAGAGGACCTGTGGTCTGTATCAGTTTCAGAAGCAGAGTTGAACTTGATATGGTCCGTGTGTGTAGGAAACACAGTTCTATTGTTCCGAGCACACTCACGTTTCCCGCCTTATTAGAGACTCTAGAGAGCAAGAGCGTGCTTCTTGATCTAAAGCAGAGTGTGTTTCATGGAGGAGATCTGTGCTGTGTGTTTCCCTTCAGAAACGGAGTTAAATGCCAGGCTCTGCGTCTTCCTACAAGCAACACTTCATTTCTGGTAAACACAGTCCTTTTTTCAGCTCAAACAGAGCTACATAGTTCACGAAGCTCACATGTTTCTCGCTCTTAACTGAAAAGCATTGAATGTTAGAAGACCTGTAGTCTGTATCAGTTTCCGAAGCAGAGTTGAACTAGTTATGGTCCATGTGTGTAGGAAACATCGTTCTTTTTTTATGAGAACACCCACATTTCCCGCCATATTAGAGACTCTAGAAAGCAAGAGCGTGCTTCTTGCTCTAAAGCAGAGAGTGTTTCATGGATGAGAACTGTGCTGTGTGTTTCCCTTCAGAAACGGAGTTAAATGCCAGGCTCTTTGTCTTCCTACAAGCAAGACTTCGTTTCTGGTAAACACGGTCACTTTTCAGCTCAAAGGAAGCTACATAGTTCCCGAAGTTCACACGTTTCTCGCTCTTAACTGAAAAGCATTGGATGTTAGAGGACCTGTCGTCTGTATCAATTTGAGAAGCAGAGTTGAACTAGTTATGGTCCATTTGTGTAGGACACACAGTTCTTTTGTTCTGAGCACACTCACGTTTCCTGCCTTATTAGAGACTCTAGAAAGCAAGAGCGTGCTTCTTGCTCTAAAGCAGAGAGTGTTTCATGGATGAGAACTGTGCTGTGTGTTTCCCTTCAGAAACGGAGTTAAATGCCAGGCTCTGTGTCTTCCTACATGCAAGACTTCGTTTCTGGTAAACGCAGTCACTTTTCAGCTAAAACGAAGCTACATAGAACACGAAGCTCACACCGTACTCGCTGTTAACTGAAAAGCATTGGATGTTAGAGGTCCTGAGGCTTGTATCAGTTTGAGAAGCGGAGTTGAACTAGATATGGTCCGTGTGTGTAGGAAACACAGTTCTTTTGTTCTGAGCATACTTAGGTTTCCCACCTCATTAGAGACTCTAGAGAGCAAGAGCGTGCTTCTTGCTCTAAAGCAGAGTGTGTTTCATGGATGAGATCTGTGCTGTGTGTTTCCCTTCAGAAACGGAGTTAAATGCCAGGCTCTGGGTCTTCCTACAGGCAACACTTCGTTTCTGGTAAACACAGTCCTTTTTTCAGCTCAAACAGAGCTACATAGTTCACGAAGCTCACATGTTTCTCGCTCTTAACTGAAAAGCATTGAATGTTAGAGGACCTGTCGTCTGTATCAGTTTCAGAAGCAGAGTTGAACTAGTTATGGTCCATGTGTGTAGGAAACACAGTTCTTTTTTTATGAGAACACCCACGTTTCCCGCCATATTAGAGACTCTAGAAAGCAAGAGCGTGCTTCTTGCTCTAAAGCAGAGTGTGTTTCATGGATGAGAAGTGTGCTGTGTGTTTCCCTTCAGAAACAGAGTTAAATTCCAGGCTCTGTGTCTTCCTACAAGCAAGACTTTGTTTCTGGTAAACACGGTCACTTTTCAGCTCAAAGGAAGCTACATAGTTCACGAAGCTCACACGTTTCTTGCTCTTAACTGAAAAGCATTGGATGTTAGAGGACCTGTGGTTTGTATCAGTTTCAGAAGCGGAGTTGAAATAGATATGGTCCGTGTGTGTAGGAAACACAGTTCTTTTGTTCTGAGCACACTCACGTTTCCTGCCTCATTAGAGATTCTAGAAAGCAAGAGCATGCTTCTTGCTATAAAGCAGAGTGTGTTTCATGGATGAGAACTGTGCTGTGTGTTTCCTTTCACAAACGGAGTTAAATGCCAGGCTCTGGGTCTTCCTACAAGCAAGATTTCGTTTCTGGTAAACACAGTCACTTTTCAGCTCAAACAAAGCTAAATATTCACGAAGCTCACACGTTTCTCAGTCTTAACTGAAAAGCTTTGGATGTTAGAGGACCTGTGGTCTGTATCAGTTTCAGAAGCAGTGTTGAACTAGATATGGTCCGTGTGTGTAGGAAACACAGTTCTATTGTTCTGAGCACACTCATGTTTCCCGCCTTATTAGAGACTCTAGAAAGGAAGAGCGTGCTTCCTGCTCTAAAGCAGAGTGTGTTTCATGGATGAGAACTGTGCTGTGTGTTTCCCTTAATAAACGGAGATAAATGCCAGGCTCTGTGTCTTCCTACAAGCAAGACTTCGTTTCTGGTAAACGCGGTCAATTTTTAGCTCAAAGGAAGCTACACAGTTCACGAACCTCACAAATTTCTTGCTCCTAACTGAAAAACATTGGATGTTAGAGGACCTGTCGTCTGTATCAGTCTCAGAAGCAGAGTTGAACTAGTTATGGTCCATGTGTTTAGGAAACACAGTTCTTTTTTTATGAGAACACCCACGTTTTCCACCATATTAGAGACTCTAGAAAGCAAGAGCGTGCTTCTTGCTCTAAAGAAGAGTGTGTTTCATGGATGAGAACTGTGCAGTGTGTTTCCCTTCAGAAAGAGAGTTAAATGCCAGGCTCTGTGTCTTCCTACAAGCAAGACTTCATTTGTGGTAAACACGGTCACTTTACAGCTCAAAGGAAGCTACATAGTTCACGAAGCTGACACGTTTCTCGCTCTTTACTGGAAAGCATTGGATGTTAGAGGACCTGTGGTCTGTATCAGTTTCAGAAGCAGAGTTGAACTAGATATAGTCCGTGTGTGTAGGAAACACAGTTCTATTGTTCTGAGCACACTCACATTTCCTGCCTTATTCGAGACTCTAGAAATCAAGAGCATGCTTCTTGCTCTAAAGCAGAGTGTGTTTCATGGATGAGAACTGTGCTGTGTGTTTCCCTTCAGAAACGGAGTTAAATGCCAGGCTCTGTGTCTTTCTACAAGCAAGATTTCGTTTCTGGTAAACCCAGTCACTTTTCAGCCCAAAGAAGCTACATAGTTCACAAAGCTCACACTTTTCTCGCTCTTAACTGAAAAACATTGGTTGTTAGAGGACCTTTGGTTTGTATCAGTTTCAGAAGCAGAGTTGAACTAGATATGGACCGTGTGTGTAGGAAACACAGTTCTATTGTTCTGAGCACACTCATGTTTCCCGCCTTATTAGAGACTCTAGAAAGCAAGAGCATGCTTCTTGCTCTAAAGCAGAGAGTGTTTCATGGATGAGAACTGTGCTGTGTGTTTGCCTTCAGAAACGGAGTTAAATGCCAGGCTCTGTGTCTTCCTACATGCAAGACTTCGTTTCTGGTAAACGCAGTCACTTTTCAGCTAAAACGAAGCTACATAGAACACGAAGCTCACACCGGACTCGCTGTTAACTGAAAAGCATTGGATGTTAGAGGTCCTGAGGCTTGTATCAGTTTGAGAAGCGGAGTTGAACTAGATATGGTCCGTGTGTGTAGGAAACACAGTTCTTTTGTTCTGAGCACACTTACGTTTCCCGCCTCATTAGAGACTCTAGAGAGCAAGAGCGTGCTTCTTGCTCTAAAGCACAGTGTGTTTCATGGATGAGATCTGTGCTGTGTGTTTCCCTTCAGAAACGGAGATAAATGCCCGGCTCTGGTTTTTCCTACAAGCAAGACTTCGTTTCTGGTAAGCCCAGTCACTTTTCAGCCCAAAGAAGGTACATAGTACACAAAGCTCACACTTTTCTCGCTCTTAACTGAAAATCATTGGTTGTTAGAGGACCTTTGTTTTGTATCAGTTTCAGAAGCAGAATTGAACTAGATATGGTCCGTGTGTGTAGGAAACACAGTTCTATTGTTCTGAGCACACTCATGTTTCCCGCCTTATTAGAGACTCTAGAAAGCAAGAGCGTGCTTCTTGCTCTAAAGCAGAGAGTGTTTCATGCATGAGAACTGTGCTGTGTGTTTCCCTTCAGAAACGGAGTTAAATGCCAGGCTCTGTGTCTTCCTACATGCAAGACTTCTTTTCTGGTAAACGCAGTCACTTTTCAGCTAAAACGAAGCTACATAGAACACGAAGCTCACACCGGACTCGCTGTTAACTGAAAAGCATTGGATGTTAGAGGTCCTGAGGCTTGTATCAGTTTGAGAAGCGGAGTTGAACTAGATATGGTCCGTGTGTGTAGGAAACACAGTTCTTTTGTTCTGAGCACACTTACGTTTCCTGCCTCATTAGAGACTCTAGAAAGCAAGAGCGTGCTTCTTGCTCTAAAGCAGAGTGTGTTTCATGGATGTGAACTGTGCTGTGTGTTTCCTTTCACAAACGGAGTTAAATGCCAGGCTCTGGGTTTCCTACAAGCAAGATTTCGTTTCTGGTAAACACAGTCACTTTTCAGCTCAAACGAAGCTAAATATTCACGAAGCTCACACGTTTCTCAGTCTTAACTGAAAAGCTTTGGATGTTAGAGGACCTGTGGTCTGTATCAGTTTCAGAAGCAGAGTTGAACTAGATATGGTCCGTGTGTGTAGGAAACACAGTTCTATTGTTCTGAGCACACTCATGTTTCCCGCCTTATTAGAGACTCTAGAAAGGAAGAGCGTGCTTCCTGCTCTAAAGCAGAGTGTGTTTCATGGATGAGAACTGTGCTGTGTGTTTCCCTTAATAAACGGAGATAAATGCCAGGCTCTGTGTCTTCCTACAAGCAAGACTTCGTTTCTGGTAAACGCGGTCAATTTTTAGCTCAAAGGAAGCTACACAGTTCACGAACCTCACAAATTTCTTGCTCCTAACTGAAAAACATTGGATGTTAGAGGACCTGTCATCTGTATCAGTTTCAGAAGCAGAGTTGAACTAGTTATGGTCCATGTGTTTAGGAAACACAGTTCATTTTTTATGAGAACACCCACGTTTCCCACCATATTAGAGACTTTAGAAAGCAAGAGCGTGCTTCTTGCTCTAAAGCAGAGTGTGTTTCATGGATGAGAACTGTGCTGTGTGTTTCCCTTCAGAAACACAGTTAAATGCCAGGCTCTGTGTCTTCCTACATGCAAGACTTCGTTTCTGGTAAACACGGTCACTTTTCAGCTCAAAGGAAGCTACATAGTTCACGAAGCTCACACGTTTCTTGCTCTTAACTGAAAAGCATTGGATGTTAGAGGACCTGTGGTTTGTATCAGTTTCAGAAGCGGAGTTGAAATAGATATGGTCTGTGTGTGTAGGAAACACAGTTCTTTTGTTCTGAGCACACTCACGTTTCCTGCCTCATTAGAGATTCTAGAAAGCAAGAGCGTGCTTCTTGCTCTAAAGCAGAGTGTGTTTCATGGATGAGAACTGTGCTGTGTGTTTCCCTTCAGAAACGGAGTTAAATGCCAGGCTCTTTGTCTTCCTACAAGCAAGACTTCGTTTCTGGTAAACACGGTCACTTTACAGATCAAAGGAAGCTACATAGTTCACGAAGCTCACACGTTTCTCGCTCTTAACTGAAAAGCATTGGATGTTAGAGGACCTGTCGTCTGTATCAGTTTGAGAAGCAGAGTTGAACTAGTTATGGTCCCTGTGTGTAGGAAACACAGTTCTTTTGTTCTGAGCACACTTACGTTTCCCGCCTCATTAGAGACTCTAGAAAGCAAGAGCGTGCTTCTTGCTCTAAAGCAGAGTGTGTTGAATGGATGAGAACTGTGCTGTGTGTTTCCCTTCAGAAACGGAGTTAAATGCCAGGCTCTGTGTCTTTCTACAAGCAAGACTTCGTTTCGGGTAAACGCGGTCACTTTTCAGCTCAAAGGAAGCTACATAGTTCACAAACTCACACGTTTCTTGCTCTTAACTGAAAAGCATTGGATGTTAGAGGACCTGTGGTTTGTATCATTTTCAGAAGCGGAGTTGAAATAGATATGGTCCGTGTGTGTAGGAAACACAGTTCTTTTGTTCTGAGCACACTCATGTTTCACCCTCATTAGAGATTCTAGAAAGCAAGAGCGTGCGTCTTGCTCTAAAGCAGAGTGTGTTTCATGGATGATATCTGAGCTGTGTGTTTCCCTTCAGAAACGGAGTTAAATGCCCGTCTCTGTGTCTTCCTACAAGCAAGACTTCGTTTCTGGTAAACGCAGTCATGTTTCAGATCAAAGGAAGCTACATAGTTCACAAAGCTCACACATTTCTTCCTCTTAATTGAAAAGCTTTGGATGTTAGAGGACCTGTGGCTTGTATCAGTTTGAGAAGCAGAATTGAACTAGATATAGTCCGTGTGTGTAGGAATCACAGTTCTTTTGTTCTGAGCACACTCACATTTTCCGCCTCATTAGAGACTCTAGAAAGCAAGAGCGTGCTTCTTGCTCTAAAGCAGAGTGTGTTTCATGCACGACATCTGAGCTGTGTGTTTCCCTTCAGAAACGGAGATAAATTCCAGGCTCTGTGTCTTTCTACAAGCAAGACTTCGTTCCTGGTAAACCCAGTCACTTTTCAGCCCAAAGAAGCTACATAGTTCAAAAAGCTCACACTTTTCTCACACTTAACTGAAAATCATTGGTTTTTAGAGGACCTTTGGTTTGTATCAGTTTCAGAAGCAGTATTGAACTAGATATGGTCCGTGTGTGTAGGAAACACAGTTCTATTGTTCTGAGCACACTCATGTTTCCCGCCTTATTAGAGACTCTAGAAAGCAAGAGCGTGCTTCTTGCTCTAAAGCAGAGAGTGTTTCATGGATGAGAACTGTGCTGTGTGTTTCCCTTCAGAAACTGAGTTAAATGCCAGGCTCTGTGTCTTCCTACATGCAAGACTTCGTTTCTGGTAAACGCAGTCACTTTTCAGCTAAAACGAAGCTACATAGAACACGAAGCTCACACCGGACTCGCTGTTAACTGAAAAGCATTGGATGTTAGAGGTCCTGAGGCTTGTATCAGTTTGAGAAGCGGAGTTGAACTAGACATGGTCCGTGTGTGTAGGAAACACAGTTCTTTTGTTCTGAGCACACTTACGTTTCCCGCCACATTAGAGACTCTAGAAAGCAAGAGCGTGCTTCTTGCTCTAAAGCAGAGTGTGTTTCATGGATGAGAACTGTGCTATGTGTTTCCCTTCAGAAACAGAGTTAAATGCCAGGCTCTGTGTCTTCCTACAAGCAAGACTTCGTTTCTGGTAAACACGGTCACTTTTCAGCTCAAAGGAAGCTACATAGTTCACGAAGCTCACACGTTTCTTGCTCTTAACTGAAAAGCATTGGATGTTAGAGGACCTGTGGTTTGTATCAGTTTCAGAAGCAGAGTTGAACTAGATATGGTCCGTGTGTGTAGGAAATACAGTTCTTTTTTTCTGAACACACTCACGTTTCCTGCCTTTTAGGAGACTCTAAAAAGCAAGAGCGTGCTTCTTGCTCTAAAGCAGAGTGTGTTTCATGGATGTGAACTGTGCTTTGTGTTTCCTTTCACAAACGGAGTTAAAGGCCAGGCTCTGGGTCTTCCTACTAGCAAGATTTCGTTTCTGGTAAACACACTCACTTTTCAGCTCAAACGAATCTAAATATTCACGAAGCTCACACGTTTCTCAGTCTTAACTGAAAAGCTTTGGATGTTAGAGGACCTGTGGTCTGTATCAGTTTCAGAAGCAGAGTTGAACTAGATATGGTCCGTGTGTGTAGGAATCACAGTTCTTTTGTTCTGAGCACACTCAAGTTTCCCGCCTTATTAGAGACTCTAGAAAGCAAGAGCGTGCTTGTTGCTCTAAAGCAGTGTGTGTTTCATGGATGAGAACTGTGCTGTATGTTTTCCTTCAGAAACGGAGTTAAATGCCCGGCTCTGTGTCTTCCTACAAGCAAGACTTCGTTTCTGGTAAACGCAGTCACTTTTCATCTCAAATGAAGCTACATAGTACACGAAGCTGACACGTTTCTCGCTCTTTACTGGAAAGCATTGGATGTTAGAGGACCTGTGGTCTGTATCAGTTTCAGAAGCAGAGTTGAACTAGATATGGTCCGTGTGTGTAAGAAACACAGTTCTTTTGTTCTGAGCACACTTACGTTTCCCGCCTCATTAGAGACTCTAGAAAGCAAGAGCGTGCTAGTTACTCTAAAGCAGAGTTTGTTTCTTGAATGAGAACTGTGCTGTGTGTTTCCCTTCAGAAACGGAGTTAAATGCCAGGCTCTTTGTCTTCCTACAAGCAAGACTTCGTTTCTGGTAAACACGGTCACTTTTCAGCCCAAAGAGCTACATAGTTCACAAAGCTCACACTTTTCTCGCTCTTAACTGAAAATCATTGGTTGTTAGAGGACCTTTGGTTTGTATCAGTTTCAGAAGCAGAATTGAACTAGATATGGTCCGTGTGTGTAGGAAACACAGTTCTATTTTTCTGAGCACACTCATGTTTCCCGCCTTATTAGAGACTCTAGAAAGCAAGAGCGTGCTTCTTGCTCTAAAGCAGAGAGTGTTTCATGGATGAGAACTGTGCTGTGTGTTTCCCTTCAGAAACGGAGTTAAATGCCAGGTCTGTGTCTTCCTACAAGCAAGCCTCGTTTCTGGTAAACCCTGTCACTTTTCAGCCCAAAGAGCTACATAGTTCACAAAGCTCACATGTTTCTCGCTCTTAAATGAAAAGCATTGGATGTTAGAGGACCTTTGGTTTGTATCAGTTTCAGAAGCAGAGTTGAACTAGATATGGTCCGTGTGTGTAGGAAATACAGTTCTTTTTTTCTGAACACACTCACGTTTCCTGCCTTTTAGGAGACTCTAAAAAGCAAGAGCGTGCTTCTTGCTCTAAAGCAGAGTGTGTTTCATGGATGTGAACTGTGCTATGTGTTTCCTTTCACAAACGGAGTTAAAGGCCAGGCTCTGGGTCTTCCTACTAGCAAGATTTCTTTTCTGGTAAACACACTCACTTTTCAGCTCAAACAAATCTAAATATTCACGAAGCTCACACGTTTCTCAGTCTTAACTGAAAAGCTTTGGATGTTAGAGGACCTGTGGTCTGTATCAGTTTCAGAAGCAGAGTTGAACTAGATATGGTCCGTGTGTGTAGGAATCACAGTTCTTTTGTTCTGAGCACACTCAAGTTTCCCGCCTTATTAGAGACTCTAGAAAGCAAGAGCGTGCTTCTTGCTCTAAAGCAGTGTGTGTTTCATGGATGAGAACTGTGCTGTATGTTTTCCTTCAGAAACGGAGTTAAATGCCCGGCTCTGTGTCTTCCTACAAGCAAGACTTCGTTTCTGGTAAACGCAGTCACTTTTCATCTCAAATGAAGCTACATAGTACACGAAGCTGACACGTTTCTCGCTCTTTACTGGAAAGCATTGGATGTTAGAGGACCTGTGGTCTGTATCAGTTTCAGAAGCAGAGTTGAACTAGATATGGTCCGTGTATGTAGGAAACACAGTTCTTTTGTTCTGAGCACACTTACGTTTCCCGCCTCATTAGAGACTCTAGAAAGCAAGAGCGAGCTAGTTACTCTAAAGCAGAGTTTGTTTCTTGAATGAGAACTGTGCTGTGTGTTTCCCTTCAGAAACGGAGTTAAATGCCAGGCTCTTTGTCTTCCTACAAGCAAGACTTCGTTTCTGGTAAACACGGTCACTTTTCAGCCCAAAGAGCTACATAGTTCACAAAGCTCACACTTTTCTCGCTCTTAACTGAAAATCATTGGTTGTTAGAGGACCTTTGGTTTGTATCAGTTTCAGAAGCAGAATTGAACTAGATATGGTCCGTGTGTGTAGGAAACACAGTTCTAATGTTCTGAGCACACTCATGTTTCCCGCCTTATTAGAGACTCTAGAAAGCAAGAGCGTGCTTCTTGCTCTAAAGCAGAGAGTGTTTCATGGATGAGAACTGTGCTGTGTGTTTGCCTTCCGAAACGGAGTTAAATGCCAGGCTCTGTGTCTTCCTACATGCAAGACTTCGTTTCTGGTAAACGCAGTCACTTTTCAGCTAAAACGAAGCTACATAGAACACGAAGCTCACACCGGACTCGCTGTTAACTGAAAAGCATTGGATGTTAGAGGTCCTGAGGCTTGTATCAGTTTGAGAAGCGGAGTTGAACTAGATATGGTCCGTGTGTGTAGGAAACACAGTTCTTTTGTTCTGAGCACACTTACGTTTCCCGCCACATTAGAGACTCTAGAAAGCAAGAGCGTGCTTCTTGCTCTAAAGCAGAGTGTGTTTCATGGATGAGAACTGTGCTATGTGTTTCCCTTCAGAAACAGAGTTAAATGCCAGGCTCTGTGTCTTCCTACAAGCAAGACTTCGTTTCTGGTAAACGCAGACAATTTTTAGCTCAAAGGAAGCTACACAGTTCACGAACCTCACAAATTTCTTGCTCCTAACTGAAAATCATTGGATGTTAGAGGACCTGTCATCTGTATCAGTTTCAGAAGCAGAGTTGAACTAGTTATGGTCCATGTGTTTAGGAAACACAGTTCTTTTTTTATGAGAACACCCACGTTTCCCACCATATTAGAGACTCTAGAAAGCAAGAGCGTGCTTCTTGCTCTAAAGCAGAGTGTGTTTCATGGATGAGAACTGTGCTGTGTGTTGCCCTTCAGAAACACAGTTAAATGCCAGGCTCTGTGTCTTCCTACATGCAAGACTTCGTTTCTGGTAAACACGGTCACTTTTCAGCTCAAAGGAAGCTACATAGTTCACGAAGCTCACACGTTTCTTGCTCTTAACTGAAAAGCATTGGATGTTAGAGGACCTGTGGTTTGTATCAGTTTCAGAAGCGGAGTTGAAATAGATATGGTCTGTGTGTGTAGGAAACACAGTTCTTTTGTTCTGAGCACACTCACGTTTCCTGCCTCATTAGAGATTCTAGAAAGCAAGAGCGTGCTTCTTGCTCTAAAGCAGAGTGTGTTTCATGGATGAGAACTGTGCTGTGTGTTTCCCTTCAGAAACGGAGTTAAATGCCAGGCTCTTTGTCTTCCTACAAGCAAGACTTCGTTTCTGGTAAACACGGTCACTTTACAGCTCAAAGGAAGCTACATAGTTCACGAAGCTCACACGTTTCTCGCTCTTAACTGAAAAGCATTGGATGTTAGAGGACCTGTCGTCTGTATCAGTTTGAGAAGCAGAGTTGAACTAGTTATGGTCCCTGTGTGTAGGAAACACAGTTCTTTTGTTCTGAGCACACTTACGTTTCCCGCCTCATTAGAGACTCTAGAAAGCAAGAGCGTGCTTCTTGCTCTAAAGCAGAGTGTGTTGAATGGATGAGAACTGTGCTGTGTGTTTCCCTTCAGAAACGGAGTTAAATGCCAGGCTCTGTGTCTTTCTACAAGCAAGACGTCGTTTCGGGTAAACGCGGTCACTTTTCAGCTCAAAGGAAGCTACATAGTTCACAAACTCACACGTTTCTTGCTCTTAACTGAAAAGCATTGGATGTTAGAGGACCTGTGGTTTGTATCATTTTCAGAAGCGGAGTTGAAATAGATATGGTCCGTGTGTGTAGGAAACACAGTTCTTTTGTTCTGAGCACACTCATGTTTCCCCCCTCATTAGAGAATCTAGAAAGCAAGAGCGTGCGTCTTGCTCTAAAGCAGAGTGTGTTTCATGGATGATATCTGAGCTGTGTGTTTCCCTTCAGAAACGGAGTTAAATGCCCGTCTCTGTGTCTTCCTACAAGCAAGACTTCGTTTCTGGTAAACGCAGTCATGTTTCAGATCAAAGGAAGCTACATAGTTCACAAAGCTCACACATTTCTTCCTCTTAATTGAAAAGCTTTGGATGTTAGAGGACCTGTGGCTTGTATCAGTTTGAGAAGCAGAGTTGAACTAGATATAGTCCGTGTGTGTAGGAAACACAGTTCTTTTGTTCTGAGCACACTCACGTTTTCCGCCTCATTAGAGACTCTAGAAAGCAAGAGCGTGCTTCTTGCTCGAAAGCAGAGTGTGTTTCATGCACGACATCTGAGCTGTGTGTTTCCCTTCAGAAACGGAGTTAAATGCCCGGCTCTGTGTCTTCCTACAAGCAAGACTTCGTTTCTGGTAAACGCAGTCACCTTTCAGATCAAACGGAGCTACATAGTTCACGAAGCTCACACGTTTCTCGCTCTTTACTGGAAAGAATTGGATGTTAGAGGACCTGTCGTCTGTATCAGTTTCAGAAGCAGAGTTGAACTAGATATGGTCCGTGTGTGTAGTTAACACAGTTCTATTGTTCTGAGCACACTCACGTTTCCCGCCATATTCGAGACTCTAGAAATCAAGAGCATGCTTCTTGCTCTAAAGCAGAGTGTGTTTCATGGATGAGAACTGTGCTGTGTGTTTCCCTTCAGAAACGGAGTTAAATTCCAGGCTCTGTGTCTTTCTACAAGCAAGACTTCGTTTCTGGTAAACCCAGTCACTTTTCAGCCCAAAGAAGCTACATAGTTCACAAAGCTCACACTTTTCTCGCTCTTAACTGAAAATCATTGGTTGTTAGAGGACCTTTGGTTTGTATCAGTTTCAGAAGCAGAATTGAACTAGATATGGTCCGTGTGTGTAGGAAACACAGTTCTATTGTTCTGAGCACACTCATGTTTCCCGCCTTATTAGAGACTCTAGAAAGCAAGAGCGTGCTTCTTGCTCTAAAGCAGAGAGTGTTTCATGGATGAGAACTGTGCTGTGTGTTTCCCTTCAGAAACGGACTTAAATGCCAGGCTCTGTGTCTTCCTACATGCAAGACTTCGTTTCTGGTAAACGCAGTCACTTTTCAGCTAAAACGAAGCTACATAGAACACGAAGCTCACACCGGACTCGCTGTTAACTGAAAAGCATTGGATGTTAGAGGTCCTGAGGCTTGTATCAGTTTGAGAAGCGGAGTTGAACTAGATATGGTCCGTGTGTGTAGGAAACACAGTTCTTTTGTTCTGAGCACACTTACGTTTCCTGCCTCATTAGAGACTCTAGAAAGCAAGAGCGTGCTTCTTGCTCTAAAGCAGAGTGTGTTTCATGGATGTGAACTGTGCTGTGTGTTTCCTTTCACAAACGGAGTTAAATGCCAGGCTCTGGGTTTCCTACAAGCAAGATTTCGTTTCTGGTAAACACAGTCACTTTTCAGCTCAAACGAAGCTAAATATTCACGAAGCTCACACGTTTCTCAGTCTTAACTGAAAAGCTTTGGATGTTAGAGGACCTGTGGTCTGTATCAGTTTCAGAAGCAGAGTTGAACTAGATATGGTCCGTGTGTGTAGGAAACACAGTTCTATTGTTCTGAGCACACTCATGTTTCCCGCCTTATTAGAGACTCTAGAAAGGAAGAGCGTGCTTCCTGCTCTAAAGCAGAGTGTGTTTCATGGATGAGAACTGTGCTGTGTGTTTCCCTTAATAAACGGAGATAAATGCCAGGCTCTGTGTCTTCCTACAAGCAAGACTTCGTTTCTGGTAAACGCGGTCAATTTTTAGCTCAAAGGAAGCTACACAGTTCACGAACCTCACAAATTTCTTGCTCCTAACTGAAAAACATTGGATGTTAGAGGACCTGTCATCTGTATCAGTTTCAGAAGCAGAGTTGAACTAGTTATGGTCCATGTGTTTAGGAAACACAGTTCATTTTTTATGAGAACACCCACGTTTCCCACCATATTAGAGACTTTAGAAAGCAAGAGCGTGCTTCTTGCTCTAAAGCAGAGTGTGTTTCATGGATGAGAACTGTGCTGTGTGTTTCCCTTCAGAAACACAGTTAAATGCCAGGCTCTGTGTCTTCCTACATGCAAGACTTCGTTTCTGGTAAACACGGTCACTTTTCAGCTCAAAGGAAGCTACATAGTTCACGAAGCTCACACGTTTCTTGCTCTTAACTGAAAAGCATTGGATGTTAGAGGACCTGTGGTTTGTATCAGTTTCAGAAGCGGAGTTGAAATAGATATGGTCTGTGTGTGTAGGAAATACAGTTCTTTTGTTCTGAGCACACTCACGTTTCCTGCCTCATTAGAGATTCTAGAAAGCAAGAGCGTGCTTCTTGCTCTAAAGCAGAGTGTGTTTCATGGATGAGAACTGTGCTGTGTGTTTCCCTTCAGAAACGGAGTTAAATGCCAGGCTCTTTGTCTTCCTACAAGCAAGACTTCGTTTCTGGTAAACACGGTCACTTTACAGATCAAAGGAAGCTACATAGTTCACGAAGCTCACACGTTTCTCGCTCTTAACTGAAAAGCATTGGATGTTAGAGGACCTGTCGTCTGTATCAGTTTGAGAAGCAGAGTTGAACTAGTTATGGTCCCTGTGTGTAGGAAACACAGTTCTTTTGTTCTGAGCACACTTACGTTTCCCGCCTCATTAGAGACTCTAGAAAGCAAGAGCGTGCTTCTTGCTCTAAAGCAGAGTGTGTTGAATGGATGAGAACTGTGCTGTGTGTTTCCCTTCAGAAACGGAGTTAAATGCCAGGCTCTGTGTCTTTCTACAAGCAAGACTTCGTTTCGGGTAAACGCGGTCACTTTTCAGCTCAAAGGAAGCTACATAGTTCACAAACTCACACGTTTCTTGCTCTTAACTGAAAAGCATTGGATGTTAGAGGACCTGTGGTTTGTATCATTTTCAGAAGCGGAGTTGAAATAGATATGGTCCGTGTGTGTAGGAAACACAGTTCTTTTGTTCTGAGCACACTCATGTTTCACCCTCATTAGAGATTCTAGAAAGCAAGAGCGTGCGTCTTGCTCTAAAGCAGAGTGTGTTTCATGGATGATATCTGAGCTGTGTGTTTCCCTTCAGAAACGGAGTTAAATGCCCGTCTCTGTGTCTTCCTACAAGCAAGACTTCGTTTCTGGTAAACGCAGTCATGTTTCAGATCAAAGGAAGCTACATAGTTCACAAAGCTCACACATTTCTTCCTCTTAATTGAAAAGCTTTGGATGTTAGAGGACCTGTGGCTTGTATCAGTTTGAGAAGCAGAATTGAACTAGATATAGTCCGTGTGTGTAGGAATCACAGTTCTTTTGTTCTGAGCACACTCACATTTTCCGCCTCATTAGAGACTCTAGAAAGCAAGAGCGTGCTTCTTGCTCTAAAGCAGAGTGTGTTTCATGCACGACATCTGAGCTGTGTGTTTCCCTTCAGAAACGGAGATAAATTCCAGGCTCTGTGTCTTTCTACAAGCAAGACTTCGTTCCTGGTAAACCCAGTCACTTTTCAGCCCAAAGAAGCTACATAGTTCAAAAAGCTCACACTTTTCTCACACTTAACTGAAAATCATTGGTTTTTAGAGGACCTTTGGTTTGTATCAGTTTCAGAAGCAGTATTGAACTAGATATGGTCCGTGTGTGTAGGAAACACAGTTCTATTGTTCTGAGCACACTCATGTTTCCCGCCTTATTAGAGACTCTAGAAAGCAAGAGCGTGCTTCTTGCTCTAAAGCAGAGAGTGTTTCATGGATGAGAACTGTGCTGTGTGTTTCCCTTCAGAAACTGAGTTAAATGCCAGGCTCTGTGTCTTCCTACATGCAAGACTTCGTTTCTGGTAAACGCAGTCACTTTTCAGCTAAAACGAAGCTACATAGAACACGAAGCTCACACCGGACTCGCTGTTAACTGAAAAGCATTGGATGTTAGAGGTCCTGAGGCTTGTATCAGTTTGAGAAGCGGAGTTGAACTAGACATGGTCCGTGTGTGTAGGAAACACAGTTCTTTTGTTCTGAGCACACTTACGTTTCCCGCCACATTAGAGACTCTAGAAAGCAAGAGCGTGCTTCTTGCTCTAAAGCAGAGTGTGTTTCATGGATGAGAACTGTGCTATGTGTTTCCCTTCAGAAACAGAGTTAAATGCCAGGCTCTGTGTCTTCCTACAAGCAAGACTTCGTTTCTGGTAAACACGGTCACTTTTCAGCTCAAAGGAAGCTACATAGTTCACGAAGCTCACACGTTTCTTGCTCTTAACTGAAAAGCATTGGATGTTAGAGGACCTGTGGTTTGTATCAGTTTCAGAAGCAGAGTTGAACTAGATATGGTCCGTGTGTGTAGGAAATACAGTTCTTTTTTTCTGA
Organism: Onychomys leucogaster; assembly: GCA_949786385.1. NCBI lineage: Eukaryota > Metazoa > Chordata > Mammalia > Rodentia > Cricetidae > Onychomys > Onychomys leucogaster. The sequence goes on from CATKUP010000177.1 coordinate 627,935, forward strand.
ACACACTCACGTTTCCTGCCTTTTAGGAGACTCTAAAAAGCAAGAGCGTGCTTCTTGCTCTAAAGCAGAGTGTGTTTCATGGATGTGAACTGTGCTTTGTGTTTCCTTTCACAAACGGAGTTAAAGGCCAGGCTCTGGGTCTTCCTACTAGCAAGATTTCGTTTCTGGTAAACACACTCACTTTTCAGCTCAAACGAATCTAAATATTCACGAAGCTCACACGTTTCTCAGTCTTAACTGAAAAGCTTTGGATGTTAGAGGACCTGTGGTCTGTATCAGTTTCAGAAGCAGAGTTGAACTAGATATGGTCCGTGTGTGTAGGAATCACAGTTCTTTTGTTCTGAGCACACTCAAGTTTCCCGCCTTATTAGAGACTCTAGAAAGCAAGAGCGTGCTTGTTGCTCTAAAGCAGTGTGTGTTTCATGGATGAGAACTGTGCTGTATGTTTTCCTTCAGAAACGGAGTTAAATGCCCGGCTCTGTGTCTTCCTACAAGCAAGACTTCGTTTCTGGTAAACGCAGTCACTTTTCATCTCAAATGAAGCTACATAGTACACGAAGCTGACACGTTTCTCGCTCTTTACTGGAAAGCATTGGATGTTAGAGGACCTGTGGTCTGTATCAGTTTCAGAAGCAGAGTTGAACTAGATATGGTCCGTGTGTGTAAGAAACACAGTTCTTTTGTTCTGAGCACACTTACGTTTCCCGCCTCATTAGAGACTCTAGAAAGCAAGAGCGTGCTAGTTACTCTAAAGCAGAGTTTGTTTCTTGAATGAGAACTGTGCTGTGTGTTTCCCTTCAGAAACGGAGTTAAATGCCAGGCTCTTTGTCTTCCTACAAGCAAGACTTCGTTTCTGGTAAACACGGTCACTTTTCAGCCCAAAGAGCTACATAGTTCACAAAGCTCACACTTTTCTCGCTCTTAACTGAAAATCATTGGTTGTTAGAGGACCTTTGGTTTGTATCAGTTTCAGAAGCAGAATTGAACTAGATATGGTCCGTGTGTGTAGGAAACACAGTTCTATTTTTCTGAGCACACTCATGTTTCCCGCCTTATTAGAGACTCTAGAAAGCAAGAGCGTGCTTCTTGCTCTAAAGCAGAGAGTGTTTCATGGATGAGAACTGTGCTGTGTGTTTCCCTTCAGAAACGGAGTTAAATGCCAGGTCTGTGTCTTCCTACAAGCAAGCCTCGTTTCTGGTAAACCCTGTCACTTTTCAGCCCAAAGAGCTACATAGTTCACAAAGCTCACATGTTTCTCGCTCTTAAATGAAAAGCATTGGATGTTAGAGGACCTTTGGTTTGTATCAGTTTCAGAAGCAGAGTTGAACTAGATATGGTCCGTGTGTGTAGGAAATACAGTTCTTTTTTTCTGAACACACTCACGTTTCCTGCCTTTTAGGAGACTCTAAAAAGCAAGAGCGTGCTTCTTGCTCTAAAGCAGAGTGTGTTTCATGGATGTGAACTGTGCTATGTGTTTCCTTTCACAAACGGAGTTAAAGGCCAGGCTCTGGGTCTTCCTACTAGCAAGATTTCGTTTCTGGTAAACACACTCACTTTTCAGCTCAAACAAATCTAAATATTCACGAAGCTCACACGTTTCTCAGTCTTAACTGAAAAGCTTTGGATGTTAGAGGACCTGTGGTCTGTATCAGTTTCAGAAGCAGAGTTGAACTAGATATGGTCCGTGTGTGTAGGAATCACAGTTCTTTTGTTCTGAGCACACTCAAGTTTCCCGCCTTATTAGAGACTCTAGAAAGCAAGAGCGTGCTTCTTGCTCTAAAGCAGTGTGTGTTTCATGGATGAGAACTGTGCTGTATGTTTTCCTTCAGAAACGGAGTTAAATGCCCGGCTCTGTGTCTTCCTACAAGCAAGACTTCGTTTCTGGTAAACACAGTCACTTTTCATCTCAAATGAAGCTACATAGTACACGAAGCTGACACGTTTCTCGCTCTTTACTGGAAAGCATTGGATGTTAGAGGACCTGTGGTCTGTATCAGTTTCAGAAGCAGAGTTGAACTAGATATGGTCCGTGTATGTAGGAAACACAGTTCTTTTGTTCTGAGCACACTTACGTTTCCCGCCTCATTAGAGACTCTAGAAAGCAAGAGCGAGCTAGTTACTCTAAAGCAGAGTTTGTTTCTTGAATGAGAACTGTGCTGTGTGTTTCCCTTCAGAAACGGAGTTAAATGCCAGGCTCTTTGTCTTCCTACAAGCAAGACTTCGTTTCTGGTAAACACGGTCACTTTTCAGCCCAAAGAGCTACATAGTTCACAAAGCTCACACTTTTCTCGCTCTTAACTGAAAATCATTGGTTGTTAGAGGACCTTTGGTTTGTATCAGTTTCAGAAGCAGAATTGAACTAGATATGGTCCGTGTGTGTAGGAAACACAGTTCTAATGTTCTGAGCACACTCATGTTTCCCGCCTTATTAGAGACTCTAGAAAGCAAGAGCGTGCTTCTTGCTCTAAAGCAGAGAGTGTTTCATGGATGAGAACTGTGCTGTGTGTTTGCCTTCCGAAACGGAGTTAAATGCCAGGCTCTGTGTCTTCCTACATGCAAGACTTCGTTTCTGGTAAACGCAGTCACTTTTCAGCTAAAACGAAGCTACATAGAACACGAAGCTCACACCGGACTCGCTGTTAACTGAAAAGCATTGGATGTTAGAGGTCCTGAGGCTTGTATCAGTTTGAGAAGCGGAGTTGAACTAGATATGGTCCGTGTGTGTAGGAAACACAGTTCTTTTGTTCTGAGCACACTTACGTTTCCCGCCACATTAGAGACTCTAGAAAGCAAGAGCGTGCTTCTTGCTCTAAAGCAGAGTGTGTTTCATGGATGAGAACTGTGCTATGTGTTTCCCTTCAGAAACAGAGTTAAATGCCAGGCTCTGTGTCTTCCTACAAGCAAGACTTCGTTTCTGGTAAACGCAGACAATTTTTAGCTCAAAGGAAGCTACACAGTTCACGAACCTCACAAATTTCTTGCTCCTAACTGAAAAACATTGGATGTTAGAGGACCTGTCATCTGTATCAGTTTCAGAAGCAGAGTTGAACTAGTTATGGTCCATGTGTTTAGGAAACACAGTTCTTTTTTTATGAGAACACCCACGTTTCCCACCATATTAGAGACTCTAGAAAGCAAGAGCGTGCTTCTTGCTCTAAAGCAGAGTGTGTTTCATGGATGAGAACTGTGCTGTGTGTTTCCCTTCAGAAACACAGTTAAATGCCAGGCTCTGTGTCTTCCTACATGCAAGACTTCGTTTCTGGTAAACACGGTCACTTTTCAGCTCAAAGGAAGCTACATAGTTCACGAAGCTCACACGTTTCTTGCTCTTAACTGAAAAGCATTGGATGTTAGAGGACCTGTGGTTTGTATCAGTTTCAGAAGCGGAGTTGAAATAGATATGGTCTGTGTGTGTAGGAAACACAGTTCTTTTGTTCTGAGCACACTCACGTTTCCTGCCTCATTAGAGATTCTAGAAAGCAAGAGCGTGCTTCTTGCTCTAAAGCAGAGTGTGTTTCATGGATGAGAACTGTGCTGTGTGTTTCCCTTCAGAAACGGAGTTAAATGCCAGGCTCTTTGTCTTCCTACAAGCAAGACTTCGTTTCTGGTAAACACGGTCACTTTACAGCTCAAAGGAAGCTACATAGTTCACGAAGCTCACACGTTTCTCGCTCTTAACTGAAAAGCATTGGATGTTAGAGGACCTGTCGTCTGTATCAGTTTGAGAAGCAGAGTTGAACTAGTTATGGTCCCTGTGTGTAGGAAACACAGTTCTTTTGTTCTGAGCACACTTACGTTTCCCGCCTCATTAGAGACTCTAGAAAGCAAGAGCATGCTTCTTGCTCTAAAGCAGAGTGTGTTGAATGGATGAGAACTGTGCTGTGTGTTTCCCTTCAGAAACGGAGTTAAATGCCAGGCTCTGTGTCTTTCTACAAGCAAGACGTCGTTTCGGGTAAACGCGGTCACTTTTCAGCTCAAAGGAAGCTACATAGTTCACAAACTCACACGTTTCTTGCTCTTAACTGAAAAGCATTGGATGTTAGAGGACCTGTGGTTTGTATCATTTTCAGAAGCGGAGTTGAAATAGATATGGTCCGTGTGTGTAGGAAACACAGTTCTTTTGTTCTGAGCACACTCATGTTTCCCCCCTCATTAGAGAATCTAGAAAGCAAGAGCGTGCGTCTTGCTCTAAAGCAGAGTGTGTTTCATGGATGATATCTGAGCTGTGTGTTTCCCTTCAGAAACGGAGTTAAATGCCCGTCTCTGTGTCTTCCTACAAGCAAGACTTCGTTTCTGGTAAATGCAGTCATGTTTCAGATCAAAGGAAGCTACATAGTTCACAAAGCTCACACATTTCTTCCTCTTAATTGAAAAGCTTTGGATGTTAGAGGACCTGTGGCTTGTATCAGTTTGAGAAGCAGAGTTGAACTAGATATAGTCCGTGTGTGTAGGAAACACAGTTCTTTTGTTCTGAGCACACTCACGTTTTCCGCCTCATTAGAGACTCTAGAAAGCAAGAGCGTGCTTCTTGCTCGAAAGCAGAGTGTGTTTCATGCACGACATCTGAGCTGTGTGTTTCCCTTCAGAAACGGAGTTAAATGCCCGGCTCTGTGTCTTCCTACAAGCAAGACTTCGTTTCTGGTAAACGCAGTCACCTTTCAGATCAAACGGAGCTACATAGTTCACGAAGCTCACACGTTTCTCGCTCTTTACTGGAAAGAATTGGATGTTAGAGGACCTGTCGTCTGTATCAGTTTCAGAAGCAGAGTTGAACTAGATATGGTCCGTGTGTGTAGTTAACACAGTTCTATTGTTCTGAGCACACTCACGTTTCCCGCCATATTCGAGACTCTAGAAATCAAGAGCATGCTTCTTGCTCTAAAGCAGAGTGTGTTTCATGGATGAGAACTGTGCTGTGTGTTTCCCTTCAGAAACGGAGTTAAATTCCAGGCTCTGTGTCTTTCTACAAGCAAGACTTCGTTTCTGGTAAACCCAGTCACTTTTCAGCCCAAAGAAGCTACATAGTTCACAAAGCTCACACTTTTCTCGCTCTTAACTGAAAATCATTGGTTGTTAGAGGACCTTTGGTTTGTATCAGTTTCAGAAGCAGAATTGAACTAGATATGGTCCGTGTGTGTAGGAAACACAGTTCTATTGTTCTGAGCACACTCATGTTTCCCGCCTTATTAGAGACTCTAGAAAGCAAGAGCGTGCTTCTTGCTCTAAAGCAGAGAGTGTTTCATGGATGAGAACTGTGCTGTGTGTTTCCCTTCAGAAACGGACTTAAATGCCAGGCTCTGTGTCTTCCTACATGCAAGACTTCGTTTCTGGTAAACGCAGTCACTTTTCAGCTAAAACGAAGCTACATAGAACACGAAGCTCACACCGGACTCGCTGTTAACTGAAAAGCATTGGATGTTAGAGGTCCTGAGGCTTGTATCAGTTTGAGAAGCGGAGTTGAACTAGATATGGTCCGTGTGTGTAGGAAACACAGTTCTTTTGTTCTGAGCACACTTACGTTTCCCGCCACATTAGAGACTCTAGAAAGCAAGAGCGTGCTTCTTGCTCTAAAGCAGAGTGTGTTTCATGGATGAGAACTGTGCTATGTGTTTCCCTTCAGAAACAGAGTTAAATGCCAGGCTCTGTGTCTTCCTACAAGCAAGACTTCGTTTCTGGTAAACACGGTCACTTTTCAGCTCAAAGGAAGCTACATAGTTCACGAAGCTCACACGTTTCTTGCTCTTAACTGAAAAGCATTGGATGTTAGAGGACCTGTGGTTTGTATCAGTTTCAGAAGCGGAGTTGAAATAGATATGGTCCGTGTGTGTAGGAAACACAGTTCTTTTGTTCTGAGCACACTCACGTTTCCTGCCTCATTAGAGATTCTAGAAAGCAAGAGTGTGCTTCTTGCTCTAAACAGAGTGTGTTTCATGGATGAGAACTGTGCTGTGTGTTTCCCTTCATAAACGGAGTTAAATGCCAGGTCTGTGTCTTCCTACAAGCAAGACTTCGTTTCTGGTAAACCCTGTCACTTTTCAGCCCAAAGAGCTACATAGTTCACAAAGCTCACATGTTTCTCGCTCTTAAATGAACAGCATTGGATGTTAGAGGACCTTTGGTTTGTATCAGTTTCAGAAGCAGAGTTGAACTAGATATGGTCCGTGTGTGTAGGAAATACAGTTCTTTTTTTCTGAACACACTCACGTTTCCTGCCTTTTAGGAGACTCTAAAAAGCAAGAGCGTGCTTCTTGCTCTAAAGCAGAGTGTGTTTCATGGATGTGAACTGTGCTTTGTGTTTCCTTTCACAAACGGAGTTAAAGGCCAGGCTCTGGGTCTTCCTACTAGCAAGATTTCGTTTCTGGTAAACACACTCACTTTTCAGCTCAAACAAATCTAAATATTCACGAAGCTCACACGTTTCTCAGTCTTAACTGAAAAGCTTTGGATGTTAGAGGACCTGTGGTCTGTATCAGTTTCAGAAGCAGAGTTGAACTAGATATGGTCAGTGTGTGTAGGAATCACAGTTCTTTTGTTCTGAGCACACTCAAGTTTCCCGCCTTATTAGAGACTCTAGAAAGCAAGAGCGTGCTTCTTGCTCTAAAGCAGTGTGTGTTTCATGGATGAGAACTGTGCTGTATGTTTTCCTTCAGAAACGGAGTTAAATGCCCGGCTCTGTGTCTTCCTACAAGCAAGACTTCGTTTCTGGTAAACGCAGTCACTTTTCATCTCAAATGAAGCTACATAGTACACGAAGCTGACACGTTTCTCGCTCTTTACTGGAAAGCATTGGATGTTAGAGGACCTGTGGTCTGTATCAGTTTCAGAAGCAGAGTTGAACTAGATATGGTCCGTGTGTGTAGGAAACACAGTTCTTTTGTTCTGAGCACACTTACGTTTCCCGCCTCATTAGAGACTCTAGAAAGCAAGAGCGTGCTAGTTACTCTAAAGCAGAGTTTGTTTCTTGAATGAGAACTGTGCTGTGTGTTTCCCTTCAGAAACGGAGTTAAATGCCAGGCTCTTTGTCTTCCTACAAGCAAGACTTCGTTTCTGGTAAACACGGTCACTTTTCAGCCCAAAGAGCTACATAGTTCACAAAGCTCACACTTTTCTCGCTCTTAACTGAAAATCATTGGTTGTTAGAGGACCTTTGGTTTGTATCAGTTTCAGAAGCAGAATTGAACTAGATATGGTCCGTGTGTGTAGGAAACACAGTTCTATTGTTCTGAGCACACTCATGTTTCCCGCCTTATTAGAGACTCTAGAAAGCAAGAGCGTGCTTCTTGCTCTAAAGCAGAGAGTGTTTCATGGATGAGAACTGTGCTGTGTGTTTCCCTTCAGAAACGGAGTTAAATGCCAGGCTCTGTGTCTTCCTACATGCAAGACTTCGTTTCTGGTAAACGCAGTCACTTTTCAGCTAAAACGAAGCTACATAGAACACGAAGCTCACACCGGACTCGCTGTTAACTGAAAAGCATTGGATGTTAGAGGTCCTGAGGCTTGTATCAGTTTGAGAAGCGGAGTTGAAATAGATATGGTCCGTGTGTGTAGGAAACACAGTTCTTTTGTTCTGAGCACACTTACGTTTCCCGCCTCATTAGAGATTCTAGAAAGCAAGAGCGTGCTTATTGCTCTAAAGGAGAGTGTGTTTCATGGATGAGAACTGTGCTGTGTGTTTCCCTTCAGAAACGGAGTTAAATGCCAGGTCTGTGTCTTCCTACAATCAAGACTTCGTTTCTGGTAAACCCAGTCACTTTTCAACCCAAAGAAGCTACATAGTTCACAAAGCTCACACTTTTCTCGCTCTTAACTGAAAAGCATTGAATGTTAGAGGACCTGTCGTCTGTATCAGTTTCAGAAGCAGAGTTGAACTAGTTATGGTCCATGTGTGTAGGAAACACAGTTCTTTTTTTATGAGAACACCCACGTTTCCCGCCATATTAGAGAATCTAGAAAGCAAGAGCGTGCTTCTTGCTCTAAAGCAGAGTGTGTTTCATGGATGAGAACTGTGCTATGTGTTTCCCTTCAGAAACAGAGTTAAATGCCATGCTCTGTGTCTTCCTACAAGCAAGACTTCGTTTCTGGTAAACACGGTCACTTTTCAGCTCAAAGGAAGCTACATAGTTCACGAAGCTCACACGTTTCTTGCTCTTAACTGAAAAGCATTGGATGTTAGAGGACCTGTGGTTTGTATCAGTTTCAGAAGCGGAGTTGAAATAGATATGGTCCGTGTGTGTAGGAAACACAGTTCTTTTGTTCTGAGCACACTCACGTTTCCTGCCTTTTAGGAGACTCTAAAAAGCAAGAGCGTGCTTCTTGATCTAAAGCAGAGTGTGTTTCATGGATGTGAACTGTGCTGTGTGTTTCCTTTCACAAACGGAGTTAAAGGCCAGGCTCTGGGTCTTCCTACTAGCAAGATTTCGTTTCTGGTAAACACAGTCACTTTTCAGCTCAAACGAATCTAAATATTCACGAAGCTCACACGTTTCTCAGTCTTAACTGAAAAGCTTTGGATGTTAGAGGACCTGTGGTCTGTATCAGTTTCAGAAGCAGAGTTGAACTAGATATGGTCCGTGTGTGTAGGAATCACAGTTCTTTTGTTCTGAGCACACTTACGTTTCCCGCCTCATTAGAGACTCTAGAAAGCAAGAGCGTGCTAGTTACTCTAAAGCAGAGTTTGTTTCTTGAATGAGAACTGTGCTGTGTGTTTCCCTTCAGAAAGGGAGTTAAATGCCAGGCTCTTTGTCTTCCTACAAGCAAGACTTCGTTTCTGGTAAACACGGTCACTTTTCAGCCCAAAGAGCTACATAGTTCACAAAGCTCACACTTTTCTCGCTCTTAACTGAAAATCATTGGTTGTTAGAGGACCTTTGGTTTGTATCAGTTTCAGAAACAGAATTGAACTAGATATGGTCCGTGTGTGTAGGAAACACAGTTCTATTGTTCTGAGCACACTCATGTTTCCCGCCTTATTAGAGACTCTAGAAAGCAAGAGCGTGCTTCTTGCTCTAAAGCAGAGTGTGTTTCATGGATGAGAACTGTGCTGTGTGTTTCCCTTCAGAAACGAAGTTAAATGCCAGGCTCTGTGTCTCCTACATGCAAGACTTCGTTTCTGGTAAACGCAGTCACTTTTCAGCTAAAACGAAGCTACATAGAACACGAAGCTCACACCGGACTCGCTGTTAACTGAAAAGCATTGGATGTTAGAGGACCTGTGGTTTGTATCATTTTCAGAAGCGGAGTTGAAATAGATATGGGCCGTGTGTGTAGGAAACACAGTTCTTTTGTTCTGAGCACACTCATGTTTCCCCCCTCATTAGAGATTCTAGAAAGCAAGAGCGTGCGTCTTGCTCTAAAGCAGAGTGTGTTTCATGGATGATATCTGAGCTGTGTGTTTCCCTTCAGAAACGGAGTTAAATGCCCGTCTCTGTGTCTTCCTACAAGCAAGACTTCGTTTCTGGTAAACGCAGTCATGTTTCAGATCAAAGGAAGCTACATAGTTCACAAAGCTCACAAATTTCTTCCTCTTAATTGAAAAGCTTTGGATGTTAGAGGACCTGTGGCTTGTATCAGTTTGAGAAGCAGAGTTGAACTAGATGTAGTCCGTGTGTGTAGGAAACACAGTTCTTTTGTTCTGAGCACACTCACGTTTTCCGCCTCATTAGAGACTCTAGAAAACAAGAGCGTGCTTCTTGCTCTAAAGCAGAGTGTGTTTCATGCACGACATCTGAGCTGTGTGTTTCCCTTCAGAAACGGAGTTAAATGCCCGGCTCTGTGTCTTCCTACAAGCAAGACTTCGTTTCTGGTAAACGCAGTCACCTTTCAGATCAAACGGAGCTACATAGTTCACGAAGCTCACACGTTTCTCGCTCTTTACTGGAAAGCATTGGATGTTAGAGGACCTGTCGTCTGTATCAGTTTCAGAAGCAGAATTGAACTAGATATGGTCCGTGTGTGTAGGAAACACAGTTCTATTGTTCTGAGCACACTCATGTTTCCCGCCTTATTAGAGACTCTAGAAAGCAAGAGCGTGCTTCTTGCTCTAAAGCAGAGAGTGTTTCATGGATGAGAACTGTGCTGTGTGTTTGCCTTCCGAAACGGAGTTAAATGCCAGGCTCTGTGTCTTCCTACATGCAAGACTTCGTTTCTGGTAAACGCAGTCACTTTTCAGCTAAAACGAAGCTACATAGAACACGAAGCTCACACCGGACTCGCTGTTAACTGAAAAGCATTGGATGTTAGAGGACCTGTGGTTTGTATCATTTTCAGAAGCGGAGTTGAAATAGATATGGGCCGTGTGTGTAGGAAACACAGTTCTTTTGTTCTGAGCACACTCATGTTTCCCCCCTCATTAGAGATTCTAGAAAGCAAGAGCGTGCGTCTTGCTCTAAAGCAGAGTGTGTTTCATGGATGATATCTGAGCTGTGTGTTTCCCTTCAGAAACGGAGTTAAATGCCCGTCTCTGTGTCTTCCTACAAGCAAGACTTCGTTTCTGGTAAACGCAGTCATGTTTCAGATCAAAGGAAGCTACATAGTTCACAAAGCTCACAAATTTCTTCCTCTTAATTGAAAAGCTTTGGATGTTAGAGGACCTGTGGCTTGTATCAGTTTGAGAAGCAGAGTTGAACTAGATGTAGTCCGTGTGTGTAGGAAACACAGTTCTTTTGTTCTGAGCACACTCACGTTTTCCGCCTCATTAGAGACTCTAGAAAACAAGAGCGTGCTTCTTGCTCTAAAGCAGAGTGTGTTTCATGCACGACATCTGAGCTGTGTGTTTCCCTTCAGAAACGGAGTTAAATGCCCGGCTCTGTGTCTTCCTACAAGCAAGACTTCGTTTCTGGTAAACGCAGTCACCTTTCAGATCAAACGGAGCTACATAGTTCACGAAGCTCACACGTTTCTCGCTCTTTACTGGAAAGCATTGGATGTTAGAGGACCTGTCGTCTGTATCAGTTTCAGAAGCAGAATTGAACTAGATATGGTCCGTGTGTGTAGGAAACACAGTTCTATTGTTCTGAGCACACTCATGTTTCCCGCCTTATTAGAGACTCTAGAAAGCAAGAGCGTGCTTCTTGCTCTAAAGCAGAGAGTGTTTCATGGATGAGAACTGTGCTGTGTGTTTGCCTTCCGAAACGGAGTTAAATGCCAGGCTCTGTGTCTTCCTACATGCAAGACTTCGTTTCTGGTAAACGCAGTCACTTTTCAGCTAAAACGAAGCTACATAGAACACGAAGCTCACACCGGACTCGCTGTTAACTGAAAAGCATTGGATGTTAGAGGTCCTGAGGCTTGTATCAGTTTGAGAAGCGGAGTTGAACTAGATATGGTCCGTGTGTGTAGGAAACACAGTTCTTTTGTTCTGAGCACACTTACGTTTCCCGCCACATTAGAGACTCTAGAAAGCAAGAGCGTGCTTCTTGCTCTAAAGCAGAGTGTGTTTCATGGATGAGAACTGTGCTGTGTGTTTCCCTTCAGAAACGGAGTTAAATGCCAGGCTCTGTGTCTTTCTACAAGCAAGACTTCGTTTCTGGTAAACCCAGTCACTTTTCAACCCAAAGAAGCTACATAGTTCACAAAGCTCACACTTTTCTCGCTCTTAACTGAAAAGCATTGAATGTTAGAGGACCTGTCGTCTGTATCAGTTTCAGAAGCAGAGTTGAACTAGTTATGGTCCATGTGTGTAGGAAACACAGTTCTTTTTTTATGAGAACACCCACGTTTCCCGCCATATTAGAGAATCTAGAAAGCAAGAGCGTGCTTCTTGCTCTAAAGCAGAGTGTGTTTCATGGATGAGAACTGTGCTATGTGTTTCCCTTCAGAAACAGAGTTAAATGCCATGCTCTGTGTCTTCCTACAAGCAAGACTTCATTTCTGGTAAACACGGTCACTTTTCAGCTCAAAGGAAGCTACATAGTTCACGAAGCTCACACGTTTCTTGCTCTTAACTGAAAAGCATTGGATGTTAGAGGACCTGTGGTTTGTATCAGTTTCAGAAGCGGAGTTGAAATAGATATGGTCCGTGTGTGTAGGAAACACAGTTCTTTTGTTCTGAGCACACTCACGTTTCCTGCCTTTTAGGAGACTCTAAAAAGCAAGAGCGTGCTTCTTGATCTAAAGCAGAGTGTGTTTCATGGATGTGAACTGTGCTGTGTGTTTCCTTTCACAAACGGAGTTAAAGGCCAGGCTCTGGGTCTTCCTACTAGCAAGATTTCGTTTCTGGTAAACACAGTCACTTTTCAGCTCAAACGAATCTAAATATTCACGAAGCTCACACGTTTCTCAGTCTTAACTGAAAAGCTTTGGATGTTAGAGGACCTGTGGTCTGTATCAGTTTCAGAAGCAGAGTTGAACTAGATATGGTCCGTGTGTGTAGGAATCACAGTTCTTTTGTTCTGAGCACACTTACGTTTCCCGCCTCATTAGAGACTCTAGAAAGCAAGAGCGTGCTAGTTACTCTAAAGCAGAGTTTGTTTCTTGAATGAGAACTGTGCTGTGTGTTTCCCTTCAGAAAGGGAGTTAAATGCCAGGCTCTTTGTCTTCCTACAAGCAAGACTTCGTTTCTGGTAAACACGGTCACTTTTCAGCCCAAAGAGCTACATAGTTCACAAAGCTCACACTTTTCTCGCTCTTAACTGAAAATCATTGGTTGTTAGAGGACCTTTGGTTTGTATCAGTTTCAGAAACAGAATTGAACTAGATATGGTCCGTGTGTGTAGGAAACACAGTTCTATTGTTCTGAGCACACTCATGTTTCCCGCCTTATTAGAGACTCTAGAAAGCAAGAGCGTGCTTCTTGCTCTAAAGCAGAGTGTGTTTCATGGATGAGAACTGTGCTGTGTGTTTCCCTTCAGAAACGAAGTTAAATGCCAGGCTCTGTGTCTCCTACATGCAAGACTTCGTTTCTGGTAAACGCAGTCACTTTTCAGCTAAAACGAAGCTACATAGAACACGAAGCTCACACCGGACTCGCTGTTAACTGAAAAGCATTGGATGTTAGAGGACCTGTGGTTTGTATCAGTTTCAGAAGCGGAGTTGAAATAGATATGGTCTGTGTGTGTAGGAAACACAGTTCTTTTGTTCTGAGCACACTCACGTTTCCTGCCTCATTAGAGATTCTAGAAAGCAAGAGCGTGCTTCTTGCTCTAAAGCAGAGTGTGTTTCATGGATGAGAACTGTGCTGTGTGTTTCCCTTCAGAAACGGAGTTAAATGCCAGGCTCTTTGTCTTCCTACAAGTAAGACTTCGTTTCTGGTAAACACGGTCACTTTACAGCTCAAAGGAAGCTACATAGTTCACGAAGCTCACACGTTTCTCGCTCTTAACTGAAAAGCATTGGATGTTAGAGGACCTGTCGTCTGTATCAGTTTGAGAAGCAGAGTTGAACTAGTTATGGTCCGTGTGTGTAGGAAACACAGTTCTTTTGTTCTGAGCACACTTACGTTTACCGCCTCATTAGAGACTCTAGAAAGCAAGAGCGTGCTTCTTGCTCTAAAGCAGAGTGTGTTGAATGGATGAGAACTGTGCTGTGTGTTTCCCTTCAGAAACGGAGTTAAATGCCCGGCTCTGTGTCTTTCTACAAGCAAGACTTCGTTTCGGGTAAACGCGGTCACTTTTCAGCTCAAAGGAAGCTACATAGTTCACAAACTCACACGTTTCTTGCTCTTAACTGAAAAGCATTGGATGTTAGAGGACCTGTGGTTTGTATCATTTTCAGAAGCGGAGTTGAAATAGATATGGGCCGTGTGTGTAGGAAACACAGTTCTTTTGTTCTGAGCACACTCATGTTTCCCCCCTCATTAGAGATTCTAGAAAGCAAGAGCGTGCGTCTTGCTCTAAAGCAGAGTGTGTTTCATGGATGATATCTGAGCTGTGTGTTTCCCTTCAGAAACGGAGTTAAATGCCCGTCTCTGTGTCTTCCTACAAGCAAGACTTCGTTTCTGGTAAACGCAGTCATGTTTCAGATCAAAGGAAGCTACATAGTTCACAAAGCTCACAAATTTCTTCCTCTTAATTGAAAAGCTTTGGATGTTAGAGGACCTGTGGCTTGTATCAGTTTGAGAAGCAGAGTTGAACTAGATGTAGTCCGTGTGTGTAGGAAACACAGTTCTTTTGTTCTGAGCACACTCACGTTTTCCGCCTCATTAGAGACTCTAGAAAACAAGAGCGTGCTTCTTGCTCTAAAGCAGAGTGTGTTTCATGCACGACATCTGAGCTGTGTGTTTCCCTTCAGAAACGGAGTTAAATGCCCGGCTCTGTGTCTTCCTACAAGCAAGACTTCGTTTCTGGTAAACGCAGTCACCTTTCAGATCAAACGGAGCTACATAGTTCACGAAGCTCACACGTTTCTCGCTCTTTACTGGAAAGCATTGGATGTTAGAGGACCTGTCGTCTGTATCAGTTTCAGAAGCAGAATTGAACTAGATATGGTCCGTGTGTGTAGGAAACACAGTTCTATTGTTCTGAGCACACTCATGTTTCCCGCCTTATTAGAGACTCTAGAAAGCAAGAGCGTGCTTCTTGCTCTAAAGCAGAGAGTGTTTCATGGATGAGAACTGTGCTGTGTGTTTGCCTTCCGAAACGGAGTTAAATGCCAGGCTCTGTGTCTTCCTACATGCAAGACTTCGTTTCTGGTAAACGCAGTCACTTTTCAGCTAAAACGAAGCTACATAGAACACGAAGCTCACACCGGACTCGCTGTTAACTGAAAAGCATTGGATGTTAGAGGTCCTGAGGCTTGTATCAGTTTGAGAAGCGGAGTTGAACTAGATATGGTCCGTGTGTGTAGGAAACACAGTTCTTTTGTTCTGAGCACACTTACGTTTCCCGCCACATTAGAGACTCTAGAAAGCAAGAGCGTGCTTCTTGCTCTAAAGCAGAGTGTGTTTCATGGATGAGAACTGTGCTGTGTGTTTCCCTTCAGAAACGGAGTTAAATGCCAGGCTCTGTGTCTTTCTACAAGCAAGACTTCGTTTCTGGTGAACGCGGTCACTTTTCAGCTCAAAGGAAGCTACATAGTTCACGAAGCTCACACGTTTCTTGCTCTTAACTGAAAAACATTGGATGTTAGAGGACCTGTGGTTTGTATCATTTTCAGAAGCGGAGTTGAAATAGATATGGTCCTTGTGTAGGAAACACAGTTCTTTTGTTCTGAGCACACTCACGTTTCCCGCCTCATTAGAGATTCTAGAAAGCAAGAGCGTGCTTATTGCTCTAAAGGAGAGTGTGTTTCATGGATGAGAACTGTGCTGTGTGTTTCCCTTCAGAAACGGAGTTAAATGCCAGGTCTGTGTCTTCCTACAATCAAGACTTCGTTTCTGGTAAACCCAGTCACTTTTCAACCCAAAGAAGCTACATAGTTCACAAAGCTCACACTTTTCTCGCTCTTAACTGAAAAGCATTGAATGTTAGAGGACCTGTCGTCTGTATCAGTTTCAGAAGCAGAGTTGAACTAGTTATGGTCCATGTGTGTAGGAAACACAGTTCTTTTTTTATGAGAACACCCACGTTTCCCGCCATATTAGAGAATCTAGAAAGCAAGAGCGTGCTTCTTGCTCTAAAGCAGAGTGTGTTTCATGGATGAGAACTGTGCTATGTGTTTCCCTTCAGAAACAGAGTTAAATGCCATGCTCTGTGTCTTCCTACAAGCAAGACTTCGTTTCTGGTAAACACGGTCACTTTTCAGCTCAAAGGAAGCTACATAGTTCACGAAGCTCACACGTTTCTTGCTCATAACTGAAAAGCATTGGATGTTAGAGGACCTGTGGTTTGTATCAGTTTCAGAAGCGGAGTTGAAATAGATATGGTCCGTGTGTGTAGGAAACACAGTTCTTTTGTTCTGAGCACACTCACGTTTCCTGCCTTTTAGGAGACTCTAAAAAGCAAGAGCGTGCTTCTTGCTCTAAAGCAGAGTGTGTTTCATGGATGTGAACTGTGCTGTGTGTTTCCTTTCACAAACGGAGTTAAAGGCCAGGCTCTGGGTCTTCCTACTAGCAAGATTTCGTTTCTGGTAAACACAGTCACTTTTCAGCTCAAACGAATCTAAATATTGACGAAGCTCACACGTTTCTCAGTCTTAACTGAAAAGCTTTGGATGTTAGAGGACCTGTGGTCTGTATCAGTTTCAGAAGCAGAGTTGAACTAGATATGGTCCGTGTGTGTAGGAATCACAGTTCTTTTGTTCTGAGCACACTTACGTTTCCCGCCTCATTAGAGACTCTAGAAAGCAAGAGCGTGCTAGTTACTCTAAAGCAGAGTTTGTTTCTTGAATGAGAACTGTGCTGTGTGTTTCCCTTCAGAAAGGGAGTTAAATGCCAGGCTCTTTGTCTTCCTACAAGCAAGACTTCGTTTCTGGTAAACACGGTCACTTTTCAGCCCAAAGAGCTACATAGTTCACAAAGCTCACACTTTTCTCGCTCTTAACTGAAAATCATTGGTTGTTAGAGGACCTTTGGTTTGTATCAGTTTCAGAAACAGAATTGAACTAGATATGGTCCGTGTGTGTAGGAAACACAGTTCTATTGTTCTGAGCACACTCATGTTTCCCGCCTTATTAGAGACTCTAGAAAGCAAGAGCGTGCTTCTTGCTCTAAAGCAGAGAGTGTTTCATGGATGAGAACTGTGCTGTGTGTTTCCCTTCAGAAACGGAGTTAAATGCCAGGCTCTGTGTCTCCTACATGCAAGACTTCGTTTCTGGTAAACGCAGTCACTTTTCAGCTAAAACGAAGCTACATAGAACACGAAGCTCACACTGGACTCGCTGTTAACTGAAAAGCATTGGATGTTAGAGGACCTGTGGTTTGTATCAGTTTCAGAAGCGGAGTTGAAATAGATATGGTCTGTGTGTGTAGGAAACACAGTTCTTTTGTTCTGAGCACACTCACGTTTCCTGCCTCATTAGAGATTCTAGAAAGCAAGAGCGTGCTTCTTGCTCTAAAGCAGAGTGTGTTTCATGGATGAGAACTGTGCTGTGTGTTTCCCTTCAGAAATGGAGTTAAATGCCAGGCTCTTTGTCTTCCTACAAGTAAGACTTCGTTTCTGGTAAACACGGTCACTTTACAGCTCAAAGGAAGCTACATAGTTCACGAAGCTCACACGTTTCTCGCTCTTAACTGAAAAGCATTGGATGTTAGAGGACCTGTCGTCTGTATCAGTTTGAGAAGCAGAGTTGAACTAGTTATGGTCCGTGTGTGTAGGAAACACAGTTCTTTTGTTCTGAGCACACTTACGTTTCCCGCCTCATTAGAGACTCTAGAAAGCAAGAGCGTGCTTCTTGCTCTAAAGCAGAGTGTGTTGAATGGATGAGAACTGTGCTGTGTGTTTCCCTTCAGAAACGGAGTTAAATGCCCGGCTCTGTGTCTTTCTACAAGCAAGACTTCGTTTCGGGTAAACGCGGTCACTTTTCAGCTCAAAGGAAGCTACATAGTTCACAAACTCACACGTTTCTTGCTCTTAACTGAAAAGCATTGGATGTTAGAGGACCTGTGGTTTGTATCAGTTTCAGAAGCGGAGTTGAAATAGATATGGTCCGTGTGTGTAGGAAACACAGTTCTTTTGTTCTGAGCACACTCACGTTTCCTGCCTTTTAGGAGACTCTAAAAAGCAAGAGCGTGCTTCTTGCTCTAAAGCAGAGTGTGTTTCATGGATGTGAACTGTGCTGTGTGTTTCCTTTCACAAACGGAGTTAAAGGCCAGGCTCTGGGTCTTCCTACTAGCAAGATTTCGTTTCTGGTAAACACAGTCACTTTTCAGCTCAAACGAATCTAAATATTCACGAAGCTCACACGTTTCTCAGTCTTAACTGAAAAGCTTTGGATGTTAGAGGACCTGTGGTCTGTATCAGTTTCAGAAGCAGAGTTGAACTAGATATGGTCCGTGTGTGTAGGAATCACAGTTCTTTTGTTCTGAACACACTTACGTTTCCCGCCTCATTAGAGACTCTAGAAAGCAAGAGCGTGCTAGTTACTCTAAAGCAGAGTTTGTTTCTTGAATGAGAACTGTGCTGTGTGTTTCCCTTCAGAAACGGAGTTAAATGCCAGGCTCTTTGTCTTCCTACAAGCAAGACTTCGTTTCTGGTAAACACGGTCACTTTTCAGCCCAAAGAGCTACATAGTTCACAAAGCTCACACTTTTCTCGCTCTTAACTGAAAATCATTGGTTGTTAGAGGACCTTTGGTTTGTATCAGTTTCAGAAACAGAATTGAACTAGATATGGTCCGTGTGTGTAGGAAACACAGTTCTATTGTTCTGAGCACACTCATGTTTCCCGCCTTATTAGAGACTCTAGAAAGCAAGAGCGTGCTTCTTGCTCTAAAGCAGAGAGTGTTTCATGGATGAGAACTGTGCTGTGTGTTTCCCTTCAGAAACGGAGTTAAATGCCAGGCTCTGTGTCTCCTACATGCAAGACTTCGTTTCTGGTAAACGCAGTCACTTTTCAGCTAAAACGAAGCTACATAGAACACGAAGCTCACACGTTTCTCGCTCTTAACTGAAAAGCATTGGATGTTAGAGGACCTGTCGTCTGTATCAGTTTGAGAAGCAGAGTTGAACTAGTTATGGTCCCTGTGTGTAGGAAACACAGTTCTTTTGTTCTGAGCACACTTACGTTTCCCGCCTCATTAGAGACTCTAGAAAGCAAGAGCGTGCTTCTTGCTCTAAAGCAGAGTGTGTTGAATGGATGAGAACTGTGCTGTGTGTTTCCCTTCAGAAACGGAGTTAAATGCCCGGCTCTGTGTCTTTCTACAAGCAAGACTTCGTTTCGGGTAAACGCGGTCACTTTTCAGCTCAAAGGAAGCTACATAGTTCACAAACTCACACGTTTCTTGCTCTTAACTGAAAAGCATTGGATGTTAGAGGACCTGTGGTTTGTATCATTTTCAGAAGCGGAGTTGAAATAGATATGGGCCGTGTGTGTAGGAAACACAGTTCTTTTGTTCTGAGCACACTCATGTTTCCCCCCTCATTAGAGATTCTAGAAAGCAAGAGCGTGCGTCTTGCTCTAAAGCAGAGTGTGTTTCATGGATGATATCTGAGCTGTGTGTTTCCCTTCAGAAACGGAGTTAAATGCCCGTCTCTGTGTCTTCCTACAAGCAAGACTTCGTTTCTGGTAAACGCAGTCATGTTTCAGATCAAAGGAAGCTACATAGTTCACAAAGCTCACACATTTCTTCCTCTTAATTGAAAAGCTTTGGATGTTAGAGGACCTGTGGCTTGTATCAGTTTGAGAAGCAGAGTTGAACTAGATGTAGTCCGTGTGTGTAGGAAACACAATTCTTTTGTTCTGAGCACACTCACGTTTTCCGCCTCATTAGAGACTCTAGAAAACAAGAGCGTGCTTCTTGCTCTAAAGCAGAGTGTGTTTCATGCACGACATCTGAGCTGTGTGTTTCCCTTCAGAAACGGAGTTAAATGCCCGGCTCTGTGTCTTCCTACAAGCAAGACTTCGTTTCTGGTAAACGCAGTCACCTTTCAGATCAAACGGAGCTACATAGTTCACGAAGCTCACACGTTTCTCGCTCTTTACTGGAAAGCATTGGATGTTAGAGGACCTGTCGTCTGTATCAGTTTCAGAAGCAGAATTGAACTAGATATGGTCCGTGTGTGTAGGAAACACAGTTCTATTGTTCTGAGCACACTCATGTTTCCCGCCTTATTAGAGACTCTAGAAAGCAAGAGCGTGCTTCTTGCTCTAAAGCAGAGAGTGTTTCATGGATGAGAACTGTGCTGTGTGTTTGCCTTCCGAAACGGAGTTAAATGCCAGGCTCTGTGTCTTCCTACATGCAAGACTTCGTTTCTGGTAAACGCAGTCACTTTTCAGCTAAAACGAAGCTACATAGAACACGAAGCTCACACCGGACTCGCTGTTAACTGAAAAGCATTGGATGTTAGAGGTCCTGAGGCTTGTATCAGTTTGAGAAGCGGAGTTGAACTAGATATGGTCCGTGTGTGTAGGAAACACAGTTCTTTTGTTCTGAGCACACTTACGTTTCCCGCCACATTAGAGACTCTAGAAAGCAAGAGCGTGCTTCTTGCTCTAAAGCAGAGTGTGTTTCATGGATGAGAACTGTGCTGTGTGTTTCCCTTCAGAAACGGAGTTAAATGCCAGGCTCTGTGTCTTTCTACAAGCAAGACTTCGTTTCTGGTGAACGCGGTCACTTTTCAGCTCAAAGGAAGCTACATAGTTCACGAAGCTCACACGTTTCTTGCTCTTAACTGAAAAACATTGGATGTTAGAGGACCTGTGGTTTGTATCATTTTCAGAAGCGGAGTTGAAATAGATATGGTCCTTGTGTAGGAAACACAGTTCTTTTGTTCTGAGCACAATCACGTTTCCCGCCTCATTAGAGATTCTAGAAAGCAAGAGCGTGCTTATTGCTCTAAAGGAGAGTGTGTTTCATGGATGAGAACTGTGCTGTGTGTTTCCCTTCAGAAACGGAGTTAAATGCCAGGTCTGTGTCTTCCTACAATCAAGACTTCGTTTCTGGTAAACCCAGTCACTTTTCAACCCAAAGAAGCTACATAGTTCACAAAGCTCACACTTTTCTCGCTCTTAACTGAAAAGCATTGAATGTTAGAGGACCTGACGTCTGTATCAGTTTCAGAAGCAGAGTTGAACTAGTTATGGTCCATGTGTGTAGGAAACACAGTTCTTTTTTTATGAGAACACCCACGTTTCCCGCCATATTAGAGAATCTAGAAAGCAAGAGCGTGCTTCTTGCTCTAAAGCAGAGTGTGTTTCATGGATGAGAACTGTGCTATGTGTTTCCCTTCAGAAACAGAGTTAAATGCCATGCTCTGTGTCTTCCTACAAGCAAGACTTCGTTTCTGGTAAACACGGTCACTTTTCAGCTCAAAGGAAGCTACATAGTTCACGAAGCTCACACGTTTCTTGCTCATAACTGAAAAGCATTGGATGTTAGAGGACCTGTGGTTTGTATCAGTTTCAGAAGCGGAGTTGAAATAGATATGGTCCGTGTGTGTAGGAAACACAGTTCTTTTGTTCTGAGCACACTCACGTTTCCTGCCTTTTAGGAGACTCTAAAAAGCAAGAGCGTGCTTCTTGCTCTAAAGCAGAGTGTGTTTCATGGATGTGAACTGTGCTGTGTGTTTCCTTTCACAAACGGAGTTAAAGGCCAGGCTCTGGGTCTTCCTACTAGCAAGATTTCGTTTCTGGTAAACACAGTCACTTTTCAGCTCAAACGAATCTAAATATTCACGAAGCTCACACGTTTCTCAGTCTTAACTGAAAAGCTTTGGATGTTAGAGGACCTGTGGTCTGTATCAGTTTCAGAAGCAGAGTTGAACTAGATATGGTCCGTGTGTGTAGGAATCACAGTTCTTTTGTTCTGAACACACTTACGTTTCCCGCCTCATTAGAGACTCTAGAAAGCAAGAGCGTGCTAGTTACTCTAAAGCAGAGTTTGTTTCTTGAATGAGAACTGTGCTGTGTGTTTCCCTTCAGAAACGGAGTTAAATGCCAGGCTCTTTGTCTTCCTACAAGCAAGACTTCGTTTCTGGTAAACACGGTCACTTTTCAGCCCAAAGAGCTACATAGTTCACAAAGCTCACACTTTTCTCGCTCTTAACTGAAAATCATTGGTTGTTAGAGGACCTTTGGTTTGTATCAGTTTCAGAAACAGAATTGAACTAGATATGGTCCGTGTGTGTAGGAAACACAGTTCTATTGTTCTGAGCACACTCATGTTTCCCGCCTTATTAGAGACTCTAGAAAGCAAGAGCGTGCTTCTTGCTCTAAAGCAGAGAGTGTTTCATGGATGAGAACTGTGCTGTGTGTTTCCCTTCAGAAACGGAGTTAAATGCCAGGCTCTGTGTCTCCTACATGCAAGACTTCGTTTCTGGTAAACGCAGTCACTTTTCAGCTAAAACGAAGCTACATAGAACACGAAGCTCACACGTTTCTCGCTCTTAACTGAAAAGCATTGGATGTTAGAGGACCTGTCGTCTGTATCAGTTTGAGAAGCAGAGTTGAACTAGTTATGGTCCCTGTGTGTAGGAAACACAGTTCTTTTGTTCTGAGCACACTTACGTTTCCCGCCTCATTAGAGACTCTAGAAAGCAAGAGCGTGCTTCTTGCTCTAAAGCAGAGTGTGTTGAATGGATGAGAACTGTGCTGTGTGTTTCCCTTCAGAAACGGAGTTAAATGCCAGGCTCTGTGTCTTTCTACAAGCAAGACTTCGTTTCGGGTAAACGCGGTCACTTTTCAGCTCAAAGGAAGCTACATAGTTCACAAACTCACACGTTTCTTGCTCTTAACTGATAAGCATTGGATGTTAGAGGACCTGTGGTTTGTATCATTTTCAGAAGCGGAGTTGAAATAGATATGGGCCGTGTGTGTAGGAAACACAGTTCTTTTGTTCTGAGCACACTCATGTTTCCCCCCTCATTAGAGATTCTAGAAAGCAAGAGCGTGCGTCTTGCTCTAAAGCAGAGTGTGTTTCATGGATGATATCTGAGCTGTGTGTTTCCCTTCAGAAACGGAGTTAAATGCCCGTCTCTGTGTCTTCCTACAAGCAAGACTTCGTTTCTGGTAAACGCAGTCATGTTTCAGATCAAAGGAAGCTACATAGTTCACAAAGCTCACACATTTCTTCCTCTTAATTGAAAAGCTTTGGATGTTAGAGGACCTGTGGCTTGTATCAGTTTGAGAAGCAGAGTTGAACTAGATATAGTCCGTGTGTGTAGAAAACACAGTTCTTTTGTTCTGAGCACACTCACGTTTTCCGCCTCATTAGAGACTCTAGAAAACAAGAGCGTGCTTCTTGCTCAAAAGCAGAGTGTGTTTCATGCACGACATCTGAGCTGTGTGTTTCCCTTCAGAAACGGAGTTAAATGCCCGGCTCTGTGTCTTCCTACAAGCAAGACTTCGTTTCTGGTAAACGCAGTCACCTTTCAGATCAAACGGAGCTACATAGTTCACGAAGCTCACACGTTTCTCGCTCTTTACTAGAAAGCATTGGATGTTAGAGGACCTGTCGTCTGTATCAGTTTCAGAAGCAGAATTGAACTAGATATGGTCCGTGTGTGTAGGAAACACAGTTCTATTGTTCTGAGCACACTCATGTTTCCCGCCTTATTAGAGACTCTAGAAAGCAAGAGCGTGCTTCTTGCTCTAAAGCAGAGAGTGTTTCATGGATGAGAACTGTGCTGTGTGTTTGCCTTCCGAAACGGAGTTAAATGCCAGGCTCTGTGTCTTCCTACATGCAAGACTTCGTTTCTGGTAAACGCAGTCACTTTTCAGCTAAAACGAAGCTACATAGAACACGAAGCTCACACCGGACTCGCTGTTAACTGAAAAGCATTGGATGTTAGAGGTCCTGAGGCTTGTATCAGTTTGAGAAGCGGAGTTGAACTAGATATGGTCCGTGTGTGTAGGAAACACAGTTCTTTTGTTCTGAGCACACTTACGTTTCCCGCCACATTAGAGACTCTAGAAAGCAAGAGCGTGCTTCTTGCTCTAAAGCAGAGTGTGTTTCATGGATGAGAACTGTGCTATGTGTTTCCCTTCAGAAACAGAGTTAAATGCCAGGCTCTGTGTCTTCCTACAAGCAAGACTTCGTTTCTGGTAAACACGGTCACTTTTCAGCTCAAAGGAAGCTACATAGTTCACGAAGCTCACACGTTTCTTGCTCTTAACTGAAAAGCATTGGATGTTAGAGGACCTGTGGTTTGTATCAGTTTCAGAAGCGGAGTTGAACTAGATATGGTCCGTGTGTGTAGGAAACACAGTTCTTTTGTTCTGAGCACACTCACGTTTCCTGCCTCATTAGAGATTCTAGAAAGCAAGAGCGTGCTTCTTGCTCTAAACAGAGTGTGTTTCATGGAAGAGAACTGTGCTGTGTGTTTCCCTTCATAAACGGAGTTAAATGCCAGGTCTGTGTCTTCCTACAAGCAAGACTTCGTTTCTGGTAAACCCTGTCACTTTTCAGCCCAAAGAGCTAGATAGTTCACAAAGCTCACATGTTTCTCGCTCTTAAATGAAAAGCATTGGATGTTAGAGGACCTTTGGTTTGTATCAGTTTCAGAAGCAGAGTTGAACTAGATATGGTCCGTGTATGTAGGAAATACAGTTCTTTTTTTCTGAACACACTCACGTTTCCTGCCTTTTAGGAGACTCTAAAAAGCAAGAGCGTGCTTCTTGCTCTAAAGCAGAGTGAGTTTCATGGATGTGAACTGTGCTTTGTGTTTCCTTTCACAAACGGAGTTAAAGGCCAGGCTCTGGGTCTTCCTACTAGCAAGATTTCGTTTCTGGTAAACACACTGACGTTTCAGCTCAAACGAATCTAAATATTCACGAAGCTCACACGTTTCTCAGTCTTAACTGAAAAGCTTTGGATGTTAGAGGACCTGTGGTCTGTATCAGTTTCAGAAGCAGAGTTGATCTAGATATGGTCCGTGTGTGTAGGAATCACAGTTCTTTTGTTCTGAGCATACTCAAGTTTCCCGCCTTATTAGAGACTCTAGAAAGCAAGAGCGTACTTCTTGCTCTAAAGCAGTGTGTGTTTCATGGATGAGAACTGTGCTGTATGTTTTCCTTCAGAAACGGAGTTAAATGCCCGGCTCTGTGTCTTCCTACAAGCAAGACTTCGTTTCTGGTAAACGCAGTCACTTTTCATCTCAAATGAACCTACACAGTTCACGAACCTCACAAATTTCTTGCTCCTAACTGAAAAACATTGGATGTTAGAGGACCTGTCATCTGTATCAGTTTCAGAAGCAGAGTTGAACTAGTTATGGTCCATGTGTTTAGGAAACACAGTTCTTTTTTTATGAGAACACCCACGTTTCCCACCATATTAGAGACTCTAGAAAGCAAGAGCGTGCTTCTTGCTCTAAAGCAGAGTGTGTTTCATGGATGAGAACTGTGCTGTGTGTTTCCCTTCAGAAACACAGTTAAATGCCAGGCTCTGTGTCTTCCTACATGCAAGACTTCGTTTCTGGTAAACACGGTCACTTTTCAGCTCAAAGGAAGCTACATAGTTCACGAAGCTCACACGTTTCTTGCTCTTAACTGAAAAGCATTGGATGTTAGAGGACCTGTGGTTTGTATCAGTTTCAGAAGCGGAGTTGAAATAGATATGGTCTGTGTGTGTAGGAAACACAGTTCTTTTGTTCTGAGCACACTCACGTTTCCTGCCTCATTAGAGATTCTAGAAAGCAAGAGCGTGCTTCTTGCTCTAAAGCAGAGTGTGTTTCATGGATGAGAACTGTGCTGTGTGTTTCCCTTCAGAAACGGAGTTAAATGCCAGGCTCTTTGTCTTCCTACAAGCAAGACTTCGTTTCTGGTAAACACGGTCACTTTTCAGCTCAAAGGAAGCTACATAGTTCACGAAGCTCACACGTTTCTCGCTCTTAACTGAAAAGCATTGGATGTTAGAGGACCTGTCGTCTGTATCAGTTTGAGAAGCAGAGTTGAACTAGTTATGGTCCGTGTGTGTAGGAAACACAGTTCTTTTGTTCTGAGCACACTTACGTTTCCCGCCTCATTAGAGACTCTAGAAAGCAAGAGCGTGCTTCTTGCTCTAAAGCAGAGTGTGTTGAATGGATGAGAACTGTGCTGTGTGTTTCCCTTCAGAAACGGAGTTAAATGCCAGGCTCTGTGTCTTTCTACAAGCAAGACTTCGTTTCGGGTAAACGCGGTCACTTTTCAGCTCAAAGGAAGCTACATAGTTCACAAACTCACACGTTTCTTGCTCTTAACTGAAAAGCATTGGATGTTAGAGGACCTGTGGTTTGTATCATTTTCAGAAGCGGAGTTGAAATAGATATGGGCCGTGTGTGTAGGAAACACAGTTCTTTTGTTCTGAGCACACTCATGTTTCCCCCTCATTAGAGATTCTAGAAAGCAAGAGCGTGCGTCTTGCTCTAAAGCAGAGTGTGTTTCATGGATGATATCTGAGCTGTGTGTTTCCCTTCAGAAACGGAGTTAAATGCCCGTCTCTGTGTCTTCCTACAAGCAAGACTTCGTTTCTGGTAAACGCAGTCATGTTTCAGATCAAAGGAAGCTACATAGTTCACAAAGCTCACACATTTCTTCCTCTTAATTGAAAAGCTTTGGATGTTAGAGGACCTGTGGCTTGTATCAGTTTGAGAAGCAGAGTTGAACTAGATATAGTCCGTGTGTGTAGGAAACACAGTTCTTTTGTTCTGAGCACACACACGTTTTCCGCCTCATTAGAGACTCTAGAAAACAAGAGCGTGCTTCTTGCTCTAAAGCAGAGTGTGTTTCATGCACGACATCTGAGCTGTGTGTTTCCCTTCAGAAACGGAGTTAAATGCCCGGCTCTGTGTCTTCCTACAAGCAAGACTTTGTTTCTGGTAAACGCAGTCACCTTTCAGATCAAACGGAGCTACATAGTTCACGAAGCTCACACGTTTCTCGCTCTTTACTGGAAAGCATTGGATGTTAGAGGACCTGTCGTCTGTATCAGTTTCAGAAGCAGAATTGAACTAGATATGGTCCGTGTGTGTAGGAAACACAGTTCTATTGTTCTGAGCACACTCATGTTTCCCGCCTTATTAGAGACTCTAGAAAGCAAGAGCGTGCTTCTTGCTCTAAAGCAGAGAGTGTTTCATGGATGAGAACTGTGCTGTGTGTTTGCCTTCCGAAACGGAGTTAAATGCCAGGCTCTGTGTCTTCCTACATGCAAGACTTCGTTTCTGGTAAACGCAGTCACTTTTCAGCTAAAACGAAGCTACATAGAACACGAAGCTCACACCGGACTCGCTGTTAACTGAAAAGCATTGGATGTTAGAGGTCCTGAGGCTTGTATCAGTTTGAGAAGCGGAGTTGAACTAGATATGGTCCGTGTGTGTAGGAATCACAGTTCTTTTGTTCTGAGCATACTCAAGTTTCCCGCCTTATTAGAGACTCTAGAAAGCAAGAGCGTACTTCTTGCTCTAAAGCAGTGTGTGTTTCATGGATGAGAACTGTGCTGTATGTTTTCCTTCAGAAACGGAGTTAAATGCCCGGCTCTGTGTCTTCCTACAAGCAAGACTTCGTTTCTGGTAAACGCAGTCACTTTTCATCTCAAATGAACCTACACAGTTCACGAACCTCACAAATTTCTTGCTCCTAACTGAAAAACATTGGATGTTAGAGGACCTGTCATCTGTATCAGTTTCAGAAGCAGAGTTGAACTAGTTATGGTCCATGTGTTTAGGAAACACAGTTCTTTTTTTATGAGAACACCCACGTTTCCCACCATATTAGAGACTCTAGAAAGCAAGAGCGTGCTTCTTGCTCTAAAGCAGAGTGTGTTTCATGGATGAGAACTGTGCTGTGTGTTTCCCTTCAGAAACACAGTTAAATGCCAGGCTCTGTGTCTTCCTACATGCAAGACTTCGTTTCTGGTAAACACGGTCACTTTTCAGCTCAAAGGAAGCTACATAGTTCACGAAGCTCACACGTTTCTTGCTCTTAACTGAAAAGCATTGGATGTTAGAGGACCTGTGGTTTGTATCAGTTTCAGAAGCGGAGTTGAAATAGATATGGTCTGTGTGTGTAGGAAACACAGTTCTTTTGTTCTGAGCACACTCACGTTTCCTGCCTCATTAGAGATTCTAGAAAGCAAGAGCGTGCTTCTTGCTCTAAAGCAGAGTGTGTTTCATGGATGAGAACTGTGCTGTGTGTTTCCCTTCAGAAACGGAGTTAAATGCCAGGCTCTTTGTCTTCCTACAAGCAAGACTTCGTTTCTGGTAAACACGGTCACTTTTCAGCTCAAAGGAAGCTACATAGTTCACGAAGCTCACACGTTTCTCGCTCTTAACTGAAAAGCATTGGATGTTAGAGGACCTGTCGTCTGTATCAGTTTGAGAAGCAGAGTTGAACTAGTTATGGTCCGTGTGTGTAGGAAACACAGTTCTTTTGTTCTGAGCACACTTACGTTTCCCGCCTCATTAGAGACTCTAGAAAGCAAGAGCGTGCTTCTTGCTCTAAAGCAGAGTGTGTTGAATGGATGAGAACTGTGCTGTGTGTTTCCCTTCAGAAACGGAGTTAAATGCCAGGCTCTGTGTCTTTCTACAAGCAAGACTTCGTTTCGGGTAAACGCGGTCACTTTTCAGCTCAAAGGAAGCTACATAGTTCACAAACTCACACGTTTCTTGCTCTTAACTGAAAAGCATTGGATGTTAGAGGACCTGTGGTTTGTATCATTTTCAGAAGCGGAGTTGAAATAGATATGGGCCGTGTGTGTAGGAAACACAGTTCTTTTGTTCTGAGCACACTCATGTTTCCCCCTCATTAGAGATTCTAGAAAGCAAGAGCGTGCGTCTTGCTCTAAAGCAGAGTGTGTTTCATGGATGATATCTGAGCTGTGTGTTTCCCTTCAGAAACGGAGTTAAATGCCCGTCTCTGTGTCTTCCTACAAGCAAGACTTCGTTTCTGGTAAACGCAGTCATGTTTCAGATCAAAGGAAGCTACATAGTTCACAAAGCTCACACATTTCTTCCTCTTAATTGAAAAGCTTTGGATGTTAGAGGACCTGTGGCTTGTATCAGTTTGAGAAGCAGAGTTGAACTAGATATAGTCCGTGTGTGTAGGAAACACAGTTCTTTTGTTCTGAGCACACACACGTTTTCCGCCTCATTAGAGACTCTAGAAAACAAGAGCGTGCTTCTTGCTCTAAAGCAGAGTGTGTTTCATGCACGACATCTGAGCTGTGTGTTTCCCTTCAGAAACGGAGTTAAATGCCCGGCTCTGTGTCTTCCTACAAGCAAGACTTTGTTTCTGGTAAACGCAGTCACCTTTCAGATCAAACGGAGCTACATAGTTCACGAAGCTCACACGTTTCTCGCTCTTTACTGGAAAGCATTGGATGTTAGAGGACCTGTCGTCTGTATCAGTTTCAGAAGCAGAATTGAACTAGATATGGTCCGTGTGTGTAGGAAACACAGTTCTATTGTTCTGAGCACACTCATGTTTCCCGCCTTATTAGAGACTCTAGAAAGCAAGAGCGTGCTTCTTGCTCTAAAGCAGAGAGTGTTTCATGGATGAGAACTGTGCTGTGTGTTTGCCTTCCGAAACGGAGTTAAATGCCAGGCTCTGTGTCTTCCTACATGCAAGACTTCGTTTCTGGTAAACGCAGTCACTTTTCAGCTAAAACGAAGCTACATAGAACACGAAGCTCACACCGGACTCGCTGTTAACTGAAAAGCATTGGATGTTAGAGGTCCTGAGGCTTGTATCAGTTTGAGAAGCGGAGTTGAACTAGATATGGTCCGTGTGTGTAGGAAACACAGTTCTTTTGTTCTGAGCACACTTACGTTTCCCGCCACATTAGAGACTCTAGAAAGCAAGAGCGTGCTTCTTGCTCTAAAGCAGAGTGTGTTTCATGGATGAGAACTGTGCTATGTGTTTCCCTTCTGAAACAGAGTTAAATGCCAGGCTCTGTGTCTTCCTACAAGCAAGACTTCGTTTCTGGTAAACACGGTCACTTTTCAGCTCAAAGGAAGCTACATAGTTCACGAAGCTCACACGTTTCTTGCTCTTAACTGAAAAGCATTGGATGTTAGAGGACCTGTGGTTTGTATCAGTTTCAGAAGCGGAGTTGAACTAGATATGGTCCGTGTGTGTAGGAAACACAGTTCTTTTGTTCTGAGCACACTCACGTTTCCTGCCTCATTAGAGATTCTAGAAAGCAAGAGCGTGCTTCTTGCTCTAAACAGAGTGCGTTTCATGGGTGAGAACTGTGCTGTGTGTTTCCCTTCATAAACGGAGTTAAATGCCAGGTCTGTGTCTTCCTACAAGCAAGACTTCGTTTCTGGTAAACCCTGTCACTTTTCAGCCCAAAGAGCTAGATAGTTCACAAAGCTCACATGTTTCTCGCTCTTAAATGAAAAGCATTGGATGTTAGAGGACCTTTGGTTTGTATCAGTTTCAGAAGCAGAGTTGAACTAGATATGGTCCGTGTGTGTAGGAAATACAGTTCTTTTTTTCTGAACACACTCACGTTTCCTGCCTTTTAGGAGACTCTAAAAAGCAAGAGCGTGCTTCTTGCTCTAAAGCAGAGTGTGTTTCATGGATGTGAACTGTGCTTTGTGTTTCCTTTCACAAACGGAGTTAAAGGCAAGGCTCTGGGTCTTCCTACTAGCAAGATTTCGTTTCTGGTAAACACACTCACTTTTCAGCTCAAACGAATCTAAATATTCACGAAGCTCACACGTTTCTCAGTCTTAACTGAAAAGCTTTGGATGTTAGAGGACCTGTGGTCTGTATCAGTTTCAGAAGCAGAGTTGAACTAGATATGGTCCGTGTGTGTAGGAATCACAGTTCTTTTGTTCTGAGCACACTCAAGTTTCCCGCCTTATTAGAGACTCTAGAAAGCAAGAGCGTACTTCTTGCTCTAAAGCAGTGTGTGTTTCATGGATGAGAACTGTGCTGTATGTTTTCCTTCAGAAACGGAGTTAAATGCCCGGCTCTGTGTCTTCCTACAAGCAAGACTTCGTTTCTGGTAAACGCAGTCACTTTTCATCTCAAATGAAGCTACACAGTTCACGAACCTCACAAATTTCTTGCTCCTAACTGAAAAACATTGGATGTTAGAGGACCTGTCATCTGTATCAGTTTCAGAAGCAGAGTTGAACTAGTTATGGTCCATGTGTTTAGGAAACACAGTTCTTTTTTTATGAGAACACCCACGTTTCCCACCATATTAGAGACTCTAGAAAGCAAGAGCGTGCTTCTTGCTCTAAAGCAGAGTGTGTTTCATGGATGAGAACTGTGCTGTGTGTTTCCCTTCAGAAACACAGTTAAATGCCAGGCTCTGTGTCTTCCTACATGCAAGACTTCGTTTCTGGTAAACAAGGTCACTTTTCAGCTCAAAGGAAGCTACATAGTTCACGAAGCTCACACGTTTCTTGCTCTTAACTGAAAAGCATTGGATGTTAGAGGACCTGTGGTTTGTATCAGTTTCAGAAGCGGAGTTGAAATAGATATGGTCTGTGTGTGTAGGAAACACAGTTCTTTTGTTCTGAGCACACTCACGTTTCCTGCCTCATTAGAGATTCTAGAAAGCAAGAGCGTGCTTCTTGCTCTAAAGCAGAGTGTGTTTCATGGATGAGAACTGTGCTGTGTGTTTCCCTTCAGAAACGGAGTTAAATGCCAGGCTCTTTGTCTTCCTACAAGCAAGACTTCGTTTCTGGTAAACACGGTCACTTTACAGCTCAAAGGAAGCTACATAGTTCACGAAGCTCACACGTTTCTCGCTCTTAACTGAAAAGCATTGGATGTTAGAGGACCTGTCGTCTGTATCAGTTTGAGAAGCAGAGTTGAACTAGTTATGGTCCCTGTGTGTAGGAAACACAGTTCTTTTGTTCTGAGCACACTTACGTTTCCCGCCTCATTAGAGACTCTAGAAAGCAAGAGCGTGCTTCTTGCTCTAAAGCAGAGTGTGTTGAATGGATGAGAACTGTGCTGTGTGTTTCCCTTCAGAAACGGAGTTAAATGCCAGGCTCTGTGTCTTTCTACAAGCAAGACTTCGTTTCGGGTAAACGTGGTCACTTTTCAGCTCAAAGGAAGCTACATAGTTCACAAACTCACACGTTTCTTGCTCTTAACTGAAAAGCATTGGATGTTAGAGGACCTGTGGTTTGTATCATTTTCAGAAGCGGAGTTGAAATAGATATGGTCCGTGTGTGTAGGAAACACAGTTCTTTTGTTCTGAGCACACTCATGTTTCCCCCCTCATTAGAGAATCTAGAAAGCAAGAGCGTGCGTCTTGCTCTAAAGCAGAGTGTGTTTCATGGATGATATCTGAGCTGTGTGTTTCCCTTCAGAAACGGAGTTAAATGCCCGTCTCTGTGTCTTCCTACAAGCAAGACTTCGTTTCTGGTAAACGCAGTCATGTTTCAGATCAAAGGAAGCTACATAGTTCACAAAGCTCACACATTTCTTCCTCTTAATTGAAAAGCTTTGGATGTTAGAGGACCTGTGGCTTGTATCAGTTTGAGAAGCAGAGTTGAACTAGATATAGTCCGTGTGTGTAGGAAACACAGTTCTTTTGTTCTGAGCACACTCACGTTTTCCGCCTCATTAGAGACTCTAGAAAGCAAGAGCGTGCTTCTTGCTCTAAAGCAGAGTGTGTTTCATGCACGACATCTGAGCTGTGTGTTTCCCTTCAGAAACGGAGTTAAATGCCCGGCTCTGTGTCTTCCTACAAGCAAGACTTCGTTTCTGGTAAACGCAGTCATCTTTCAGATCAAACGGAGCTACATAGTTCACGAAGCTCACACGTTTCTCGCTCTTTACTGGAAAGCATTGGATGTTAGAGGACCTGTCGTCTGTATCAGTTTCAGAAGCAGAGTTGAACTAGATATGGTCCGTGTGTGTAGTTAACACAGTTCTATTGTTCTGAGCACACACACATTTCCCGCCATATTCGAGACTCTAGAAATCAAGAGCATGCTTCTTGCTCTAAAGCAGAGTGTGTTTCATGGATGAGAACTGTTCTGTGTGTTTCCCTTCAGAAACGGAGTTAAATTCCAGGCTCTGTGTCTTTCTACAAGCAAGACTTCGTTTCTGGTAAACCCAGTCACTTTTCAGCCCAAAGAAGCTACATAGTTCACAAAGCTCACACTTTTCTCGCTCTTAACTGAAAATCATTGGTTGTTAGAGGACCTTTGGTTTGTATCAGTTTCAGAAGCAGAATTGAACTAGATGTGGTCCGTGTGTGTAGGAAACACAGTTCTATTGTTCTGAGCACACTCATGTTTCCCGCCTTATTAGAGACTCTAGAAAGCAAGAGCGTGCTTCTTGCTCTAAAGCAGAGAGTGTTTCATGGATGAGAACTGTGCTGTGTGTTTCCCTTCAGAAACGGAGTTAAATGCCAGGCTCTGTGTCTTCCTACATGCAAGACTTCGTTTCTGGTAAACCTAGTCACTTTTCAGCTAAAACGAAGCTACATAGAACACGAAGCTCACACCGGACTCGCTGTTAACTGAAAAGCATTGGATGTTAGAGGTCCTGAGGCTTGTATCAGTTTGAGAAGCGGAGTTGAACTAGATATGGTCCGTGTGTGTAGGAAACACAGTTCTTTTGTTCTGAGCACACTTACGTTTCCCGCCACATTAGAGACTCTAGAAAGCAAGAGCGTGCTTCTTGCTCTAAAGCAGAGTGTGTTTCATGGATGAGAACTGTGCTATGTGTTTCCCTTCAGAAACAGAGTTAAATGCCAGGCTCTGTGTCTTCCTACAAGCAAGACTTCGTTTCTGGTAAACACGGTCACTTTTCAGCTCAAAGGAAGCTACATAGTTCACGAAGCTCACACGTTTCTTGCTCTTAACTGAAAAGCATTGGATGTTAGAGGACCTGTGGTTTGTATCAGTTTCAGAAGCGGAGTTGAAATAGATATGGTCCGTGTGTGTAGGAAACACAGTTCTTTTGTTCTGAGCACACTCACGTTTCCTGCCTCATTAGAGATTCTAGAAAGCAAGAGCGTGCTTCTTGCTCTAAACAGAGTGTGTTTCATGGATGAGAACTGTGCTCTGTGTTTCCCTTGATAAACGGAGTTAAATGCCAGGTCTGTGTCTTCCTACAAGCAAGACTTCGTTTCTGGTAAACCCTGTCACTTTTCAGCCCAAAGAGCTACATAGTTCACAAAGCTCACATGTTTCTCGCTCTTAAATGAAAAGCATTGGATGTTAGAGGACCTTTGGTTTGTATCAGTTTCAGAAGCAGAGTTGAACTAGATATGGTCCGTGTGTGTAGGAAATACAGTTCTTTTTTTCTGAACACACTCACGTTTCCTGCCTTTTAGGAGACTCTAAAAAGCAAGAGCGTGCTTCTTGCTCTAAAGCAGAGTGTGTTTCATGGATGTGAACTGTGCTTTGTGTTTCCTTTCACAAACGGAGTTAAAGGCCAGGCTCTGGGTCTTCCTACTAGCAAGATTTCGTTTCTGGTAAACACAGTCACTTTTCAGCTCAAACGAATCTAAATATTCACGAAGCTCACACGTTTCTCAGTCTTAACTGAAAAGCTTTGGATGTTAGAGGACCTGTGGTCTGTATCAGTTTCAGAAGCAGAGTTGAACTAGATATGGTCCGTGTGTGTAGGAATCACAGTTCTTTTGTTCTGAGCACACTCAAGTTTCCCGCCTTATTAGAGACTCTAGAAAGC
The DNA here is from genome assembly GCA_949786385.1 of Onychomys leucogaster. Taxonomy (NCBI): domain Eukaryota; kingdom Metazoa; phylum Chordata; class Mammalia; order Rodentia; family Cricetidae; genus Onychomys; species Onychomys leucogaster. Next base: position 662,056 of record CATKUP010000177.1, read on the forward strand.
AAGAGCGTGCTTCTTGCTCTAAAGCAGTGTGTGTTTCATGGATGAGAACTGTGCTGTATGTTTTCCTTCAGAAACGGAGTTAAATGCCCGGCTCTGTGTCTTCCTACAAGCAAGACTTCGTTTCTGGTAAACGCAGTCACTTTTCATCTCAAATGAAGCTACATAGTACACGAAGCTGACACGTTTCTCGCTCTTTACTGGAAAGCATTGGATGTTAGAGGACCTGTGGTCTGTATCAGTTTCAGAAGCAGAGTTGAACTAGATATGGTCCGTGTGTGTAGGAAACACAGTTCTTTTGTTCTGAGCACACTTACGTTTCCTGCCTCATTAGAGACTCTAGAAAGCAAGAGCGTGCTAGTTACTCTAAAGCAGAGTTTGTTTCTTGAATGAGAACTGTGCTGTGTGTTTCCCTTCAGAAACGGAGTTAAATGCCAGGCTCTTTGTCTTCCTACAAGCAAGACTTCGTTTCTGGTAAACACGGTCACTTTTCAGCCCAAAGAGCTACATAGTTCACAAAGCTCACACTTTTCTCGCTCTTAACTGAAAATCATTGGTTGTTAGAGGACCTTTGGTTTGTATCAGTTTCAGAAGCAGAATTGAACTAGATATGGTCCGTGTGTGTAGGAAACACAGTTCTATTGTTCTGAGCACACACATGTTTCCCGCCTTATTAGAGACTCTAGAAAGCAAGAGCGTGCTTCTTGCTCTAAAGCAGAGAGTGTTTCATGGATGAGAACTGTGCTGTGTGTTTCCCTTCAGAAACGGAGTTAAATGCCAGGCTCTGTGTCTTCCTACATGCAAGACTTCGTTTCTGGTAAACGCAGTCACTTTTCAGCTAAAACGAAGCTACATAGAACACGAAGCTCACACCGGACTCGCTGTTAACTGAAAAGCATTGGATGTTAGAGGTCCTGAGGCTTGTATCAGTTTGAGAAGCGGAGTTGAACTAGATATGGTCCGTGTGTGTAGGAAACACAGTTCTTTTGTTCTGAGCACACTTACGTTTCCCGCCTCATTAGAGACTCTAGAAAGCAAGAGCGTGCTTCTTGCTCTAAAGCAGAGTGTGTTTCATGGATGAGAACTGTGCTGTGTGTTTCCCTTCAGAAACGGAGTTAAATGCCAGGCTCTGTGTCTTTCTACAAGCAAGACTTCGTTTCTGGTGAACGCGGTCACTTTTCAGCTCAAAGGAAGCTACATAGTTCACGAAGCTCACACGTTTCTTGCTCTTAACTGAAAAACATTGGATGTTAGAGGACCTGTGGTTTGTATCATTTTCAGAAGCGGAGTTGAAATAGATATGGTCCGTGTGTAGGAAACACAGTTCTTTTGTTCTGAGCACACTCACGTTTCCCGCCTCATTAGAGATTCTAGAAAGCAAGAGCGTGCTTATTGCTCTAAACAGAGTGTGTTTCATGGATGAGAACTGTGCTGTGTGTTTCCCTTCAGAAACGGAGTTAAATGCCAGGTCTGTGTCTTCCTACAATCAAGACTTCGTTTCTGGTAAACCCAGTCACTTTTCAACCCAAAGAAGCTACATAGTTCACAAAGCTCACACTTTTCTCGCTCTTAACTGAAAAGCATTGAATGTTAGAGGACCTGTCGTCTGTATCAGTTTCAGAAGCAGAGTTGAACTAGTTATGGTCCATGTGTGTAGGAAACACAGTTCTTTTTTTATGAGAACACCCACGTTTCCCGCCATATTAGAGAATCTAGAAAGCAAGAGCGTGCTTCTTGCTCTAAAGCAGAGTGTGTTTCATGGATGAGAACTGTGCTATGTGTTTCCCTTCAGAAACAGAGTTAAATGCCATGCTCTGTGTCTTCCTACAAGCAAGACTTCGTTTCTGGTAAACACGGTCACTTTTCAGCTCAAAGGAAGCTACATAGTTCACGAAGCTCACACGTTTCTTGCTCTTAACTGAAAAGCATTGGATGTTAGAGGACCTGTGGTTTGTATCAGTTTCAGAAGCGGAGTTGAAATAGATATGGTCCGTATGTGTAGGAAACACAGTTCTTTTGTTCTGAGCACACTCACGTTTCCTGCCTCATTAGAGATTCTAGAAAGCAAGAGCGTGCTTCTTGCTCTAAACAGAGTGTGTTTCATGGATGAGAACTGTGCTGTGTGTTTCCCTTCAGAAACGGAGTTAAATGCCAGGCTCTGTGTCTTTCTACAAGCAAGACTTCGTTTCGGGTAAACGCGGTCACTTTTCAGCTCAAAGGAAGCTACATAGTTCACAAACTCACACGTTTCTTGCTCTTAACTGAAAAGCATTGGATGTTAGAGGACCTGTGGTTTGTATCATTTTCAGAAGCGGAGTTGAAATAGATATGGTCCGTGTGTGTAGGAAACACAGTTCTTTTGTTCTGAGCACACTCATGTTTCCCCCCTCATTAGAGAATCTAGAAAGCAAGAGCGTGCGTCTTGCTCTAAAGCAGAGTGTGTTTCATGGATGATATCTGAGCTGTGTGTTTCCCTTCAGAAACGGAGTTAAATGCCCGTCTCTGTGTCTTCCTACAAGCAAGACTTCGTTTCTGGTAAACGCAGTCATGTTTCAGATCAAAGGAAGCTACATAGTTCACAAAGCTCACACATTTCTTCCTCTTAATTGAAAAGCTTTGGATGTTAGAGGACCTGTGGCTTGTATCAGTTTGAGAAGCAGAGTTGAACTAGATATAGTCCGTGTGTGTAGGAAACACAGTTCTTTTGTTCTGAGCACACTCACGTTTTCCGCCTCATTAGAGACTCTAGAAAGCAAGAGCGTGCTTCTTGCTCTAAAGCAGAGTGTGTTTCATGCACGACATCTGAGCTGTGTGTTTCCCTTCAGAAACGGAGTTAAATGCCCGGCTCTGTGTCTTCCTACAAGCAAGACTTCGTTTCTGGTAAACGCAGTCATCTTTCAGATCAAACGGAGCTACATAGTTCACGAAGCTCACACGTTTCTCGCTCTTTACTGGAAAGCATTGGATGTTAGAGGACCTGTCGTCTGTATCAGTTTCAGAAGCAGAGTTGAACTAGATATGGTCCGTGTGTGTAGTTAACACAGTTCTATTGTTCTGAGCACACACACATTTCCCGCCATATTCGAGACTCTAGAAATCAAGAGCATGCTTCTTGCTCTAAAGCAGAGTGTGTTTCATGGATGAGAACTGTGCTGTGTGTTTCCCTTCAGAAACGGAGTTAAATTCCAGGCTCTGTGTCTTTCTACAAGCAAGACTTCGTTTCTGGTAAACCCAGTCACTTTTCAGCCCAAAGAAGCTACATAGTTCACAAAGCTCACACTTTTCTCGCTCTTAACTGAAAATCATTGGTTGTTAGAGGACCTTTGGTTTGTATCAGTTTCAGAAGCAGAATTGAACTAGATATGGTCCGTGTGTGTAGGAAACACAGTTCTATTGTTCTGAGCACACTCATGTTTCCCGCCTTATTAGAGACTCTAGAAAGCAAGAGCGTGCTTCTTGCTCTAAAGCAGAGAGTGTTTCATGGATGAGAACTGTGCTGTGTGTTTCCCTTCAGAAACGGAGTTAAATGCCAGGCTCTGTGTCTTCCTACATGCAAGACTTCGTTTCTGGTAAACGCAGTCAATTTTCAGCTAAAACGAAGCTACATAGAACACGAAGCTCACACTGGACTCGCTGTTAACTGAAAAGCATTGGATGTTAGAGGTCCTGAGGCTTGTATCAGTTTGAGAAGCGGAGTTGAACTAGATATGGTCCGTGTGTGTAGGAAACACAGTTCTTTTGTTCTGAGCACACTCACGTTTCCTGCCTCATTAGAGATTCTAGAAAGCAAGAGCGTGCTTCTTGCTCTAAACAGAGTGTGTTTCATGGATGAGAACTGTGCTGTGTGTTTCCCTTCATAAACGGAGTTAAATGCCAGGTCTGTGTCTTCCTACAAGCAAGACTTCGTTTCTGGTAAACCCTGTCACTTTTCAGCCCAAGAGCTACATAGTTCACAAAGCTCACATGTTTCTCGCTCTTAAATGAAAAGCATTGGATGTTAGAGGACCTTTGGTTTGTATCAGTTTCAGAAGCAGAGTTGAACTAGATATGGTCCGTGTGTGTAGGAAATACAGTTCTTTTTTTCTGAACACACTCACGTTTCCTGCCTTTTAGGAGACTCTAAAAAGCAAGAGCGTGCTTCTTGCTCTAAAGCAGAGTGTGTTTCATGGATGTGAACTGTGCTTTGTGTTTCCATTCACAAACGGAGTTAAAGGCCAGGCTCTGGGTCTTCCTACTAGCAAGATTTCGTTTCTGGTAAACACACTCACTTTTCAGCTCAAACGAATCTAAATATTCACGAAGCTCACACGTTTCTCAGTCTTAACTGAAAAGCTTTGGATGTTAGAGGACCTGTGGTCTGTATCAGTTTCAGAAGCAGAGTTGAACTAGATATGGTCCGTGTGTGTAGGAATCACAGTTCTTTTGTTCTGAGCACACTCAAGTTTCCCGCCTTATTAGAGACTCTAGAAAGCAAGAGCGTGCTTCTTGCTCTAAAGCAGTGTGTGTTTCATGGATGAGAACTGTGCTGTATGTTTTCCTTCAGAAACGGAGTTAAATGCCCGGCTCTGTGTCTTCCTACAAGCAAGACTTCGTTTCTGGTAAACGCAGTCACTTTTCATCTCAAATGAAGCTACACAGTTCACGAACCTCACAAATTTCTTGCTCCTAACTGAAAAACATTGGATGTTAGAGGACCTGTCATCTGTATCAGTTTCAGAAGCAGAGTTGAACTAGTTATGGTCCATGTGTTTAGGAAACACAGTTCTTTTTTTATGAGAACACCCACGTTTCCGACCATATTAGAGACTCTAGAAAGCAAGAGCGTGCTTCTTGCTCTAAAGCAGAGTGTGTTTCATGGATGAGAACTGTGCTGTGTGTTTCCCTTCAGAAACACAGTTAAATGCCAGGCTCTGTGTCTTCCTACATGCAAGACTTCGTTTCTGGTAAACACGGTCACTTTTCAGCTCAAAGGAAGCTACATAGTTCACGAAGCTCACACGTTTCTTGCTCTTAACTGAAAAGCATTGGATGTTAGAGGACCTGTGGTTTGTATCAGTTTCAGAAGCGGAGTTGAAATAGATATGGTCTGTGTGTGTAGGAAACACAGTTCTTTTGTTCTGAGCACACTCACGTTTCCTGCCTCATTAGAGATTCTAGAAAGCAAGAGCGTGCTTCTTGCTCTAAAGCAGAGTGTGTTTCATGGATGAGAACTGTGCTGTGTGTTTCCCTTCAGAAACGGAGTTAAATGCCAGGCTCTTTGTCTTCCTACAAGCAAGACTTCGTTTCTGGTAAACACGGTCACTTTACAGCTCAAAGGAAGCTACATAGTTCACGAAGCTCACACGTTTCTCGCTCTTAACTGAAAAGCATTGGATGTTAGAGGACCTGTCGTCTGTATCAGTTTGAGAAGCAGAGTTGAACTAGTTATGGTCCGTGTGTGTAGGAAACACAGTTCTTTTGTTCTGAGCACACTTACGTTTCCCGCCTCATTAGAGACTCTAGAAAGCAAGAGCGTGCTTCTTGCTCTAAAGCAGAGTGTGTTGAATGGATGAGAACTGTGCTGTGTGTTTCCCTTCAGAAACGGAGTTAAATGCCAGGCTCTGTGTCTTTCTACAAGCAAGACTTCGTTTCGGGTAAACGCGGTCACTTTTCAGCTCAAAGGAAGCTACATAGTTCACAAACTCACACGTTTCTTGCTCTTAACTGAAAAGCATTGGATGTTAGAGGACCTGTGGTTTGTATCATTTTCAGAAGCAGAGTTGAAATAGATATGGTCCGTGTGTGTAGGAAACACAGTTCTTTTGTTCTGAGCACACTCATGTTTCCCCCCTCATTAGAGAATCTAGAAAGCAAGAGCGTGCATCTTGCTCTAAAGCAGAGTGTATTTCATGGATGATATCTGAGCTGTGTGTTTCCCTTCAGAAACGGAGTTAAATGCCCGTCTCTGTGTCTTCCTACAAGCAAGACTTCGTTTCTGGTAAACGCAGTCATGTTTCAGATCAAAGGAAGCTACATAGTTCACAAAGCTCACACATTTCTTCCTCTTAATTGAAAAGCTTTGGATGTTAGAGGACCTGTGGCTTGTATCAGTTTGAGAAGCAGAGTTGAACTAGATATAGTCCGTGTGTGTAGGAAACACAGTTCTTTTGTTCTGAGCACACTCACGTTTTCCGCCTCATTAGAGACTCTAGAAAGCAAGAGCGTGCTTCTTGCTCTAAAGCAGAGTGTGTTTCATGCACGACATCTGAGCTGTGTGTTTCCCTTCAGAAACGGAGTTAAATGCCCGGCTCTGTGTCTTCCTACAAGCAAGACTTCGTTTCTGGTAAACGCAGTCACCTTTCAGATCAAACGGAGCTACATAGTTCACGAAGCTCACACGTTTCTCGCTCTTTACTGGAAAGCATTGGATGTTAGAGGACCTGTCGTCTGTATCAGTTTCAGAAGCAGAGTTGAACTAGATATGGTCCGTGTGTGTAGTTAACACAGTTCTATTGTTCTGAGCACACTCACATTTCCCGCCATATTCGAGACTCTAGAAATCAAGAGCATGCTTCTTGCTCTAAGGCAGAGTGTGTTTCATGGATGAGAACTGTGCTGTGTGTTTCCCTTCAGAAACGGAGTTAAATGCCAGGCTCTGTGTCTTCCTACATGCAAGACTTCGTTTCTGGTAAACGCAGTCACTTTTCAGCTAAAAAGAAGCTACATAGAACACGAAGCTCACACCGGACTCGCTGTTAACTGAAAAGCATTGGATGTTAGAGGACCTGTGGTTTGTATCATTTTCAGAAGCAGAGTTGAAATAGATATGGTCCGTGTGTAGGAAACACAGTTCTTTTGTTCTGAGCACACTCACGTTTCCCGCCTCATTAGAGATTCTAGAAAGCAAGAGCGTGCTTATTGCTCTAAAGCAGAGTGTGTTTCATGGATGAGAACTGTGCTGTGTGTTTCCCTTCAGAAACGGAGTTAAATGCCAGGTCTGTGTCTTCCTACAATCAAGACTTCGTTTCTGGTAAACCCAGTCACTTTTCAACCCAAAGAAGCTACATAGTTCACAAAGCTCACACTTTTCTCGCTCTTAACTGAAAAGCATTGAATGTTAGAGGACCTGTCGTCTGTATCAGTTTCAGAAGCAGAGTTGAACTAGTTATGGTCCATGTGTGTAGGAAACACAGTTCTTTTTTTATGAGAACACCCACGTTTCCCGCCATATTAGAGAATCTAGAAAGCAAGAGCGTGCTTCTTGCTCTAAAGCAGAGTGTGTTTCATGGATGAGAACTGTGCTATGTGTTTCCCTTCAGAAACAGAGTTAAATGCCATGCTCTGTGTCTTCCTACAAGCAAGACTTCGTTTCTGGTAAACACGGTCACTTTTCAGCTCAAAGGAAGCTACATAGTTCACGAAGCTCACACGTTTCTTGCTCTTAACTGAAAAGCATTGGATGTTAGAGGACCTGTGGTTTGTATCAGTTTCAGAAGCGGAGTTGAAATAGATATGGTCCGTGTGTGTAGGAAACACAGTTCTTTTGTTCTGAGCACACTCACGTTTCCTGCCTCATTAGAGATTCTAGAAAGCAAGAGCGTGCTTCTTGCTCTAAACAGAGTGTGTTTCATGGATGAGAACTGTGCTGTGTGTTTCCCTTCATAAACGGAGTTAAATGCCAGGTCTGTGTCTTCCTACAAGCAAGACTTCGTTTCTGGTAAACCCTGTCAATTTTCAGACCAAAGAGCTACATAGTTCACAAAGCTCACATGTTTCTTGCTCTTAAATGAAAACCATTGGATGTTAGAGGACCTTTGGTTTGTATCAGTTTCAGAAGCAGAGTTGAACTAGATATGGTCCGTGTGTGTAGGAAATACAGTTCTTTTTTTCTGAACACACTCACGTTTCCTGCCTTTTAGGAGACTCTAAAAAGCAAGAGCGTGCTTCTTGCTCTAAAGCAGAGAGTGTTTCATGGATGTGAACTGTGCTGTGTGTTTCCTTTCACAAACGGAGTTAAAGGCCAGGCTCTGGGTCTTCCTACTAGCAAGATTTCGTTTCTGGTAAACACAGTCACTTTTCAGCTCAAACGAATCTAAATATTCACGAAGCTCACACGTTTCTCAGTCTTAACTGAAAAGCTTTGGATGTTAGAGGACCTGTGGTCTGTATCAGTTTCAGAAGCAGAGTTGAACTAGATATGGTCCGTGTGTGTAGGAATCACAGTTCTTTTGTTCTGAGCACACTCACGTTTCCCGCCTTATTAGAGACTCTAGAAAGGAAGAGCGTGCTTCTTGCTCTGAAGCAGTGTGTGTTCATGGATGAGACCTGTGCTGTGTGTTTCTCTTCAGAAACGGAGATAAATGCCCGGCTCTGGTTTTTCCTACAAGCAAGACTTCGTTTCTGGTAAACGCAGTCACTTTTCATCTCAAACGAAGCTACATAGTGCAGGAAGCTGACACGTTTCTCGCTCTTTACTGGAAAGCATTGGATGTTAGAGGACCTGTGGTCTGTATCAGTTCAGAAGCAGAGTTGAACTTCATATGGTCCGTGTGTGTAGGAAACACAGTTCTTTTGTTCTGAGCACACTCACGTTTCCCGCCTCATTAGAGACTCTAGAAAGCAAGAGCGTGCTTCTTGCTCTAAAGCAGAGTGTGTTTCATGGATGAGAACTGTGCTGTGTGTTTCCCTTCAGAAACACAGTTAAATGCCAGGCTCTGTGTCTTCCTACATGCAAGACTTCGTTTCTGGTAAACACGGTCACTTTTCAGCTCAAAGGAAGCTACATAGTTCACGAAGCTCACACGTTTCTTGCTCTTAACTGAAAAGCATTGGATGTTAGAGGACCTGTGGTTTGTATCAGTTTCAGAAGCGGAGTTGAAATAGATATGGTCCGTGTGTGTAGGAAACACAGTTCTTTTGTTCTGAGCACACTCACGTTTCCTGCCTCATTAGAGATTCTAGAAAGCAAGAGCGTGCTTCTTGCTCTAAACAGAGTGTGTTTCATGGATGAGAACTGTGCTGTGTGTTTCCCTTCATAAACGGAGTTAAATGCCAGGTCTGTGTCTTCCTACAATCAAGACTTCGTTTCTGGTAAACCCTGTCAATTTTCAGACCAAAGAGCTACATAGTTCACAAAGCTCACATGTTTCTTGCTCTTAAATGAAAACCATTGGATGTTAGAGGACCTTTGGTTTGTATCAGTTTCAGAAGCAGAGTTGAACTAGATATGGTCCGTGTGTGTAGGAAATACAGTTCTTTTTTTCTGAACACACTCACGTTTCCTGCCTTTTAGGAGACTCTAAAAAGCAAGAGCGTGCTTCTTGCTCTAAAGCAGAGAGTGTTTCATGGATGTGAACTGTGCTGTGTGTTTCCTTTCACAAACGGAGTTAAAGGCCAGGCTCTGGGTCTTCCTACTAGCAAGATTTCGTTTCTGGTAAACACAGTCACTTTTCAGCTCAAACGAATCTAAATATTCACGAAGCTCACACGTTTCTCAGTCTTAACTGAAAAGCTTTGGATGTTAGAGGACCTGTGGTCTGTATCAGTTTCAGAAGCAGAGTTGAACTAGATATGGTCCGTGTGTGTAGGAATCACAGTTCTTTTGTTCTGAGCACACTCACGTTTCCCGCCTTATTAGAGACTCTAGAAAGGAAGAGCGTGCTTCTTGCTCTGAAGCAGTGTGTGTTCATGGATGAGACCTGTGCTGTGTGTTTCTCTTCAGAAACGGAGATAAATGCCCGGCTCTGGTTTTTCCTACAAGCAAGACTTCGTTTCTGGTAAACGCAGTCACTTTTCATCTCAAACGAAGCTACATAGTGCAGGAAGCTGACACGTTTCTCGCTCTTTACTGGAAAGCATTGGATGTTAGAGGACCTGTGGTCTGTATCAGTTCAGAAGCAGAGTTGAACTTCATATGGTCCGTGTGTGTAGGAAACACAGTTCTTTTGTTCTGAGCACACTCACGTTTCCCGCCTCATTAGAGACTCTAGAAAGCAAGAGCGTGCTTCTTGCTCTAAAGCAGAGTGTGTTTCATGGATGAGAACTGTGCTGTGTGTTTCCCTTCAGAAACACAGTTAAATGCCAGGCTCTGTGTCTTCCTACATGCAAGACTTCGTTTCTGGTAAACACGGTCACTTTTCAGCTCAAAGGAAGCTACATAGTTCACGAAGCTCACACGTTTCTTGCTCTTAACTGAAAAGCATTGGATGTTAGAGGACCTGTGGTTTGTATCAGTTTCAGAAGCGGAGTTGAAATAGATATGGTCTGTGTGTGTAGGAAACACAGTTCTTTTGTTCTGAGCACACTCACGTTTCCTGCCTCATTAGAGATTCTAGAAAGCAAGAGCGTGCTTCTTGCTCTAAAGCAGAGTGTGTTTCATGGATGAGAACTGTGCTGTGTGTTTCCCTTCAGAAACGGAGTTAAATGCCAGGCTCTTTGTCTTCCTACAAGCAAGACTTCGTTTCTGGTAAACACGGTCACTTTACAGCTCAAAGGAAGCTACATAGTTCACGAAGCTCACACGTTTCTCGCTCTTAACTGAAAAGCATTGGATGTTAGAGGACTTGTCGTCTGTATCAGTTTGAGAAGCAGAGTTGAACTAGTTATGGTCCGTGTGTGTAGGAAACACAGTTCTTTTGTTCTGAGCACACTTACGTTTCCCGCCTCATTAGAGACTCTAGAAAGCAAGAGCGTGCTTCTTGCTCTAAAGCAGAGTGTGTTGAATGGATGAGAACTGTGCTGTGTGTTTCCCTTCAGAAACGGAGTTAAATGCCAGGCTCTGTGTCTTTCTACAAGCAAGACTTCGTTTCGGGTAAACGCGGTCACTTTTCAGCTCAAAGGAAGCTACATAGTTCACAAACTCACACGTTTCTTGCTCTTAACTGAAAAGCATTGGATGTTAGAGGACCTGTGGTTTGTATCATTTTCAGAAGCGGAGTTGAAATAGATATGGTCCGTGTGTGTAGGAAACACAGTTCTTTTGTTCTGAGCACACTCATGTTTCCCCCCTCATTAGAGAATCTAGAAAGCAAGAGCGTGCATCTTGCTCTAAAGCAGAGTGTATTTCATGGATGATATCTGAGCTGTGTGTTTCCCTTCAGAAACGGAGTTAAATGCCCGTCTCTGTGTCTTCCTACAAGCAAGACTTCGTTTCTGGTAAACGCAGTCATGTTTCAGATCAAAGGAAGCTACATAGTTCACAAAGCTCACACATTTCTTCCTCTTAATTGAAAAGCTTTGGATGTTAGAGGACCTGTGGCTTGTATCAGTTTGAGAAGCAGAGTTGAACTAGATATAGTCCGTGTGTGTAGGAAACACAGTTCTTTTGTTCTGAGCACACTCACGTTTTCCGCCTCATTAGAGACTCTAGAAAGCAAGAGCGTGCTTCTTGCTCTAAAGCAGAGTGTGTTTCATGCACGACATCTGAGCTGTGTGTTTCCCTTCAGAAACGGAGTTAAATGCCCGGCTCTGTGTCTTCCTACAAGCAAGACTTCGTTTCTGGTAAACGCAGTCACCTTTCAGATCAAACGGAGCTACATAGTTCACGAAGCTCACACGTTTCTCGCTCTTTACTGGAAAGCATTGGATGTTAGAGGACCTGTCGTCTGTATCAGTTTCAGAAGCAGAGTTGAACTAGATATGGTCCGTGTGTGTAGTTAACACAGTTCTATTGTTCTGAGCACACTCACATTTCCCGCCATATTCGAGACTCTAGAAATCAAGAGCATGCTTCTTGCTCTAAGGCAGAGTGTGTTTCATGGATGAGAACTGTGCTGTGTGTTTCCCTTCAGAAACGGAGTTAAATGCCAGGCTCTGTGTCTTCCTACATGCAAGACTTCGTTTCTGGTAAACGCAGTCACTTTTCAGCTAAAACGAAGCTACATAGAACACGAAGCTCACACCGGACTCGCTGTTAACTGAAAAGCATTGGATGTTAGAGGACCTGTGGTTTGTATCATTTTCAGAAGCGGAGTTGAAATAGATATGGTCCGTGTGTAGGAAACACAGTTCTTTTGTTCTGAGCACACTCACGTTTCCCGCCTCATTAGAGATTCTAGAAAGCAAGAGCGTGCTTATTGCTCTAAAGCAGAGTGTGTTTCATGGATGAGAACTGTGCTGTGTGTTTCCCTTCAGAAACGGAGTTAAATGCCAGGTCTGTGTCTTCCTACAATCAAGACTTCGTTTCTGGTAAACCCAGTCACTTTTCAACCCAAAGAATCTACATAGTTCACAAAGCTCACACTTTTCTCGCTCTTAACTGAAAAGCATTGAATGTTAGAGGACCTGTCGTCTGTATCAGTTTCAGAAGCAGAGTTGAACTAGTTATGGTCCATGTGTGTAGGAAACACAGTTCTTTTTTTATGAGAACACCCACGTTTCCCGCCATATTAGAGAATCTAGAAAGCAAGAGCGTGCTTCTTGCTCTAAAGCAGAGTGTGTTTCATGGATGAGAACTGTGCTATGTGTTTCCCTTCAGAAACAGAGTTAAATGCCATGCTCTGTGTCTTCCTACAAGCAAGACTTCGTTTCTGGTAAACACGGTCACTTTTCAGCTCAAAGGAAGCTACATAGTTCACGAAGCTCACACGTTTCTTGCTCTTAACTGAAAAGCATTGGATGTTAGAGGACCTGTGGTTTGTATCAGTTTCAGAAGCGGAGTTGAAATAGATATGGTCCGTGTGTGTAGGAAACACAGTTCTTTTGTTCTGAGCACACTCACGTTTCCTGCCTCATTAGAGATTCTAGAAAGCAAGAGCGTGCTTCTTGCTCTAAACAGAGTGTGTTTCATGGATGAGAACTGTGCTGTGTGTTTCCCTTCATAAACGGAGTTAAATGCCAGGTCTGTGTCTTCCTACAAGCAAGACTTCGTTTCTGGTAAACCCTGTCAATTTTCAGACCAAAGAGCTACATAGTTCACAAAGCTCACATGTTTCTTGCTCTTAAATGAAAACCATTGGATGTTAGAGGACCTTTGGTTTGTATCAGTTTCAGAAGCAGAGTTGAACTAGATATGGTCCGTGTGTGTAGGAAATACAGTTCTTTTTTTCTGAACACACTCACGTTTCCTGCCTTTTAGGAGACTCTAAAAAGCAAGAGCGTGCTTCTTGCTCTAAAGCAGAGAGTGTTTCATGGATGTGAACTGTGCTGTGTGTTTCCTTTCACAAACGGAGTTAAAGGCCAGGCTCTGGGTCTTCCTACTAGCAAGATTTCGTTTCTGGTAAACACAGTCACTTTTCAGCTCAAACGAATCTAAATATTCACGAAGCTCACACGTTTCTCAGTCTTAACTGAAAAGCTTTGGATGTTAGAGGACCTGTGGTCTGTATCAGTTTCAGAAGCAGAGTTGAACTAGATATGGTCCGTGTGTGTAGGAATCACAGTTCTTTTGTTCTGAGCACACTCACGTTTCCCGCCTTATTAGAGACTCTAGAAAGGAAGAGCGTGCTTTTTGCTCTGAAGCAGTGTGTGTTCATGGATGAGACCTGTGCTGTGTGTTTCTCTTCAGAAACGGAGATAAATGCCCGGCTCTGGTTTTTCCTACAAGCAAGACTTCGTTTCTGGTAAACGCAGTCACTTTTCATCTCAAACGAAGCTACATAGTGCAGGAAGCTGACACGTTTCTCGCTCTTTACTGGAAAGCATTGGATGTTAGAGGACCTGTGGTCTGTATCAGTTCAGAAGCAGAGTTGAACTTCATATGGTCCGTGTGTGTAGGAAACACAGTTCTTTTGTTCTGAGCACACTCACGTTTCCCGCCTCATTAGAGACTCTAGAAAGCAAGAGCGTGCTTCTTGCTCTAAAGCAGAGTGTGTTTCATGGATGAGAACTGTGCTGTGTGTTTCCCTTCAGAAACAGAGTTAAATGCCAGGCTCTGTGTGTTCCTACAAGCAAGACTTGGTTTCTGGTAGACGCAGTCACTTTTCAGCTCAAAGGAAGCTACATAGTTCACGAAGCTCACACATTTCTTGCTCTTAACGGAAAAGCATTGGATGTCAGAGGACCTGTGGCTTGTATCAGTTTCAGAAGCAGATTTGAACTAGACATGGTCTCTGTGTGTAGGAAACACAGTTCTTTTGTTCTGAGCACACTCACGTTTCCCGCCTTATTAGAGACTCTAGAGAGCAAGAGCGTGCTTCTTGATCTAAAGCAGAGTGTGTTTCATGGATGAGATCTGTGCTGTGTGTTTCCCTTCAGAAACGGATTTAAATGCCAGGCTCTGGGTCTTCCTACAAGCAACACTTCGTTTCTGGTAAACGCAGTCCTTTTTTCAGCTCAAACAGAGCTACATAGTTCACGAAGCTCACATGTTTCTCGCTCTTAACTGAAAAGCATTGAATGTTAGAGGACCTGTCGTCTGTATCAGTTTCAGAAGCAGAGTTGAACTAGTTATGGTCCATGTGTGTAGGAAACACAATTCTTTTTTTATGAGAACACCCACGTTTCCCGCCATATTAGAGACTCTAGAAAGCAAGAGCGTGCTTCTTGCTCTAAAGCAGAGTGTGTTTCATGGGTGAGAACTGTGCTGTGTGTTTCCCTTCAGAAACAGAGTTAAATGCCAGGCTCTGTGTCTTCCTACAAGCAAGACTTCGTTTCTGGTAAACACGGTCACTTTTCAGCTCAAAGGAAGCTACATAGTTCACGAAGCTCACACGTTTCTCGCTCTTAACTGAAAAGCATTGGATGTTAGAGGACCTGTCATCTGTATCAGTTTGAGAAGCAGAGTTGAACTAGTTATGGTCCATGTGTGTAGGAAACACAGTTCTTTTGTTCTGAGCACACTCACGTTTCCTGCCTTATTAGAGACTCTAGAAAGCAAGAGCGTGCTTCTTGCTTTAAAGCAGAGAGTGTTTCATGGATGAGAACTGTGCTGTGTGTTTCCCTTCAGAAACAGAGTTAAATGCCAGGCTCTGTGTCTTCCTACATGCAAGACTTCGTTTCTGGTAAACGCAGTCACTTTTCAGCTAAAACGAAGCTACATAGAACACGAAGCTCACACCGGACTCGCTGTTAACTGAAAAGCATTGGATGTTAGAGGTCCTGAGGCTTGTATCAGTTTGAGAAGCGGAGTTGAACTAGATATGGTCCGTGTGTGTAGGAAACACAGTTCTTTTGTTCTGAGCACACTTACGTTTCCCGCCTCATTAGAGACTCTAGAAAGCAAGAGCGTGCTTCTTGCTCTAAAGCAGAGTGTGTTTCATGGATGAGAACTGTGCTATGTGTTTCCCTTCAGAAACAGAGTTAAATGCCATGCTCTGTGTCTTCCTACAAGCAAGACTTCGTTTCTGGTAAACACGGTCACTTTTCAGCTCAAAGGAAGCTACATAGTTCACGAAGCTCACACGTTTCTTGCTCTTAACTGAAAAGCATTGGATGTTAGAGGACCTGTGGTTTGTATCAGTTTCAGAAGCGGAGTTGAAATAGATATGGTCCGTATGTGTAGGAAACACAGTTCTTTTGTTCTGAGCACACTCACGTTTCCTGCCTCATTAGAGATTCTAGAAAGCAAGAGCGTGCTTCTTGCTCTAAACAGAGTGTGTTTCATGGATGAGAACTGTGCTGTGTGTTTCCCTTCAGAAACGGAGTTAAATGCCAGGCTCTGTGTCTTTCTACAAGCAAGACTTCGTTTCGGGTAAACGCGGTCACTTTTCAGCTCAAAGGAAGCTACATAGTTCACAAACTCACACGTTTCTTGCTCTTAACTGAAAAGCATTGGATGTTAGAGGACCTGTGGTTTGTATCATTTTCAGAAGCGGAGTTGAAATAGATATGGTCCGTGTGTGTAGGAAACACAGTTCTTTTGTTCTGAGCACACTCATGTTTCCCCCCTCATTAGAGAATCTAGAAAGCAAGAGCGTGCGTCTTGCTCTAAAGCAGAGTGTGTTTCATGGATGATATCTGAGCTGTGTGTTTCCCTTCAGAAACGGAGTTAAATGCCCGTCTCTGTGTCTTCCTACAAGCAAGACTTCGTTTCTGGTAAACGCAGTCATGTTTCAGATCAAAGGAAGCTACATAGTTCACAAAGCTCACACATTTCTTCCTCTTAATTGAAAAGCTTTGGATGTTAGAGGACCTGTGGCTTGTATCAGTTTGAGAAGCAGAGTTGAACTAGATATAGTCCGTGTGTGTAGGAAACACAGTTCTTTTGTTCTGAGCACACTCACGTTTTCCGCCTCATTAGAGACTCTAGAAAGCAAGAGCGTGCTTCTTGCTCTAAAGCAGAGTGTGTTTCATGCACGACATCTGAGCTGTGTGTTTCCCTTCAGAAACGGAGTTAAATGCCCGGCTCTGTGTCTTCCTACAAGCAAGACTTCGTTTCTGGTAAACGCAGTCATCTTTCAGATCAAACGGAGCTACATAGTTCACGAAGCTCACACGTTTCTCGCTCTTTACTGGAAAGCATTGGATGTTAGAGGACCTGTCGTCTGTATCAGTTTCAGAAGCAGAGTTGAACTAGATATGGTCCGTGTGTGTAGTTAACACAGTTCTATTGTTCTGAGCACACACACATTTCCCGCCATATTCGAGACTCTAGAAATCAAGAGCATGCTTCTTGCTCTAAAGCAGAGTGTGTTTCATGGATGAGAACTGTGCTGTGTGTTTCCCTTCAGAAACGGAGTTAAATTCCAGGCTCTGTGTCTTTCTACAAGCAAGACTTCGTTTCTGGTAAACCCAGTCACTTTTCAGCCCAAAGAAGCTACATAGTTCACAAAGCTCACACTTTTCTCGCTCTTAACTGAAAATCATTGGTTGTTAGAGGACCTTTGGTTTGTATCAGTTTCAGAAGCAGAATTGAACTAGATATGGTCCGTGTGTGTAGGAAACACAGTTCTATTGTTCTGAGCACACTCATGTTTCCCGCCTTATTAGAGACTCTAGAAAGCAAGAGCGTGCTTCTTGCTCTAAAGCAGAGAGTGTTTCATGGATGAGAACTGTGCTGTGTGTTTCCCTTCAGAAACGGAGTTAAATGCCAGGCTCTGTGTCTTCCTACATGCAAGACTTCGTTTCTGGTAAACGCAGTCAATTTTCAGCTAAAACGAAGCTACATAGAACACGAAGCTCACACTGGACTCGCTGTTAACTGAAAAGCATTGGATGTTAGAGGTCCTGAGGCTTGTATCAGTTTGAGAAGCGGAGTTGAACTAGATATGGTCCGTGTGTGTAGGAAACACAGTTCTTTTGTTCTGAGCACACTCACGTTTCCTGCCTCATTAGAGATTCTAGAAAGCAAGAGCGTGCTTCTTGCTCTAAACAGAGTGTGTTTCATGGATGAGAACTGTGCTGTGTGTTTCCCTTCATAAACGGAGTTAAATGCCAGGTCTGTGTCTTCCTACAAGCAAGACTTCGTTTCTGGTAAACCCTGTCACTTTTCAGCCCAAAGAGCTACATAGTTCACAAAGCTCACATGTTTCTCGCTCTTAAATGAAAAGCATTGGATGTTAGAGGACCTTTGGTTTGTATCAGTTTCAGAAGCAGAGTTGAACTAGATATGGTCCGTGTGTGTAGGAAATACAGTTCTTTTTTTCTGAACACACTCACGTTTCCTGCCTTTTAGGAGACTCTAAAAAGCAAGAGCGTGCTTCTTGCTCTAAAGCAGAGTGTGTTTCATGGATGTGAACTGTGCTTTGTGTTTCCATTCACAAACGGAGTTAAAGGCCAGGCTCTGGGTCTTCCTACTAGCAAGATTTCGTTTCTGGTAAACACACTCACTTTTCAGCTCAAACGAATCTAAATATTCACGAAGCTCACACGTTTCTCAGTCTTAACTGAAAAGCTTTGGATGTTAGAGGACCTGTGGTCTGTATCAGTTTCAGAAGCAGAGTTGAACTAGATATGGTCCGTGTGTGTAGGAATCACAGTTCTTTTGTTCTGAGCACACTCAAGTTTCCCGCCTTATTAGAGACTCTAGAAAGCAAGAGCGTGCTTCTTGCTCTAAAGCAGTGTGTGTTTCATGGATGAGAACTGTGCTGTATGTTTTCCTTCAGAAACGGAGTTAAATGCCCGGCTCTGTGTCTTCCTACAAGCAAGACTTCGTTTCTGGTAAACGCAGTCACTTTTCATCTCAAATGAAGCTACACAGTTCACGAACCTCACAAATTTCTTGCTCCTAACTGAAAAACATTGGATGTTAGAGGACCTGTCATCTGTATCAGTTTCAGAAGCAGAGTTGAACTAGTTATGGTCCATGTGTTTAGGAAACACAGTTCTTTTTTTATGAGAACACCCACGTTTCCCACCATATTAGAGACTCTAGAAAGCAAGAGCGTGCTTCTTGCTCTAAAGCAGAGTGTGTTTCATGGATGAGAACTGTGCTGTGTGTTTCCCTTCAGAAACACAGTTAAATGCCAGGCTCTGTGTCTTCCTACATGCAAGACTTCGTTTCTGGTAAACACGGTCACTTTTCAGCTCAAAGGAAGCTACATAGTTCACGAAGCTCACACGTTTCTTGCTCTTAACTGAAAAGCATTGGATGTTAGAGGACCTGTGGTTTGTATCAGTTTCAGAAGCGGAGTTGAAATAGATATGGTCTGTGTGTGTAGGAAACACAGTTCTTTTGTTCTGAGCACACTCACGTTTCCTGCCTCATTAGAGATTCTAGAAAGCAAGAGCGTGCTTCTTGCTCTAAAGCAGAGTGTGTTTCATGGATGAGAACTGTGCTGTGTGTTTCCCTTCAGAAACGGAGTTAAATGCCAGGCTCTTTGTCTTCCTACAAGCAAGACTTCGTTTCTGGTAAACACGGTCACTTTACAGCTCAAAGGAAGCTACATAGTTCACGAAGCTCACACGTTTCTCGCTCTTAACTGAAAAGCATTGGATGTTAGAGGACCTGTCGTCTGTATCAGTTTGAGAAGCAGAGTTGAACTAGTTATGGTCCGTGTGTGTAGGAAACACAGTTCTTTTGTTCTGAGCACACTTACGTTTTCCG
Source organism: Onychomys leucogaster (assembly GCA_949786385.1). NCBI lineage: Eukaryota > Metazoa > Chordata > Mammalia > Rodentia > Cricetidae > Onychomys > Onychomys leucogaster. The sequence continues at coordinate 680,954 of CATKUP010000177.1, forward strand.
CCTCATTAGAGACTCTAGAAAGCAAGAGCGTGCTTCTTGCTCTAAAGCAGAGTGTGTTGAATGGATGAGAACTGTGCTGTGTGTTTCCCTTCAGAAACGGAGTTAAATGCCAGGCTCTGTGTCTTTCTACAAGCAAGACTTCGTTTCGGGTAAACGCGGTCACTTTTCAGCTCAAAGGAAGCTACATAGTTCACAAACTCACACGTTTCTTGCTCTTAACTGAAAAGCATTGGATGTTAGAGGACCTGTGGTTTGTATCATTTTCAGAAGCGGAGTTGAAATAGATATGGTCCGTGTGTGTAGGAAACACAGTTCTTTTGTTCTGAGCACACTCATGTTTCCCCCCTCATTAGAGAATCTAGAAAGCAAGAGCGTGCATCTTGCTCTAAAGCAGAGTGTATTTCATGGATGATATCTGAGCTGTGTGTTTCCCTTCAGAAACGGAGTTAAATGCCCGTCTCTGTGTCTTCCTACAAGCAAGACTTCGTTTCTGGTAAACGCAGTCATGTTTCAGATCAAAGGAAGCTACATAGTTCACAAAGCTCACACATTTCTTCCTCTTAATTGAAAAGCTTTGGATGTTAGAGGACCTGTGGCTTGTATCAGTTTGAGAAGCAGAGTTGAACTAGATATAGTCCGTGTGTGTAGGAAACACAGTTCTTTTGTTCTGAGCACACTCACGTTTTCCGCCTCATTAGAGACTCTAGAAAGCAAGAGCGTGCTTCTTGCTCTAAAGCAGAGTGTGTTTCATGCACGACATCTGAGCTGTGTGTTTCCCTTCAGAAACGGAGTTAAATGCCCGGCTCTGTGTCTTCCTACAAGCAAGACTTCGTTTCTGGTAAACGCAGTCACCTTTCAGATCAAACGGAGCTACATAGTTCACGAAGCTCACACGTTTCTCGCTCTTTACTGGAAAGCATTGGATGTTAGAGGACCTGTCGTCTGTATCAGTTTCAGAAGCAGAGTTGAACTAGATATGGTCCGTGTGTGTAGTTAACACAGTTCTATTGTTCTGAGCACACTCACATTTCCCGCCATATTCGAGACTCTAGAAATCAAGAGCATGCTTCTTGCTCTAAGGCAGAGTGTGTTTCATGGATGAGAACTGTGCTGTGTGTTTCCCTTCAGAAACGGAGTTAAATGCCAGGCTCTGTGTCTTCCTACATGCAAGACTTCGTTTCTGGTAAACGCAGTCACTTTTCAGCTAAAAAGAAGCTACATAGAACACGAAGCTCACACCGGACTCGCTGTTAACTGAAAAGCATTGGATGTTAGAGGACCTGTGGTTTGTATCATTTTCAGAAGCGGAGTTGAAATAGATATGGTCCGTGTGTAGGAAACACAGTTCTTTTGTTCTGAGCACACTCACGTTTCCCGCCTCATTAGAGATTCTAGAAAGCAAGAGCGTGCTTATTGCTCTAAAGCAGAGTGTGTTTCATGGATGAGAACTGTGCTGTGTGTTTCCCTTCAGAAACGGAGTTAAATGCCAGGTCTGTGTCTTCCTACAATCAAGACTTCGTTTCTGGTAAACCCAGTCACTTTTCAACCCAAAGAATCTACATAGTTCACAAAGCTCACACTTTTCTCGCTCTTAACTGAAAAGCATTGAATGTTAGAGGACCTGTCGTCTGTATCAGTTTCAGAAGCAGAGTTGAACTAGTTATGGTCCATGTGTGTAGGAAACACAGTTCTTTTTTTATGAGAACACCCACGTTTCCCGCCATATTAGAGAATCTAGAAAGCAAGAGCGTGCTTCTTGCTCTAAAGCAGAGTGTGTTTCATGGATGAGAACTGTGCTATGTGTTTCCCTTCAGAAACAGAGTTAAATGCCATGCTCTGTGTCTTCCTACAAGCAAGACTTCGTTTCTGGTAAACACGGTCACTTTTCAGCTCAAAGGAAGCTACGTAGTTCACGAAGCTCACACGTTTCTTGCTCTTAACTGAAAAGCATTGGATGTTAGAGGACCTGTGGTTTGTATCAGTTTCAGAAGCGGAGTTGAAATAGATATGGTCCGTGTGTGTAGGAAACACAGTTCTTTTGTTCTGAGCACACTCACGTTTCCTGCCTCATTAGAGATTCTAGAAAGCAAGAGCGTGCTTCTTGCTCTAAACAGAGTGTGTTTCATGGATGAGAACTGTGCTGTGTGTTTCCCTTCATAAACGGAGTTAAATGCCAGGTCTGTGTCTTCCTACAAGCAAGACTTCGTTTCTGGTAAACCCTGTCAATTTTCAGACCAAAGAGCTACATAGTTCACAAAGCTCACATGTTTCTTGCTCTTAAATGAAAACCATTGGATGTTAGAGGACCTTTGGTTTGTATCAGTTTCAGAAGCAGAGTTGAACTAGATATGGTCCGTGTGTGTAGGAAATACAGTTCTTTTTTTCTGAACACACTCACGTTTCCTGCCTTTTAGGAGACTCTAAAAAGCAAGAGCGTGCTTCTTGCTCTAAAGCAGAGAGTGTTTCATGGATGTGAACTGTGCTGTGTGTTTCCTTTCACAAACGGAGTTAAAGGCCAGGCTCTGGGTCTTCCTACTAGCAAGATTTCGTTTCTGGTAAACACAGTCACTTTTCAGCTCAAACGAATCTAAATATTCACGAAGCTCACACGTTTCTCAGTCTTAACTGAAAAGCTTTGGATGTTAGAGGACCTGTGGTCTGTATCAGTTTCAGAAGCAGAGTTGAACTAGATATGGTCCGTGTGTGTAGGAATCACAGTTCTTTTGTTCTGAGCACACTCACGTTTCCCGCCTTATTAGAGACTCTAGAAAGGAAGAGCGTGCTTCTTGCTCTGAAGCAGTGTGTGTTCATGGATGAGACCTGTGCTGTGTGTTTCTCTTCAGAAACGGAGATAAATGCCCGGCTCTGGTTTTTCCTACAAGCAAGACTTCGTTTCTGGTAAACGCAGTCACTTTTCATCTCAAACGAAGCTACATAGTGCAGGAAGCTGACACGTTTCTCGCTCTTTACTGGAAAGCATTGGATGTTAGAGGACCTGTGGTCTGTATCAGTTCAGAAGCAGAGTTGAACTTCATATGGTCCGTGTGTGTAGGAAACACAGTTCTTTTGTTCTGAGCACACTCACGTTTCCCGCCTCATTAGAGACTCTAGAAAGCAAGAGCGTGCTTCTTGCTCTAAAGCAGAGTGTGTTTCATGGATGAGAACTGTGCTGTGTGTTTCCCTTCAGAAACACAGTTAAATGCCAGGCTCTGTGTCTTCCTACATGCAAGACTTCGTTTCTGGTAAACACGGTCACTTTTCAGCTCAAAGGAAGCTACATAGTTCACGAAGCTCACACGTTTCTTGCTCTTAACTGAAAAGCATTGGATGTTAGAGGACCTGTGGTTTGTATCAGTTTCAGAAGCGGAGTTGAAATAGATATGGTCTGTGTGTGTAGGAAACACAGTTCTTTTGTTCTGAGCACACTCACGTTTCCTGCCTCATTAGAGATTCTAGAAAGCAAGAGCGTGCTTCTTGCTCTAAAGCAGAGTGTGTTTCATGGATGAGAACTGTGCTGTGTGTTTCCCTTCAGAAACGGAGTTAAATGCCAGGCTCTTTGTCTTCCTACAAGCAAGACTTCGTTTCTGGTAAACACGGTCACTTTACAGCTCAAAGGAAGCTACATAGTTCACGAAGCTCACACGTTTCTCGCTCTTAACTGAAAAGCATTGGATGTTAGAGGACCTGTCGTCTGTATCAGTTTGAGAAGCAGAGTTGAACTAGTTATGGTCCGTTTGTGTAGGAAACACAGTTCTTTTGTTCTGAGCACACTTACGTTTCCCGCCTCATTAGAGACTCTAGAAAGCAAGAGCGTGCTTCTTGCTCTAAAGCAGAGTGTGTTGAATGGATGAGAACTGTGCTGTGTGTTTCCCTTCAGAAACGGAGTTAAATGCCAGGCTCTGTGTCTTTCTACAAGCAAGACTTCGTTTCGGGTAAACGCGGTCACTTTTCAGCTCAAAGGAAGCTACATAGTTCACAAACTCACACGTTTCTTGCTCTTAACTGAAAAGCATTGGATGTTAGAGGACCTGTGGTTTGTATCATTTTCAGAAGCGGAGTTGAAATAGATATGGTCCGTGTGTGTAGGAAACACAGTTCTTTTGTTCTGAGCACACTCATGTTTCCCCCCTCATTAGAGAATCTAGAAAGCAAGAGCGTGCATCTTGCTCTAAAGCAGAGTGTATTTCATGGATGATATCTGAGCTGTGTGTTTCCCTTCAGAAACGGAGTTAAATGCCCGTCTCTGTGTCTTCCTACAAGCAAGACTTCGTTTCTGGTAAACGCAGTCATGTTTCAGATCAAAGGAAGCTACATAGTTCACAAAGCTCACACATTTCTTCCTCTTAATTGAAAAGCTTTGGATGTTAGAGGACCTGTGGCTTGTATCAGTTTGAGAAGCAGAGTTGAACTAGATATAGTCCGTGTGTGTAGGAAACACAGTTCTTTTGTTCTGAGCACACTCACGTTTTCCGCCTCATTAGAGACTCTAGAAAGCAAGAGCGTGCTTCTTGCTCTAAAGCAGAGTGTGTTTCATGCACGACATCTGAGCTGTGTGTTTCCCTTCAGAAACGGAGTTAAATGCCCGGCTCTGTGTCTTCCTACAAGCAAGACTTCGTTTCTGGTAAACGCAGTCACCTTTCAGATCAAACGGAGCTACATAGTTCACGAAGCTCACACGTTTCTCGCTCTTTACTGGAAAGCATTGGATGTTAGAGGACCTGTCGTCTGTATCAGTTTCAGAAGCAGAGTTGAACTAGATATGGTCCGTGTGTGTAGTTAACACAGTTCTATTGTTCTGAGCACACTCACATTTCCCGCCATATTCGAGACTCTAGAAATCAAGAGCATGCTTCTTGCTCTAAGGCAGAGTGTGTTTCATGGATGAGAACTGTGCTGTGTGTTTCCCTTCAGAAACGGAGTTAAATGCCAGGCTCTGTGTCTTCCTACATGCAAGACTTCGTTTCTGGTAAACGCAGTCACTTTTCAGCTAAAACGAAGCTACATAGAACACGAAGCTCACACCGGACTCGCTGTTAACTGAAAAGCATTGGATGTTAGAGGACCTGTGGTTTGTATCATTTTCAGAAGCGGAGTTGAAATAGATATGGTCCGTGTGTAGGAAACACAGTTCTTTTGTTCTGAGCACACTCACGTTTCCCGCCTCATTAGAGATTCTAGAAAGCAAGAGCGTGCTTATTGCTCTAAAGCAGAGTGTGTTTCATGGATGAGAACTGTGCTGTGTGTTTCCCTTCAGAAACGGAGTTAAATGCCAGGTCTGTGTCTTCCTACAATCAAGACTTCGTTTCTGGTAAACCCAGTCACTTTTCAACCCAAAGAATCTACATAGTTCACAAAGCTCACACTTTTCTCGCTCTTAACTGAAAAGCATTGAATGTTAGAGGACCTGTCGTCTGTATCAGTTTCAGAAGCATAGTTGAACTAGTTATGGTCCATGTGTGTAGGAAACACAGTTCTTTTTTTATGAGAACACCCACGTTTCCCGCCATATTAGAGAATCTAGAAAGCAAGAGCGTGCTTCTTGCTCTAAAGCAGAGTGTGTTTCATGGATGAGAACTGTGCTATGTGTTTCCCTTCAGAAACAGAGTTAAATGCCATGCTCTGTGTCTTCCTACAAGCAAGACTTCGTTTCTGGTAAACACGGTCACTTTTCAGCTCAAAGGAAGCTACATAGTTCACGAAGCTCACACGTTTCTTGCTCTTAACTGAAAAGCATTGGATGTTAGAGGACCTGTGGTTTGTATCAGTTTCAGAAGCGGAGTTGAAATAGATATGGTCCGTGTGTGTAGGAAACACAGTTCTTTTGTTCTGAGCACACTCACGTTTCCTGCCTCATTAGAGATTCTAGAAAGCAAGAGCGTGCTTCTTGCTCTAAACAGAGTGTGTTTCATGGATGAGAACTGTGCTGTGTGTTTCCCTTCATAAACGGAGTTAAATGCCAGGTCTGTGTCTTCCTACAAGCAAGACTTCGTTTCTGGTAAACCCTGTCAATTTTCAGACCAAAGAGCTACATAGTTCACAAAGCTCACATGTTTCTTGCTCTTAAATGAAAACCATTGGATGTTAGAGGACCTTTGGTTTGTATCAGTTTCAGAAGCAGAGTTGAACTAGATATGGTCCGTGTGTGTAGGAAATACAGTTCTTTTTTTCTGAACACACTCACGTTTCCTGCCTTTTAGGAGACTCTAAAAAGCAAGAGCGTGCTTCTTGCTCTAAAGCAGAGAGTGTTTCATGGATGTGAACTGTGCTGTGTGTTTCCTTTCACAAACGGAGTTAAAGGCCAGGCTCTGGGTCTTCCTACTAGCAAGATTTCGTTTCTGGTAAACACAGTCACTTTTCAGCTCAAACGAATCTAAATATTCACGAAGCTCACACGTTTCTCAGTCTTAACTGAAAAGCTTTGGATGTTAGAGGACCTGTGGTCTGTATCAGTTTCAGAAGCAGAGTTGAACTAGATATGGTCCGTGTGTGTAGGAATCACAGTTCTTTTGTTCTGAGCACACTCACGTTTCCCGCCTTATTAGAGACTCTAGAAAGGAAGAGCGTGCTTTTTGCTCTGAAGCAGTGTGTGTTCATGGATGAGACCTGTGCTGTGTGTTTCTCTTCAGAAACGGAGATAAATGCCCGGCTCTGGTTTTTCCTACAAGCAAGACTTCGTTTCTGGTAAACGCAGTCACTTTTCATCTCAAACGAAGCTACATAGTGCAGGAAGCTGACACGTTTCTCGCTCTTTACTGGAAAGCATTGGATGTTAGAGGACCTGTGGTCTGTATCAGTTCAGAAGCAGAGTTGAACTTCATATGGTCCGTGTGTGTAGGAAACACAGTTCTTTTGTTCTGAGCACACTCACGTTTCCCGCCTCATTAGAGACTCTAGAAAGCAAGAGCGTGCTTCTTGCTCTAAAGCAGAGTGTGTTTCATGGATGAGAACTGTGCTGTGTGTTTCCCTTCAGAAACAGAGTTAAATGCCAGGCTCTGTGTGTTCCTACAAGCAAGACTTGGTTTCTGGTAGACGCAGTCACTTTTCAGCTCAAAGGAAGCTACATAGTTCACGAAGCTCACACATTTCTTGCTCTTAACGGAAAAGCATTGGATGTCAGAGGACCTGTGGCTTGTATCAGTTTCAGAAGCAGATTTGAACTAGACATGGTCTCTGTGTGTAGGAAACACAGTTCTTTTGTTCTGAGCACACTCACGTTTCCCGCCTTATTAGAGACTCTAGAGAGCAAGAGCGTGCTTCTTGATCTAAAGCAGAGTGTGTTTCATGGATGAGATCTGTGCTGTGTGTTTCCCTTCAGAAACGGATTTAAATGCCAGGCTCTGGGTCTTCCTACAAGCAACACTTCGTTTCTGGTAAACGCAGTCCTTTTTTCAGCTCAAACAGAGCTACATAGTTCACGAAGCTCACATGTTTCTCGCTCTTAACTGAAAAGCATTGAATGTTAGAGGACCTGTCGTCTGTATCAGTTTCAGAAGCAGAGTTGAACTAGTTATGGTCCATGTGTGTAGGAAACACAATTCTTTTTTTATGAGAACACCCACGTTTCCCGCCATATTAGAGACTCTAGAAAGCAAGAGCGTGCTTCTTGCTCTAAAGCAGAGTGTGTTTCATTGGTGAGAACTGTGCTGTGTGTTTCCCTTCAGAAACAGAGTTAAATGCCAGGCTCTGTGTCTTCCTACAAGCAAGACTTCGTTTCTGGTAAACACGGTCACTTTTCAGCTCAAAGGAAGCTACATAGTTCACGAAGCTCACACGTTTCTCGCTCTTAACTGAAAAGCATTGGATGTTAGAGGACCTGTCATCTGTATCAGTTTGAGAAGCAGAGTTGAACTAGTTATGGTCCATGTGTGTAGGAAACACAGTTCTTTTGTTCTGAGCACACTCACGTTTCCTGCCTTATTAGAGACTCTAGAAAGCAAGAGCGTGCTTCTTGCTTTAAAGCAGAGAGTGTTTCATGGATGAGAACTGTGCTGTGTGTTTCCCTTCAGAAACAGAGTTAAATGCCAGGCTCTGTGTCTTCCTACATGCAAGACTTCGTTTCTGGTAAACGCAGTCACTTTTCAGCTAAAACGAAGCTACATAGAACACGAAGCTCACACCGGACTCGCTGTTAACTGAAAAGCATTGGATGTTAGAGGTCCTGAGGCTTGTATCAGTTTGAGAAGCGGAGTTGAACTAGATATGGTCCGTGTGTGTAGGAAACACAGTTCTTTTGTTCTGAGCACACTTACGTTTCCCGCCTCATTAGAGACTCTAGAAAGCAAGAGCGTGCTTCTTGCTCTAAAGCAGAGTGTGTTTCATGGATGAGAACTGTGCTGTGTGTTTCCCTTCAGAAACGGAGTTAAATGCCAGGCTCTGTGTCTTTCTACAAGCAAGACTTCGTTTCTGGTGAACGCGGTCAGTTTTCAGCTCAAAGGAAGCTATATAGTTCACGAAGCTCACACGTTTCTTGCTCTTAACTGAAAAACATTGGATTTTAGAGGACCTGTGGTTTGTATCATTTTCAGAAGCGGAGTTGAAATAGATATGGTCCGTGTGTAGGAAACACAGTTCTATTGTTCTGAGCACACTCACGTTTCCCGCCTCATTAGAGATTCTAGAAAGCAAGAGCGTGCTTATTGCTCTAAAGCAGAGTGTGTTTCATGGATGAGAACTTTGCTGTGTGTTTCCCTTCAGAAACGGAGTTAAATGCCAGGTCTGTGTCTTCCTACAATCAAGACTTCGTTTCTGGTAAACCCAGTCACTTTTCAACCAAAAGAAGCTACATAGTTCACAAAGCTCACACTTTTCTAGCTCTTAACTGAAAAGCATTGGATGTTAGAGGACCTGTCGTCTGTATCAGTTTCAGAAACAGAGTTGAACTAGTTATGGTCCATGTGTGTAGGAAACACAGATCTTTTTTTATGAGAACACCCACGTTTCCCGCCATATTAGAGACTCTAGAAAGCAAGAGCGTGCTTCTTGCTCTAAAGCAGAGTGTGTTTCATGGATGAGAACTGTGCTATGTGTTTCCCATCAGAAACAGAGTTAAATGCCAGGCTCTGTGTCTTCCTACAAGCAAGACTTCGTTTGTGGTAAACACGGTCACTTTTCAGCTCAAAGGAAGCTACATAGTTCACGAAGCTCACACGTTTCTTGCTCTTAACTGAAAAGCATTGGATGTTAGAGGACCTGTGGTTTGTATCAGTTTCAGAAGCGGAGTTGAAATAGATATGGTCCGTGTGTGTAGGAAACACAGTTCTTTTGTTCTGAGCACACTCACGTTTCCTGCCTCATTAGAGATTCTAGAAAACAAGAGCGTGCTTCTTGCTCTAAACAGAGTGTGTTTCATGGATGAGAACTGTGCTGTGTGTTTCCCTTCATAAACGGAGTTAAATACCAGGTCTGTGTCTTCCTACAAGCAAGACTTCGTTTCTGGTAAACCCTGTCACTTTTCAGCCCAAAGAGCTACATAGTTCACAAAGCTCACATGTTTCTTGCTCTTAAATGAACAGCATTGGATGTTAGAGGACCTTTGGTTTGTATCAGTTTCAGAAGCAGAGTTGAACTAGATATGGTCCGTGTGTGTAGGAAATACAGTTCTTTTTTTCTGAACACACTCACGTTTCCTGCCTTTTTAGAGACTCTAAAACCAAGAGCGTGCTTCTTGCTCTAAAGCAGAGTGTGTTTCATGGATGTGAACTGTGCTGTGTTTCCTTTCACAAACGGAGTTAAAGGCCAGGCTCTGGGTCATCCTACTAGCAAGATTTCGTTTCTGGTAAACACAGTCACTTTTCAGCTCAAACGAATCTAAATATTCACGAAGGTCACACGTTTCTCAGTCTTAACTGAAAAGCTTTGGATGTTAGAGGACCTGTGGTCTGTATCAGTTTCAGAAGCAGAGTTGAACTAGATATGGTCCGTGTGTGTAGGAATCACAGTTCTTTTGTTCTGAGCACACTCACGTTTCCCGCCTTATTAGAGACTCTAGAAAGGAAGAGCGTGCTTCTTGCTCTAAAGCAGTGTGTGTTCATGGATGAGACCTGTGCTGTGTGTTTCCCTTCAGAAACGGAGATAAATGCCCGGCTCTGGTTTTTCCTACAAGCAAGACTTCGTTTCTGGTAAACGCAGTCACTTTTCATCTCAAACGAAGCTACATAGTCCACGAAGCTGACACGTTTCTCGCTCTTTACTGGAAAGCATTGGATGTTAGAGGACCTGTGGTCTGTATCATTCCAGAAGCAGAGTTGAACTTGATATGGTCCGTGTGTGTAGGAAACACAGTTCTTTTGTTCTGAGCACACTCACGTTTACCGCCTCATTAGAGACTCTAGAAAGCAAGAGCGTGCTTCTTGCTCTAAAGCAGAGTGTGTTTCATGGATGAGAACTGTGCTGTGTGTTTCCCTTCAGAAACGGATTTAAATGCCAGAATCTGTGTGTTCCTACAAGCAAGACTTGGTTTCTGGTATACGCAGTCACTTTTCAGCTCAAAGGAAGCTACATAGTTCACGAAGCTCACACATTTCTTGCTCTTAACGGAAAAGCATTGGATGTCAGAGGACCTGTGGCTTGTATCAGTTTCAGAAGCAGATTTGAACTAGATATGATCTCTGTGCGGAGGAAACACAGTTCTTTTGTTCTGAGCACACTCACGTTTCCCGCCTTATTAGAGACTCTAGAGAGCAAGAGCGTGCTTCTTGATCTAAAGCAGAGTGTGTTTCATGGATGAGATCTGTGCTGTGTGTTTCCCTTCAGAAACGGAGTTAAATGCCAGGCTCTGGGTCTTCCTACAAGCAACACTTCGTTTCTGGTAAACGCAGTCCTTTTTTCAGCTCAAACAGTGCTACATAGTTCACGAAGCTCACATGTTTCTCACTCTTAACTTAAAAGCATTGAATGTTAGAGGACCTGTCGTCTGTATCAGTTTCAGAAGCAGAGTTGAACTAGATATGGTCCGTGTGTGTAGTTAACACAGTTCTATTGTTCTGAGCACACTCACATTTCCCGCCATATTCGAGACTCTAGAAATCAAGAGCATGCTTCTTGCTCTAAGGCAGAGTGTGTTTCATGGATGAGAACTGTGCTGTGTGTTTCCCTTCAGAAACGGAGTTAAATGCCAGGCTCTGTGTCTTCCTACATGCAAGACTTCGTTTCTGGTAAACGCAGTCACTTTTCAGCTAAAACGAAGCTACATAGAACACGAAGCTCACACCGGACTCGCTGTTAACTGAAAAGCATTGGATGTTAGAGGACCTGTGGTTTGTATCATTTTCAGAAGCGGAGTTGAAATAGATATGGTCCGTGTGTAGGAAACACAGTTCTTTTGTTCTGAGCACACTCACGTTTCCCGCCTCATTAGAGATTCTAGAAAGCAAGAGCGTGCTTATTGCTCTAAAGCAGAGTGTGTTTCATGGATGAGAACTGTGCTGTGTGTTTCCCTTCAGAAACGGAGTTAAATGCCAGGTCTGTGTCTTCCTACAATCAAGACTTCGTTTCTGGTAAACCCAGTCACTTTTCAACCCAAAGAATCTACATAGTTCACAAAGCTCACACTTTTCTCGCTCTTAACTGAAAAGCATTGAATGTTAGAGGACCTGTCGTCTGTATCAGTTTCAGAAGCAGAGTTGAACTAGTTATGGTCCATGTGTGTAGGAAACACAGTTCTTTTTTTATGAGAACACCCACGTTTCCCGCCATATTAGAGAATCTAGAAAGCAAGAGCGTGCTTCTTGCTCTAAAGCAGAGTGTGTTTCATGGATGAGAACTGTGCTATGTGTTTCCCTTCAGAAACAGAGTTAAATGCCATGCTCTGTGTCTTCCTACAAGCAAGACTTCGTTTCTGGTAAACACGGTCACTTTTCAGCTCAAAGGAAGCTACATAGTTCACGAAGCTCACACGTTTCTTGCTCTTAACTGAAAAGCATTGGATGTTAGAGGACCTGTGGTTTGTATCAGTTTCAGAAGCGGAGTTGAAATAGATATGGTCCGTGTGTGTAGGAAACACAGTTCTTTTGTTCTGAGCACACTCACGTTTCCTGCCTCATTAGAGATTCTAGAAAGCAAGAGCGTGCTTCTTGCTCTAAACAGAGTGTGTTTCATGGATGAGAACTGTGCTGTGTGTTTCCCTTCATAAACGGAGTTAAATGCCAGGTCTGTGTCTTCCTACAAGCAAGACTTCGTTTCTGGTAAACCCTGTCAATTTTCAGACCAAAGAGCTACATAGTTCACAAAGCTCACATGTTTCTTGCTCTTAAATGAAAACCATTGGATGTTAGAGGACCTTTGGTTTGTATCAGTTTCAGAAGCAGAGTTGAACTAGATATGGTCCGTGTGTGTAGGAAATACAGTTCTTTTTTTCTGAACACACTCACGTTTCCTGCCTTTTAGGAGACTCTAAAAAGCAAGAGCGTGCTTCTTGCTCTAAAGCAGAGAGTGTTTCATGGATGTGAACTGTGCTGTGTGTTTCCTTTCACAAACGGAGTTAAAGGCCAGGCTCTGGGTCTTCCTACTAGCAAGATTTCGTTTCTGGTAAACACAGTCACTTTTCAGCTCAAACGAATCTAAATATTCACGAAGCTCACACGTTTCTCAGTCTTAACTGAAAAGCTTTGGATGTTAGAGGACCTGTGGTCTGTATCAGTTTCAGAAGCAGAGTTGAACTAGATATGGTCCGTGTGTGTAGGAATCACAGTTCTTTTGTTCTGAGCACACTCACGTTTCCCGCCTTATTAGAGACTCTAGAAAGGAAGAGCGTGCTTTTTGCTCTGAAGCAGTGTGTGTTCATGGATGAGACCTGTGCTGTGTGTTTCTCTTCAGAAACGGAGATAAATGCCAGGCTCTGGTTTTTCCTACAAGCAAGACTTCGTTTCTGGTAAACGCAGTCACTTTTCATCTCAAACGAAGCTACATAGTGCAGGAAGCTGACACGTTTCTCGCTCTTTACTGGAAAGCATTGGATGTTAGAGGACCTGTGGTCTGTATCAGTTCAGAAGCAGAGTTGAACTTCATATGGTCCGTGTGTGTAGGAAACACAGTTCTTTTGTTCTGAGCACACTCACGTTTCCCGCCTCATTAGAGACTCTAGAAAGCAAGAGCGTGCTTCTTGCTCTAAAGCAGAGTGTGTTTCATGGATGAGAACTGTGCTGTGTGTTTCCCTTCAGAAACAGAGTTAAATGCCAGGCTCTGTGTGTTCCTACAAGCAAGACTTGGTTTCTGGTAGACGCAGTCACTTTTCAGCTCAAAGGAAGCTACATAGTTCACGAAGCTCACACATTTCTTGCTCTTAACGGAAAAGCATTGGATGTCAGAGGACCTGTGGCTTGTATCAGTTTCAGAAGCAGATTTGAACTAGACATGGTCTCTGTGTGTAGGAAACACAGTTCTTTTGTTCTGAGCACACTCACGTTTCCCGCCTTATTAGAGACTCTAGAGAGCAAGAGCGTGCTTCTTGATCTAAAGCAGAGTGTGTTTCATGGATGAGATCTGTGCTGTGTGTTTCCCTTCAGAAACGGATTTAAATGCCAGGCTCTGGGTCTTCCTACAAGCAACACTTCGTTTCTGGTAAACGCAGTCCTTTTTTCAGCTCAAACAGAGCTACATAGTTCACGAAGCTCACATGTTTCTCGCTCTTAACTGAAAAGCATTGAATGTTAGAGGACCTGTCGTCTGTATCAGTTTCAGAAGCAGAGTTGAACTAGTTATGGTCCATGTGTGTAGGAAACACAATTCTTTTTTTATGAGAACACCCACGTTTCCCGCCATATTAGAGACTCTAGAAAGCAAGAGCGTGCTTCTTGCTCTAAAGCAGAGTGTGTTTCATTGGTGAGAACTGTGCTGTGTGTTTCCCTTCAGAAACAGAGTTAAATGCCAGGCTCTGTGTCTTCCTACAAGCAAGACTTCGTTTCTGGTAAACACGGTCACTTTTCAGCTCAAAGGAAGCTACATAGTTCACGAAGCTCACACGTTTCTCGCTCTTAACTGAAAAGCATTGGATGTTAGAGGACCTGTCATCTGTATCAGTTTGAGAAGCAGAGTTGAACTAGTTATGGTCCATGTGTGTAGGAAACACAGTTCTTTTGTTCTGAGCACACTCACGTTTCCTGCCTTATTAGAGACTCTAGAAAGCAAGAGCGTGCTTCTTGCTTTAAAGCAGAGAGTGTTTCATGGATGAGAACTGTGCTGTGTGTTTCCCTTCAGAAACAGAGTTAAATGCCAGGCTCTGTGTCTTCCTACATGCAAGACTTCGTTTCTGGTAAACGCAGTCACTTTTCAGCTAAAACGAAGCTACATAGAACACGAAGCTCACACCGGACTCGCTGTTAACTGAAAAGCATTGGATGTTAGAGGTCCTGAGGCTTGTATCAGTTTGAGAAGCGGAGTTGAACTAGATATGGTCCGTGTGTGTAGGAAACACAGTTCTTTTGTTCTGAGCACACTTACGTTTCCCGCCTCATTAGAGACTCTAGAAAGCAAGAGCGTGCTTCTTGCTCTAAAGCAGAGTGTGTTTCATGGATGAGAACTGTGCTGTGTGTTTCCCTTCAGAAACGGAGTTAAATGCCAGGCTCTGTGTCTTTCTACAAGCAAGACTTCGTTTCTGGTGAACGCGGTCAGTTTTCAGCTCAAAGGAAGCTATATAGTTCACGAAGCTCACACGTTTCTTGCTCTTAACTGAAAAACATTGGATGTTAGAGGACCTGTGGTTTGTATCATTTTCAGAAGCGGAGTTGAAATAGATATGGTCCGTGTGTAGGAAACACAGTTCTATTGTTCTGAGCACACTCACGTTTCCCGCCTCATTAGAGATTCTAGAAAGCAAGAGCGTGCTTATTGCTCTAAAGCAGAGTGTGTTTCATGGATGAGAACTTTGCTGTGTGTTTCCCTTCAGAAACGGAGTTAAATGCCAGGTCTGTGTCTTCCTACAATCAAGACTTCGTTTCTGGTAAACCCAGTCACTTTTCAACCAAAAGAAGCTACATAGTTCACAAAGCTCACACTTTTCTAGCTCTTAACTGAAAAGCATTGGATGTTAGAGGACCTGTCGTCTGTATCAGTTTCAGAAACAGAGTTGAACTAGTTATGGTCCATGTGTGTAGGAAACACAGATCTTTTTTTATGAGAACACCCACGTTTCCCGCCATATTAGAGACTCTAGAAAGCAAGAGCGTGCTTCTTGCTCTAAAGCAGAGTGTGTTTCATGGATGAGAACTGTGCTATGTGTTTCCCATCAGAAACAGAGTTAAATGCCAGGCTCTGTGTCTTCCTACAAGCAAGACTTCGTTTGTGGTAAACACGGTCACTTTTCAGCTCAAAGGAAGCTACATAGTTCACGAAGCTCACACGTTTCTTGCTCTTAACTGAAAAGCATTGGATGTTAGAGGACCTGTGGTTTGTATCAGTTTCAGAAGCGGAGTTGAAATAGATATGGTCCGTGTGTGTAGGAAACACAGTTCTTTTGTTCTGAGCACACTCACGTTTCCTGCCTCATTAGAGATTCTAGAAAACAAGAGCGTGCTTCTTGCTCTAAACAGAGTGTGTTTCATGGATGAGAACTGTGCTGTGTGTTTCCCTTCATAAACGGAGTTAAATACCAGGTCTGTGTCTTCCTACAAGCAAGACTTCGTTTCTGGTAAACCCTGTCACTTTTCAGCCCAAAGAGCTACATAGTTCACAAAGCTCACATGTTTCTTGCTCTTAAATGAACAGCATTGGATGTTAGAGGACCTTTGGTTTGTATCAGTTTCAGAAGCAGAGTTGAACTAGATATGGTCCGTGTGTGTAGGAAATACAGTTCTTTTTTTCTGAACACACTCACGTTTCCTGCCTTTTTAGAGACTCTAAAACCAAGAGCGTGCTTCTTGCTCTAAAGCAGAGTGTGTTTCATGGATGTGAACTGTGCTGTGTTTCCTTTCACAAACGGAGTTAAAGGCCAGGCTCTGGGTCATCCTACTAGCAAGATTTCGTTTCTGGTAAACACAGTCACTTTTCAGCTCAAACGAATCTAAATATTCACGAAGGTCACACGTTTCTCAGTCTTAACTGAAAAGCTTTGGATGTTAGAGGACCTGTGGTCTGTATCAGTTTCAGAAGCAGAGTTGAACTAGATATGGTCCGTGTGTGTAGGAATCACAGTTCTTTTGTTCTGAGCACACTCACGTTTCCCGCCTTATTAGAGACTCTAGAAAGGAAGAGCGTGCTTCTTGCTCTAAAGCAGTGTGTGTTCATGGATGAGACCTGTGCTGTGTGTTTCCCTTCAGAAACGGAGATAAATGCCCGGCTCTGGTTTTTCCTACAAGCAAGACTTCGTTTCTGGTAAACGCAGTCACTTTTCATCTCAAACGAAGCTACATAGTCCACGAAGCTGACACGTTTCTCGCTCTTTACTGGAAAGCATTGGATGTTAGAGGACCTGTGGTCTGTATCATTCCAGAAGCAGAGTTGAACTTGATATGGTCCGTGTGTGTAGGAAACACAGTTCTTTTGTTCTGAGCACACTCACGTTTACCGCCTCATTAGAGACTCTAGAAAGCAAGAGCGTGCTTCTTGCTCTAAAGCAGAGTGTGTTTCATGGATGAGAACTGTGCTGTGTGTTTCCCTTCAGAAACGGATTTAAATGCCAGAATCTGTGTGTTCCTACAAGCAAGACTTGGTTTCTGGTATACGCAGTCACTTTTCAGCTCAAAGGAAGCTACATAGTTCACGAAGCTCACACATTTCTTGCTCTTAACGGAAAAGCATTGGATGTCAGAGGACCTGTGGCTTGTATCAGTTTCAGAAGCAGATTTGAACTAGATATGATCTCTGTGCGGAGGAAACACAGTTCTTTTGTTCTGAGCACACTCACGTTTCCCGCCTTATTAGAGACTCTAGAGAGCAAGAGCGTGCTTCTTGATCTAAAGCAGAGTGTGTTTCATGGATGAGATCTGTGCTGTGTGTTTCCCTTCAGAAACGGAGTTAAATGCCAGGCTCTGGGTCTTCCTACAAGCAACACTTCGTTTCTGGTAAACGCAGTCCTTTTTTCAGCTCAAACAGTGCTACATAGTTCACGAAGCTCACATGTTTCTCACTCTTAACTTAAAAGCATTGAATGTTAGAGGACCTGTCGTCTGTATCAGTTTCAGAAGCAGAGTTGAACTAGTTATGGTCCATGTGTGTAGGAAACACAGTTCTTTTTTTATGAGAACACCCACGTTTCCTGCCTTTTTAGAGACTCTAAAACCAAGAGCGTGCTTCTTGCTCTAAAGCAGAGTGTGTTTCATGGATGTGAACTGTGCTGTGTTTCCTTTCACAAACGGAGTTAAAGGCCAGGCTCTGGGTCTTCCTACTAGCAAGATTTCGTTTCTGGTAAACACAGTCACTTTTCAGCTCAAACGAATCTAAATATTCACGAAGGTCACACGTTTCTCAGTCTTAACTGAAAAGCTTTGGATGTTAGAGGACCTGTGGTCTGTATCAGTTTCAGAAGCAGAGTTGAACTAGATATGGTCCGTGTGTGTAGGAATCACAGTTCTTTTGTTCTGAGCACACTCACGTTTCCCGCCTTATTAGAGACTCTAGAAAGGAAGAGCGTGCTTCTTGCTCTAAAGCAGTGTGTGTTCATGGATGAGACCTGTGCTGTGTGTTTCCCTTCAGAAACGGAGATAAATGCCCAGCTCTGGTTTTTCCTACAAGCAAGACTTCGTTTCTGGTAAACGCAGTCACTTTTCATCTCAAACGAAGCTACATAGTCCACGAAGCTGACACGTTTCTCGCTCTTTACTGGAAAGCATTGGATGTTAGAGGACCTGTGGTCTGTATCAGTCCAGAAGCCGAGTTGAACTTGATATGGTCCGTGTGTGTAGGAAACACAGTTCTTTTGTTCTGAGCACACTCACGTTTACCGCCTCATTAGAGACTCTAGAAAGCAAGAGCGTGCTTCTTGCTCTAAAGCAGAGTGTGTTTCATGGATGAGAACTGTGCTGTGTGTTTCCCCTCAGAAACGGAGTTAAATGCCAGGCTCTGCGTGTTCCTACAAGCAAGACTTGGTTTCTGGTAGACGCAGTCACTTTTCAGCTCAAAGGAAGCTACATAGTTCACGAAGCTCACACATTTCTTGCTCTTAACGGAAAAGCATTGGATGTCAGAGGACCTGTGGCTTGTATCAGTTTCAGAAGCAGGTTTGAACTAGATATGATCTCTGTGTGGAGGAAACACAGTTCTTTTGTTCTGAGCACACTCACGTTTCCCGCCTTATTAGAGACTCTAGAGAGCAAGAGCGTGCTTCTTGATCTAAAGCAGAGTGTGTTTCATGGATGGGATCTGTGCTGTGTGTTTCCCTTCAGAAACGGAGTTAAATGCCAGGCTCTGGGTCTTCCTACAAGCAACACTTTGTTTCAGGTAAACGCAGTCCTTTTTTCAGCTCAAACAGTGCTACATAGTTCACGAAGCTCACATGTTTCTCACTCCTAACTTAAAGGCATTGAATGTTAGAGGACCTGTCGTCTGTATCAGTTTCAGAAGCAGAGTTGAACTAGTTATGGTCCATGTGTGTAGGAAACACAGTTCTTTTTTTATGAGAACACCCACGTTTCCCGCCATATTAGAGACTCTAGAAAGCAAGAGCGTGCTTCTTGCTCTAAAGCAGAGTGTGTTTCATGGATGAGAACTGTGCTGTGTGTTTCCCTTCATAAACGGAGTTAAATGCCAGGTCTGTGTCTTCCTACAAGCAAGTCTTCATTTCTGGTAAACCCTGTCACTTTTCAGCCCAAAGAGCTACATAGTTCACGAAGCTCACACGTTTCTTGCTCTTAACTGAAAAACATTGGATGTTAGAGGACCTGTGGTTTGTATCATTTTCAGAAGCGGAGTTGAAATAGATATGGTCCGTGTTTAGGAAACACAGTTCTTTTGTTCTGAGCACACTCACGTTTCCCGCCTCATTAGAGATTCTAGAAAGCAAGAGCGTGCTTATTGCTCTAAAGCAGAGTGTGTTTCATGGATGAGAACGGTGCTGTGTGTTTCCCTTCAGAAACGGAGTTAAATGCCAGGCTCTTTGTCTTCCTACAAGCAAGACTTCGTTTCTGGTAAACACGGTCACTTTTCAGCTCAAAGGAAGCTACATAGTTCACGAAGCTCACACGTTTCTCTCTCTTAACTGAAAAGCATTGGATGTTAGAGGACCTGTCGTCTGTATCAGTTTGAGAAGCAGAGTTGAACTAGTTATGGTCCATGTGTGTAGGAAACACAGTTCTTTTGTTCTGAGCACACTCACGTTTCCTGCCTTATTAGAGACTCTAGAAAGCAAGAGTGTGCTTCTTGCTCTAAAGCAGAGAGTGTTTCATGGATGAGAACTGTGATGTGTGTTTCCCTTCAGAAACGGAGTTAAATGCCAGGCTCTGTGTCTTCCTACATGCAAGACTTCGTTTCTTGTAAACGCAGTCACTTTTCAGCTAAAACGAAGCTACATAGAACACGAAGCTCACACCGGACTCGCTGTTAACTGAAAAGCATTGGATGTTAGAGGTCCTGAGGCTTGTATCAGTTTGAGAAGTGGAGTTGAACTAGATATGGTCCGTGTGTGAAGGAAACACAGTTCTTTTGTTCTGAGCACACTTACGTTTCCCGCCTCATTAGAGACTCTAGAAAGCAAGAGCGTGCTTCTTGCTCTAAAGCAGAGTGTGTTTCATGGATGAGAACTGTGCTGTGTGTTTCCCTTCAGAAACGGAGTTAAATGCCAGGCTCTGTGTCTTTCTACAAGCAAGACTTCGTTTCTGGTAAATGCGGTCACTTTTCAGCTCAAAGGAAGCTACATAGTTCACAAACTCACACGTTTCTTGCTCTTAACTGAAAAGCATTGGATGTTAGAGGACCTGTGGTTTGTATCATTTTCAGAAGCGGAGTTGAAATAGATATGACCGTGTGTGTAGGAAACACAGTTCTTTTGTTCTGAGCACACTCACGTTTCCCGCATCATTAGATATTCTAGAAAGCAAGAGTGTGCTTCTTGCTCTAAAGCAGAGTGTGTTTCATGGATGAGAACTGTGCTGTGTGTTTCGCTTCAGAAACGGAGTTAAATGCCAGGCTCTGGGTCTTCCTACAAGCAACACTTCGTTTCTGGTAAACACAGTCCTTTTTTCAGCTCAAACAGAGCTACATAGTTCACGAAGCTCACATGTTTCTCGCTCTTAAATGAAAACAATTTAATGTTAGAGGACCTGTCGTCTGTATCAGTTTCAGAAGCAGAGTTGAACTAGTTATGGTCCATGTGTGTAGGAAACACAGTTCTTTTTTTATGAGAACACCCACGTTTCCCGCCATATTAGAGACTCTAGAAAGCAAGAGCGTGCTTCTTGCTCTAAAGCAGAGTGTGTTTCATGGATGAGAACTGTGCTGTGTGTTTCCCTTCAGAAACAGAGTTAAATGCCAGGCTCTGTGTCTTCCTACAAGCAAGATTTCGTTTCTGGTAAACACGGTCACTTTTCAGCTCAAAGGAAGCTACATAGTTCACGAAGCTCACACGTTTCTTGCTCTTAACTGAAAAGCATTGGATGTTAGAGGACCTGTGGTTTGTATCAGTTTCAGAAGCGGAGTTGAAATAGATATGGTCCATGTGTGTGGGAAACACAGTTCTTTTGTTCTGAGCACACTCACGTTTCCTGCCTCATTAGAGATTCTAGAAAGCAAGAGCATGCTTCTTGCTCTAAAGCAGAGTGTGTTTCATGGATGAGAACTGTGCTGTGTGTTTCCCTTCAGAAACGGAGTTAAATGCCAGGTCTGTGTCTTCCTACAAGCAAGACTTCGTTTCTGGTAAACCCTTTCACTTTTCAGCCCAAAGAGCTACATAGTTCACAAAGCTCACATGTTTCTCGCTCTAAAATGAAAAGCATTGGATGTTAGAGGACCTTTGGTTTGTATCAGTTTCAGAAGCAGAGTTGAACTAGATATGGTCTGTGTGTGTAGGAAATACAGTTCTTTTTTTCTGAACACACTCTCGTTTCCTGCCTTTTTAGAGATTCTAAAAAGCAAGAGCGTGCTTCTTGCTCTAAGGCAGAGTGTGTTTCATGGATGTGAACTGTGCTGTGTGTTTCCTTTCACAAACGGAGTTAAATGCCAGGCTCTGGGTTTTCCTACAAGCAAGATTTCATTTCTGGTAAACACAGTCACTTTTCAGCTCAAACGAAGCTAAATGTTCACGAAGCTCACACGTTTCTCAGTCTTAACTGAAAAGCTTTGGATGTTAGAGGACCTCTGTTCTGTATCAGTTTCAGAAGCAGAGTTGAACTAGATATGCTCCGTGTGTGTAGGAAACAAAGTTCTATTGTTCTGAGAACACTCATGTTTCCCGCCTTATTAGAGACTCTAGAAAGCAAGAGCGTTCTTCCTGCTCTAAAGCAGAGTGTGTTTCATGGATGAGAACTGTGCTGTGTGTTTCCCTTAATAAACGGAGATAAATGCCAGGCTCTGTGTCTTCCTACAAGCAAGACTTCGTTTCTGGTAAACGCGGTCAATTTTTAGCTCAAAGGAAGCTACACAGTTCACGAACCTCACAAATTTCTTGCTCCTATCTGAAAAACATTGGATGTTAGAGGACCTGTCGTCTGTATCAGTTTCAGAAGCAGATTTGAACTAGATATGGTCTCTGTGTGTAGGAAACACAGTTCTTTTGTTCTGAGCACACTCACGTTTCCCGCCTTATTAGAGACTCTAGAGAGCAAGAGCGTGCTTCTTGATCTAAAGCAGAGTGTGTTTCATGGATGAGATCTGTGCTGTGTGTTTCCCTTCAGAAACGGAGTTAAATGCCAGGCTCTGTGTCTTCCTACATGCAAGACTTCGTTTCTGGTAAACGCAGTCACTTTTCAGCTAAAACGAAGCTACATAGAACACGAAGCTCACACCGAACTCGCTGTTAACTGAAAAGCATTGGATGTTAGAGGTCCTGAGGCTTGTATCAGTTTGAGAAGCGGAGTTGAACTAGATATGGTCCGTGTGTGTAGGAAACACAGTTCTTTTGTTCTGAGCACACTTACGTTTCCCGCCTCATTAGAGACTCTAGAAAGCAAGAGCGTGCTTCTTGCTCTAAAGCAGAGTGTGTTTCATGGATGAGAACTGTGCTGTGTGTTTCCCTTCAGAAACGGAGTTAAATGCCAGGCTCTGTGTCTTTCTACAAGCAAGACTTCGTTTCTGGTGAACGCGGTCACTTTTCAGCTCAAAGGAAGCTACATAGTTCACGAAGCTCACACGTTTCTTGCTCTTAACTGAAAAGCATTGGATGTTAGAGGACCTGTGGTTTGTATCATTTTCAGAAGCGGAGTTGAAATAGATATGGTCCGTGTGTAGGAAACACAGTTCTTTTGTTCTGAGCACACTCACGTTTCCCGCCTCATTAGAGATTCTAGAAAGCAAGAGCGTGCTTCTTGCTCTAAAGCAGAGTGTGTTTCATGGATGAGAACTGTGCTGTGTGTTTCCCTTCAGAAACGGAGTTAAATGCCAGGTCTGTGTCTTCCTACAATCAAGAATTCGTTTCTGGTAAACCCAGTCACTTTTCAACCCAAAGAAGCTACATAGTTCACAAAGCTCACACTTTTCTCGCTCTTAACTGAAAAGCATTGAATGTTAGAGGTCCTGTCGTCTGTATCAGTTTCAGAAGCAGAGTTGAACTAGTTATGGTCCATGTGTGTAGGAAACACAGTTCTTTTTTTATGAGAACACCCACGTTTCCCGCCATATTTGAGACTCTAGAAAGCAAGAGCGTGCTTCTTGCTCTAAAGCAGAGTGTGTTTCATGGATGTGAACTGTGCTGTGTGTTTCCTTTCACAAACGGAGTTAAATGCCAGGCTCGGGGTCTTCTACAAGCAAGATTTCGTTTCTGGTAAACACAGTCACTTTTCAGCTCAAACGAAGCTAAATGTTCACGAAGCTCACACGTTTCTCAGTCTTAACTGAAAAGCTTTGGATGTTAGAGGACCTCTGTTCTGTATCAGTTTCAGAAGCAGAGTTGAACTAGATATGGTCCGTGTGTGTACGAAACACAGTTCTATTGTTCTGAGCACACTCATGTTTCCCGCCTTATTAGAGACTCTAGAAAGCAAGAGCGTGCTTCCTGCTCTAAAGCAGAGTGTGTTTCATGGATGAGAACTGTGCTGTGTGTTTCCCTTAATAAACGGAGATAAATGCCAGGCTCTGTGTCTTCCTACAAGCAAGACTTCGTTTCTGGTAAACGCGGTCAATTTTTAGCTCAAAGGATGCTACACAGTTCACGAACCTCACAAATTTCTTGCTCCTATCTGAAAAACATTGGATGTTAGAGGACCTGTCGTCTGTATCAGTTTCAGAAGCAGATTTGAACTAGATATGGTCTCTGTGTGTAGGAAACACAGTTCTTTTGTTCTGAGCACACTCAAGTTTCCCACCTTATTAGAGACTCTAGAGAGCAAGAGCGTGCTTCTTGATCTAAAGCAGAGTGTGTTTAATGGATGAGATCTGTGCTGTGTGTTTCCCTTCAGAAACGGAGTTAAATGCCAGGCTCTGTATCTTCCTACATGCAAGACTTCGTTTTTGGTAAACGCAGTCAATTTTCAGCTAAAACGAAGCTACATAGAACACGAAGCTCACACCGGACTCGCTGTTAACTGAAAAGCATTGGATGTTAGAGGTCCTGAGGCTTGTATCAGTTTGAGAAGGGGAGTTGAACTAGATATGTTCCGTGTGTGTAGGAAACACAGTTCTTTTGTTCTGAGCACACTTACGTTTCCCGCCTCATTAGAGACTCTAGAAAGCAAGAGCGTGCTTCTTGCTCTAAAGCAGAGTGTGTTTCATGGATGAGAACCGTGCTGTGTGTTTCCCTTCAGAAACGGAGTTAAATGCCAGGCTCTGTGTCTTTCTACAAGCAAGACTTCATTTCTGGTGAACGCGGTCACTTTTCAGCTCAAAGGAAGGTACATAGTTCACGAAGCTCACACGTTTCTTGCTCTTAACTGAAAAACATTGGATGTTAGAGGACCTGTGGTTTGTATCATTTTCAGAAGCGGAGTTGAAATAGATATGGTCCGTGTGTAGGAAACACAGTTCTTTTGTTCTGAGCACACTCACGTTTCCCGCCTCATTAGAGATTCTAGAAAGCAAGAGCGTGCTTATTGCTCTAAAGCAGAGTGTGTTTCATGGATGAGAACGGTGCTGTGTGTTTCCCTTCAGAAACGGAGTTAAATGCCAGGTCTGTGTCTTCCTACAAGCAAGACTTCCTTTCTGGTAAACCCTGTCACTTGTCAGCCCAAAGAGCTACATAGTTCACAAAGATCACATGTTTCTCGCTCTTAAATGAAAAGCATTGGATGTTAGAGGACCTTTGGTTTGTATCAGTTTCAGAAGCGGAGTTGAACTAGATATGGTCCGTGTGTGTAGGAATCACAGTTCTTTTGTTCTGAGCACACTCAAGTTTCCCGCCTTATTAGAGACTCTAGAAAGCAAGAGCGTGCTTCTTGCTCTTAAGCAGAGTTTGTTTCATGGATGAGAACTGTGCTGTGTGTTTCCCTTCAGAAACGGAGTTAAATGCCAGGCTCTTTGTCTTCCTACAAGCAAGACTTCGTTTCTGGTAAACACGGTCACTTTTCAGCTCAAAGGAAGCTACATAGTTCACGAAGCTCACACGTTTCTCTCTCTTAACTGAAAAGCATTGGATGTTAGAGGACCTGTCGTCTGTATCAGTTTGAGAAGCAGAGTTGAACTAGTTATGGTCCATGTGTGTAGGAAACACAGTTCTTTTGTTCTGAGCACACTCACGTTTCCTGCCTTATTAGAGACTCTAGAAAGCAAGAGTGTGCTTCTTGCTCTAAAGCAGAGAGTGTTTCATGGATGAGAACTGTGATGTGTGTTTCCCTTCAGAAACGGAGTTAAATGCCAGGCTCTGTGTCTTCCTACATGCAAGACTTCGTTTCTTGTAAACGCAGTCACTTTTCAGCTAAAACGAAGCTACATAGAACACGAAGCTCACACCGGACTCGCTGTTAACTGAAAAGCATTGGATGTTAGAGGTCCTGAGGCTTGTATCAGTTTGAGAAGTGGAGTTGAACTAGATATGGTCCGTGTGTGAAGGAAACACAGTTCTTTTGTTCTGAGCACACTGACGTTTCCCGCCTCATTAGAGACTCTAGAAAGCAAGAGCGTGCTTCTTGCTCTAAAGCAGAGTGTGTTTCATGGATGAGAACTGTGCTGTGTGTTTCCCTTCAGAAACGGAGTTAAATGCCAGGCTCTGGGTCTTCCTACAAGCAACACTTCGTTTCTGGTAAACACAGTCCTTTTTTCAGCTCAAACAGAGCTACATAGTTCACGAAGCTCACATGTTTCTCGCTCTTAAATGAAAAGAATTTAATGTTAGAGGACCTGTCGTCTGTATCAGTTTCAGAAGCAGAGTTGAACTAGTTATGGTCCATGTGTGTAGGAAACACAGTTCTTTTTTTATGAGAACACCCACGTTTCCCGCCATATTAGAGACTCTAGAAAGCAAGAGCGTGCTTCTTGCTCTAAAGCAGAGTGTGTTTCATGGATGAGAACTGTGCTGTGTGTTTCCCTTCAGAAACAGAGTTAAATGCCAGGCTCTGTGTCTTCCTACAAGCAAGACTTCGTTTCTGGTAAACACGGTCACTTTTCAGCTCAAAGGAAGCTACATTGTTCACGAAGCTCACACGTTTCTTGCTCTTAACTGAAAAGCATTGGATGTTAGAGGACCTGTGGTTTGTATCAGTTTCAGAAGCGGAGTTGAAATAGATATGGTCCGTGTGTGTGGGAAACACAGTTCTTTTGTTCTGAGCACACTCACGTTTCCTGCCTCATTAGAGATTCTAGAAAGCAAGAGCATGCTTCTTGCTCTAAAGCAGAGTGTGTTTCATGGATGAGAACTGTGCTGTGTGTTTCCCTTCAGAAACGGAGTTAAATGCCAGGTCTGTGTCTTCCTACAAGCAAGACTTCGTTTCTGGTAAACCCTGTCACTTTTCAGCCCAAAGAGCTACATAGTTCACAAAGCTCACATGTTTCTCGCTCTAAAATGAAAAGCATTGGATGTTAGAGGACCTTTGGTTTGTATCAGTTTCAGAAGCAGAGTTGAACTAGATATGGTCTGTGTGTGTAGGAAATACAGTTCTTTTTTTCTGAACACACTCTCGTTTCCTGCCTTTTTAGAGATTCTAAAAAGCAAGAGCGTGCTTCTTGCTCTAAAGCAGAGTGTGTTTCATGGATGTGAACTGTGCTGTGTGTTTCCTTTCACAAACGGAGTTAAATGCCAGGCTCTGGGTTTTCCTACAAGCAAGATTTCGTTTCTGGTAAACACAGTCACTTTTCAGCTCAAACGAAGCTAAATGTTCACGAAGCTCACACGTTTCTCAGTCTTAACTGAAAAGCTTTGGATGTTAGAGGACCTCTGTTCTGTATCAGTTTCAGAAGCAGAGTTGAACTAGATATGCTCCGTGTGTGTAGGAAACACAGTTCTATTGTTCTGAGAACACTCATGTTTCCCGCCTTATTAGAGACTCTAGAAAGCAAGAGCGTTCTTCCTGCTCTAAAGCAGAGTGTGTTTCATGGATGAGAACTGTGCTGTGTGTTTCCCTTAATAAACGGAGATAAATGCCAGGCTCTGTGTCTTCCTACAAGCAAGACTTCGTTTCTGGTAAACGCGGTCAATTTTTAGCTCAAAGGAAGCTACACAGTTCACGAACCTCACAAATTTCTTGCTCCTATCTGAAAAACATTGGATGTTAGAGGACCTGTCGTCTGTATCAGTTTCAGAAGCAGATTTGAACTAGATATGGTCTCTGTGTGTAGGAAACACAGTTCTTTTGTTTTGAGCACACTCACGTTTCCCGCCTTATTAGAGACTCTAGAGAGCAAGAGCGTGCTTCTTGATCTAAAGCAGAGTGTGTTTCATGGATGAGATCTGTGCTGTGTGTTTCCCTTCAGAAACGGAGTTAAATGCCAGGCTCTGTGTCTTCCTACATGCAAGACTTCGTTTCTGGTAAACGCAGTCACTTTTCAGCTAAAACGAAGCTACATAGAACACGAAGCTCACACCGGACTCGCTGTTAACTGAAAAGCATTGGATGTTAGAGGTCCTGAGGCTTGTATCAGTTTGAGAAGCGGAGTTGAACTAGATATGTTCCGTGTGTGTAGGAAACACAGTTCTTTTGTTCTGAGCACACTTACGTTTCCCGCCTCATTAGAGACTCTAGAAAGCAAGAGCGTGCTTCTTGCTCTAAAGCAGAGTGTGTTTCATGGATGAGAACTGTGCTGTGTGTTTCCCTTCAGAAACGGAGTTAAATGCCAGGCTCTGTGTCTTTCTACAAGCAAGACTTCGTTTCTGGTGAACGCGGTCACTTTTCAGCTCAAAGGAAGCTACATAGTTCACGAAGCTCACACGTTTCTTGCTCTTAACTGAAAAGCATTGGATGTTAGAGGACCTGTGGTTTGTATCATTTTCAGAAGCGGAGTTGAAATAGATATGGTCCGTGTGTAGGAAACACAGTTCTTTTGTTCTGAGCACACTCACGTTTCCCGCCTCATTAGAGATTCTAGAAAGCAAGAGCGTGCTTCTTGCTCTAAAGCAGAGTGTGTTTCATGGATGAGAACTGTGCTGTGTGTTTCCCTTCAGAAACGGAGTTAAATGCCAGGTCTGTGTCTTCCTACAATCAAGAATTCGTTTCTGGTAAACCCAGTCACTTTTCAACCCAAAGAAGCTACATAGTTCACAAAGCTCACACTTTTCTCGCTCTTAACTGAAAAGCATTGAATGTTAGAGGTCCTGTCGTCTGTATCAGTTTCAGAAGCAGAGTTGAACTAGTTATGGTCCATGTGTGTAGGAAACACAGTTCTTTTTTTATGAGAACACCCACGTTTCCCGCCATATTAGAGTCTCTAGAAAGCAAGAGCGTGCTTCTTGCTCTAAAGCAGAGTGTGTTTCATGGATGAGAACTGTGCTGTGTGTTTCCCTTCAGAAACAGAGTTAAATGCCAGGCTCTGTGTCTTCCTACAAGCAAGACTTCGTTTCCGGTAAACACGGTCACTTTTCAGCTCAAAGGAAGCTACATAGTTCACGAAGCTCACACGTTTCTTGCTCTTAACTGAAAAGCATTGGATGTTAGAGGACCTGTGGTTTGTATCAGTTTCAGAAGAGGGGGTGGAAATAGATATTGTCCAAGTGTGTATGGGAACACAGTTCTTTTATTCTGAGCACACTCACGTTTCCTGCCTCATTAGAGATTCTAGAAAGCAAGAGCGTGCTTCTTGCTCTAAAGCAGAGTGTGTTTCATGGATGAGAACGGTGCTGTGTGTTTCCCTTCAGAAACGGAGTTAAATGCCAGGTCTGTGTCTTCCTACAAGCAAGACTTCGTTTCTGGTAAACCCTGTCACTTGTCAGCCCAAAGAGCTACATAGTTCACAAAGCTCACATGTTTTTCGCTCTTAAATGAAAAGCATTGGATGTTAGAGGACCTTTGGTTTGTATCAGTTTGAGAAGCGGAGTTGAACTAGATATGGTCCGTGTGTGGAGGAATCACAGTTCTTTTGTTCTGAGCACACTCAAGTTTCCCGCCTTATTAGAGACTCTAGAAAGCAAGAGCGTGCTTCTTGCTCTAAAGCAGTGTGTGTTTCATGGATGAGAACTGTGCTGTATGTTTTCCTTCAGAAACGGAGTTAAATGCCCGGCTCTGTGTCTTCCTACAAGCAAGACTTCGTTTCTGGTAAACGCAGTCACTTTTCAGCTAAAACGAAGCTACATAGAACACGAAGCTCACACCGGACTCGCTGTTAACTGAAAAGCATTGGATGTTAGAGGTCCTGAGGCTTGTATCAGTTTGAGAAGCCGAGTTGAACTAGACATGGTCCGTGTGTGTAGGAAACACAGTTCTTTTGTTCTGAGCACACTTAAGTTTCCCGCCTCATTAGAGACTCTAGAAAGCAAGAGCGTGCTTCTTGCTCTAAAGCAGAGTGTGTTTCATGGATGAGAACTGTGCTGTGTGTTTCCCTTCAGAAACGGAGTTAAATGCCAGGCTCTGTGTCTTTCTACAAGCAAGACTTCGTTTCTGGTAAACGCGGTCACTTTTCAGCTCAAAGGAAGCTACATAGTTCACAAACTCACACGTTTATTGCTCTTAACTGAAAAGCATTGGATGTTAGAGGACCTGTGGTTTGTATCATTTTCAGAAGCGGAGTTGAAATAGATATGGTCAGTGTGTGTAGGAAACACAGTTGTTTTGTTCTGAGCACACTCACGTTTCCCCCATCATTAGAGATTCTAGAAAGCAAGAGTGTGCTTCTTGCTCTAAAGCAGAGTGTGTTTCATGGATGAGAACTGTGCTGTGTGTTTCGCTTCAGAAACGGAGTTAAATGCCAGGCTCTGGGTCTTCCTACAAGCAACACTTCGTTTCTGGTAAACACAGTCCTTTTTTCAGCTCAAACAGAGCTACATAGTTCACTAAGCTCACATGTTTCTCGCTCTTAAATGAAAAGAATTGAATGTTAGAGGACCTGTCGTCTGTATCAGTTTCAGAAGCAGAGTTGAACTAGTTATGGTCCATGTGTGTAGGAAACACAGTTCTTTTGTTCTGAGCACACTCACGTTTCCTGCCTCATTAGAGATTCTAGAAAGCAAGAGCATGCTTCTTGCTCTAAAGCAGAGTGTGTTTCATGGATGTGAACTGTGCTGTGTGTTTCCTTTCACAAACGGAGTTAAATGCCAGGCTCTGGGTCTTCCTACAAGCAAGATTTCGTTTCTGGTAAACACAGTCACTTTTCAGCTCAAACGAAGCTAAATGTTCACGAAGCTCACACGTTTCTCAGTCTTAACTGAAAAGCTTTGGATGTTAGAGGACCTCTGTTCTGTATCAGTTTCAGAAGCAGAGTTGAACTAGATATGGTCCGTGTGTGTACGAAACACAGTTCTATTGTTCTGAGAACACTCATGTTTCCCGCCTTATTAGAGACTCTAGAAAGCAAGAGCGTGCTTCCTGCTCTAAAGCAGAGTGTGTTTCATGGATGAGAACTGTGCTGTGTGTTTCCCTTAATAAACGGAGATAAATGCCAGGCTCTGTGTCTTCCTACAAGCAAGACTTCGTTTCTGGTAAACGCGGTCAATTTTTAGCTCAAAGGACGCTACACAGTTCACGAACCTCACAAATTTCTTGCTCCTATCTGAAAAACATTGGATGTTAGAGGACCTGTCGTCTGTATCAGTTTCAGAAGCAGATTTGAATTAGATATGGTCTCTGTGTGTAGGAAACACAGTTCTTTTGTTCTGAGCACACTCACGTTTCCCGCCTTATTAGAGACTCTAGAGAGCAAGAGCGTGCTTCTTGATCTAAAGCAGAGTGTGTTTCATGGATGAGATCTGTGCTGTGTGTTTCCCTTCAGAAACGGAGTTAAATGCCAGGCTCTGTGTCTTCCTACAAGCAAGACTTCGTTTCTGGTAAACGCAGTCACTTTTCATCTCAAATGAAGCTACATAGTACACGAAGCTGACACGTTTCTCGCTCTTTACTGGAAAGCATTGGATGTTAGAGGACCTGTGGTCTGTATCAGTTTCAGAAGCAGAGTTGAACTAGATATGGTCCGTGTGTGTAGGAAACACAGTTCTTTTGTTCTGAGCACACTTACGTTTCCCGCCTCATTAGAGACTCTAGAAAGCAAGAGCGTGCTTCTTGCTCTTAAGCAGAGTTTGTTTCATGGATGAGAACTGTGCTGTGTGTTTCCCTTCAGAAACGGAGTTAAATGCCAGGCTCTTTGTCTTCCTACAAGCAAGACTTCGTTTCTGGTAAACACGGTCACTTTTCAGCTCAAAGGAAGCTACATAGTTCACGAAGCTCACACGTTTCTCTCTCTTAACTGAAAAGCATTGGATGTTAGAGGTCCTGTCGTCTGTATCAGTTTCAGAAGCAGAGTTGAACTAGTTATGGTCCATGTGTGTAGGAAACACAGTTCTTTTTTTATGAGAACACCCACGTTTCCCGCCATATTTGAGACTCTAGAAAGCAAGAGCGTGCTTCTTGCTCTAAAGCAGAGTGTGTTTCATGGATGTGAACTGTGCTGTGTGTTTCCTTTCACAAACGGAGTTAAATGCCAGGCTCGGGGTCTTCTACAAGCAAGATTTCGTTTCTGGTAAACACAGTCACTTTTCAGCTCAAACGAAGCTAAATGTTCACGAAGCTCACACGTTTCTCAGTCTTAACTGAAAAGCTTTGGATGTTAGAGGACCTCTGTTCTGTATCAGTTTCAGAAGCAGAGTTGAACTAGATATGGTCCGTGTGTGTACGAAACACAGTTCTATTGTTCTGAGCACACTCATGTTTCCCGCCTTATTAGAGACTCTAGAAAGCAAGAGCGTGCTTCCTGCTCTAAAGCAGAGTGTGTTTCATGGATGAGAACTGTGCTGTGTGTTTCCCTTAATAAACGGAGATAAATGCCAGGCTCTGTGTCTTCCTACAAGCAAGACTTCGTTTCTGGTAAACGCGGTCAATTTTTAGCTCAAAGGATGCTACACAGTTCACGAACCTCACAAATTTCTTGCTCCTATCTGAAAAACATTGGATGTTAGAGGACCTGTCGTCTGTATCAGTTTCAGAAGCAGATTTGAACTAGATATGGTCTCTGTGTGTAGGAAACACAGTTCTTTTGTTCTGAGCACACTCACGTTTCCCACCTTATTAGAGACTCTAGAGAGCAAGAGCGTGCTTCTTGATCTAAAGCAGAGTGTGTTTAATGGATGAGATCTGTGCTGTGTGTTTCCCTTCAGAAACGGAGTTAAATGCCAGGCTCTGTATCTTCCTACATGCAAGACTTCGTTTTTGGTAAACGCAGTCAATTTTCAGCTAAAACGAAGCTACATAGAACACGAAGCTCACACCGGACTCGCTGTTAACTGAAAAGCATTGGATGTTAGAGGTCCTGAGGCTTGTATCAGTTTGAGAAGCGGAGTTGAACTAGATATGTTCCGTGTGTGTAGGAAACACAGTTCTTTTGTTCTGAGCACACTTACGTTTCCCGCCTCATTAGAGACTCTAGAAAGCAAGAGCGTGCTTCTTGCTCTAAAGCAGAGTGTGTTTCATGGATGAGAACCGTGCTGTGTGTTTCCCTTCAGAAACGGAGTTAAATGCCAGGCTCTGTGTCTTTCTACAAGCAAGACTTCATTTCTGGTGAACGCGGTCACTTTTCAGCTCAAAGGAAGGTACATAGTTCACGAAGCTCACACGTTTCTTGCTCTTAACTGAAAAACATTGGATGTTAGAGGACCTGTGGTTTGTATCATTTTCAGAAGCGGAGTTGAACTAGATATGGTCCGTGTGTGTAGGAAACACAGTTCTTTTGTTCTGAGCACACTCACGTTTCCCGCCTCATTAGAGATTCTAGAAAGCAAGAGCGTGCTTATTGCTCTAAAGCAGAGTGTGTTTCATGGATGAGAACGGTGCTGTGTGTTTCCCTTCAGAAACGGAGTTAAATGCCAGGTCTGTGTCTTCCTACAAGCAAGACGTCCTTTCTGGTAAACCCTGTCACTTGTCAGCCCAAAGAGCTACATAGTTCACAAAGATCACATGTTTCTCGCTCTTAAATGAAAAGCATTGGATGTTAGAGGACCTTTGGTTTGTATCAGTTTCAGAAGCGGAGTTGAACTAGATATGGTCCGTGTGTGTAGGAATCACAGTTCTTTTGTTCTGAGCACACTCAAGTTTCCCGCCTTATTAGAGACTCTAGAAAGCAAGAGCGTGCTTCTTGCTCTTAAGCAGAGTTTGTTTCATGGATGAGAACTGTGCTGTGTGTTTCCCTTCAGAAACGGAGTTAAATGCCAGGCTCTTTGTCTTCCTACAAGCAAGACTTCGTTTCTGGTAAACACGGTCACTTTTCAGCTCAAAGGAAGCTACATAGTTCACGAAGCTCACACGTTTCTCTCTCTTAACTGAAAAGCATTGGATGTTAGAGGACCTGTCGTCTGTATCAGTTTGAGAAGCAGAGTTGAACTAGTTATGGTCCATGTGTGTAGGAAACACAGTTCTTTTGTTCTGAGCACACTCACGTTTCCTGCCTTATTAGAGACTCTAGAAAGCAAGAGTGTGCTTCTTGCTCTAAAGCAGAGAGTGTTTCATGGATGAGAACTGTGATGTGTGTTTCCCTTCAGAAACGGAGTTAAATGCCAGGCTCTGTGTCTTCCTACATGCAAGACTTCGTTTCTTGTAAACGCAGTCACTTTTCAGCTAAAACGAAGCTACATAGAACACGAAGCTCACACCGGACTCGCTGTTAACTGAAAAGCATTGGATGTTAGAGGTCCTGAGGCTTGTATCAGTTTGAGAAGTGGAGTTGAACTAGATATGGTCCGTGTGTGAAGGAAACACAGTTCTTTTGTTCTGAGCACACTGACGTTTCCCGCCTCATTAGAGACTCTAGAAAGCAAGAGCGTGCTTCTTGCTCTAAAGCAGAGTGTGTTTCATGGATGAGAACTGTGCTGTGTGTTTCGCTTCAGAAACGGAGTTAAATGCCAGGCTCTGGGTCTTCCTACAAGCAACACTTCGTTTCTGGTAAACACAGTCCTTTTTTCAGCTCAAACAGAGCTACATAGTTCACGAAGCTCACATGTTTCTCGCTCTTAAATGAAAAGAATTTAATGTTAGAGGACCTGTCGTCTGTATCAGTTTCAGAAGCAGAGTTGAACTAGTTATGGTCCATGTGTGTAGGAAACACAGTTCTTTTTTTATGAGAACACCCACGTTTCCCGCCATATTAGAGACTCTAGAAAGCAAGAGCGTGCTTCTTGCTCTAAAGCAGAGTGTGTTTCATGGATGAGATCTGTGCTGTGTGTTTCCCTTCAGAAACAGAGTTAAATGCCAGGCTCTGTGTCTTCCTACAAGCAAGACTTCGTTTCTGGTAAACACGGTCACTTTTCAGCTCAAAGGAAGCTACATTGTTCACGAAGCTCACACGTTTCTTGCTCTTAACTGAAAAGCATTGGATGTTAGAGGACCTGTGGTTTGTATCAGTTTAAGAAGCGGAGTTGAAATAGATATGGCCCGTGTGTGTGGGAAACACAGTTCTTTTGTTCTGAACACACTCACGTTTCATGCCTCATTAGAGATTCTAGAAAGCAAGAGCATGCTTCTTACTCTAAAGCAGAGTGTGTTTCATGGATGAGAACTGTGCTGTGTGTTTCCCTTCAGAAACGGAGTTAAATGCCAGGTCTGTGTCTTCCTACAAGCAAGACTTCGTTTCTGGTAAACCCTGTCACTTTTCAGCCCAAAGAGCTACATAGTTCACAAAGCTCACATGTTTCTCGCTCTAAAATGAAAAGCATTGGATGTTAGAGGACCTTTGGTTTGTATCAGTTTCAGAAGCAGAGTTGAACTAGATATGGTCTGTGTGTGTAGGAAATACAGTTCTTTTTTTCTGAACACACTCTCGTTTCCTGCCTTTTTAGAGATTCTAAAAAGCAAGAGCGTGCTTCTTGCTCTAAAGCAGAGTGTGTTTCATGGATGTGAACTGTGCTGTGTGTTTCCTTTCACAAACGGAGTTAAATGCCAGGCTCTGGGTTTTCCTACAAGCAAGATTTCGTTTCTGGTATACACAGTCACTTTTCAGCTCAAACGAAGCTAAATGTTCACGAAGCTCACACGTTTCTCAGTCTTAACTGAAAAGCTTTGGATGTTAGAGGACCTCTGTTCTGTATCAGTTTCAGAAGCAGAGTTGAACTAGATATGGTCCGTGTGTGTAGGAAACACAGTTCTATTGTTCTGAGAACACTCATGTTTCCCGCCTTATTAGAGACTCTAGAAAGCAAGAGCGTTCTTCCTGCTCTAAAGCAGAGTGTGTTTCATGGATGAGAACTGTGCTGTGTGTTTCCCTTAATAAACGGAGATAAATGCCAGGCTCTGTGTCTTCCTACAAGCAAGACTTCGTTTCTGGTAAACGCGGTCAATTTTTAGCTCAAAGGAAGCTACACAGTTCACGAACCTCACAAATTTCTTGCTCCTATCTGAAAAACATTGGATGTTAGAGGACCTGTCGTCTGTATCAGTTTCAGAAGCAGATTTGAACTAGATATGGTCTCTGTGTGTAGGAAACACAGTTCTTTTGTTTTGAGCACACTCACGTTTCCCGCCTTATTAGAGACTCTAGAGAGCAAGAGCGTGCTTCTTGATCTAAAGCAGAGTGTGTTTCATGGATGAGATCTGTGCTGTGTGTTTCCCTTCAGAAACGGAGTTAAATGCCAGGCTCTGTGTCTTCCTACATGCAAGACTTCGTTTCTGGTAAACGCAGTCACTTTTCAGCTAAAACGAAGCTACATAGAACACGAAGCTCACACCGGACTCGCTGTTAACTGAAAAGCATTGGATGTTAGAGGTCCTGAGGCTTGTATCAGTTTGAGAAGCGGAGTTGAACTAGATATGTTCCGTGTGTGTAGGAAACACAGTTCTTTTGTTCTGAGCACACTTACGTTTCCCGCCTCATTAGAGACTCTAGAAAGCAAGAGCGTGCTTCTTGCTCTAAAGCAGAGTGTGTTTCATGGATGAGAACTGTGCTATGTGTTTCCCTTCAGAAACGGAGTTAAATGCCAGGCTCTGTGTCTTTCTACAAGCAAGACTTCGTTTCTGGTGAACGCGGTCACTTTTCAGCTCAAAGGAAGCTACATAGTTCACGAAGCTCACACGTTTCTTGCTCTTAACTGAAAAGCATTGGATGTTAGAGGACCTGTGGTTTGTATCATTTTCAGAAGCGGAGTTGAAATAGATATGGTCCGTGTGTAGGAAACACAGTTCTTTTGTTCTGAGCACACTCACGTTTCCCGCCTCATTAGAGATTCTAGAAAGCAAGAGCGTGCTTCTTGCTCTAAAGCAGAGTGTGTTTCATGGATGAGAACTGTGCTGTGTGTTTCCCTTCAGAAACGGAGTTAAATGCCAGGTCTGTGTCTTCCTACAATCAAGAATTCGTTTCTGGTAAACCCAGTCACTTTTCAACCCAAAGAAGCTACATAGTTCACAAAGCTCACACTTTTCTCGCTCTTAACTGAAAAGCATTGAATGTTAGAGGTCCTGTCGTCTGTATCAGTTTCAGAAGCAGAGTTGAACTAGTTATGGTCCATGTGTGTAGGAAACACAGTTCTTTTTTTATGAGAACACCCACGTTTCCCGCCATATTAGAGTCTCTAGAAAGCAAGAGCGTGCTTCTTGCTCTAAAGCAGAGTGTGTTTCATGGATGAGAACTGTGCTGTGTGTTTCCCTTCAGAAACAGAGTTAAATGCCAGGCTCTGTGTCTTCCTACAAGCAAGACTTCGTTTCCGGTAAACACGGTCACTTTTCAGCTCAAAGGAAGCTACATAGTTCACGAAGCTCACACGTTTCTTGCTCTTAACTGAAAAGCATTGGATGTTAGAGGACCTGTGGTTTGTATCAGTTTCAGAAGAGGGGGTGGAAATAGATATTGTCCAAGTGTGTATGGGAACACAGTTCTTTTATTCTGAGCACACTCACGTTTCCTGCCTCATTAGAGATTCTAGAAAGCAAGAGCGTGCTTCTTGCTCTAAAGCAGAGTGTGTTTCATGGATGAGAACGGTGCTGTGTGTTTCCCTTCAGAAACGGAGTTAAATGCCAGGTCTGTGTCTTCCTACAAGCAAGACTTCGTTTCTGGTAAACCCTGTCACTTGTCAGCCCAAAGAGCTACATAGTTCACAAAGCTCACATGTTTTTCGCTCTTAAATGAAAAGCATTGGATGTTAGAGGACCTTTGGTTTGTATCAGTTTGAGAAGCGGAGTTGAACTAGATATGGTCCGTGTGTGGAGGAATCACAGTTCTTTTGTTCTGAGCACACTCAAGTTTCCCGCCTTATTAGAGACTCTAGAAAGCAAGAGCGTGCTTCTTGCTCTAAAGCAGTGTGTGTTTCATGGATGAGAACTGTGCTGTATGTTTTCCTTCAGAAACGGGGTTAAATGCCCGGCTCTGTGTCTTCCTACAAGCAAGACTTCGTTTCTGGTAAACGCAGTCACTTTTCAGCTAAAACGAAGCTACATAGAACACGAAGCTCACACCGGACTCGCTGTTAACTGAAAAGCATTGGATGTTAGAGGTCCTGAGGCTTGTATCAGTTTGAGAAGCCGAGTTGAACTAGACATGGTCCGTGTGTGTAGGAAACACAGTTCTTTTGTTCTGAGCACACTTAAGTTTCCCGCCTCATTAGAGACTCTAGAAAGCAAGAGCGTGCTTCTTGCTCTAAAGCAGAGTGTGTTTCATGGATGAGAACTGTGCTGTGTGTTTCCCTTCAGAAACGGAGTTAAATGCCAGGCTCTGTGTCTTTCTACAAGCAAGACTTCGTTTCTGGTAAACGCGGTCACTTTTCAGCTCAAAGGAAGCTACATAGTTCACAAACTCACACGTTTATTGCTCTTAACTGAAAAGCATTGGATGTTAGAGGACTTGTGGTTTGTATCATTTTCAGAAGCGGAGTTGAAATAGATATGGTCAGTGTGTGTAGGAAACACAGTTGTTTTGTTCTGAGCACACTCACGTTTCCCCCATCATTAGAGATTCTAGAAAGCAAGAGTGTGCTTCTTGCTCTAAAGCAGAGTGTGTTTCATGGATGAGAACTGTGCTGTGTGTTTCGCTTCAGAAACGGAGTTAAATGCCAGGCTCTGGGTCTTCCTACAAGCAACACTTCGTTTCTGGTAAACACAGTCCTTTTTTCAGCTCAAACAGAGCTACATAGTTCACTAAGCTCACATGTTTCTCGCTCTTAAATGAAAAGAATTGAATGTTAGAGGACCTGTCGTCTGTATCAGTTTCAGAAGCAGAGTTGAACTAGTTATGGTCCATGTGTGTAGGAAACACAGTTCTTTTGTTCTGAGCACACTCACGTTTCCTGCCTCATTAGAGATTCTAGAAAGCAAGAGCATGCTTCTTGCTCTAAAGCAGAGTGTGTTTCATGGATGTGAACTGTGCTGTGTGTTTCCTTTCACAAACGGAGTTAAATGCCAGGCTCTGGGTCTTCCTACAAGCAAGATTTCGTTTCTGGTAAACACAGTCACTTTTCAGCTCAAACGAAGCTAAATGTTCACGAAGCTCACACGTTTCTCAGTCTTAACTGAAAAGCTTTGGATGTTAGAGGACCTCTGTTCTGTATCAGTTTCAGAAGCA
The DNA here is from genome assembly GCA_949786385.1 of Onychomys leucogaster. NCBI lineage: Eukaryota > Metazoa > Chordata > Mammalia > Rodentia > Cricetidae > Onychomys > Onychomys leucogaster. Next base: position 719,069 of record CATKUP010000177.1, read on the forward strand.
GAGTTGAACTAGATATGGTCCGTGTGTGTACGAAACACAGTTCTATTGTTCTGAGAACACTCATGTTTCCCGCCTTATTAGAGACTCTAGAAAGCAAGAGCGTGCTTCCTGCTCTAAAGCAGAGTGTGTTTCATGGATGAGAACTGTGCTGTGTGTTTCCCTTAATAAACGGAGATAAATGCCAGGCTCTGTGTCTTCCTACAAGCAAGACTTCGTTTCTGGTAAACGCGGTCAATTTTTAGCTCAAAGGACGCTACACAGTTCACGAACCTCACAAATTTCTTGCTCCTATCTGAAAAACATTGGATGTTAGAGGACCTGTCGTCTGTATCAGTTTCAGAAGCAGATTTGAATTAGATATGGTCTCTGTGTGTAGGAAACACAGTTCTTTTGTTCTGAGCACACTCACGTTTCCCGCCTTATTAGAGACTCTAGAGAGCAAGAGCGTGCTTCTTGATCTAAAGCAGAGTGTGTTTCATGGATGAGATCTGTGCTGTGTGTTTCCCTTCAGAAACGGAGTTAAATGCCAGGCTCTGTGTCTTCCTACAAGCAAGACTTCTTTTCTGGTAAACGCAGTCACTTTTCATCTCAAATGAAGCTACATAGTACACGAAGCTGACACGTTTCTCGCTCTTTACTGGAAAGCATTGGATGTTAGAGGACCTGTGGTCTGTATCAGTTTCAGAAGCAGAGTTGAACTAGATATGGTCCGTGTGTGTAGGAAACACAGTTCTTTTGTTCTGAGCACACTTACGTTTCCCGCCTCATTAGAGACTCTAGAAAGCAAGAGCGTGCTTCTTGCTCTTAAGCAGAGTTTGTTTCATGGATGAGAACTGTGCTGTGTGTTTCCCTTCAGAAACGGAGTTAAATGCCAGGCTCTTTGTCTTCCTACAAGCAAGACTTCGTTTCTGGTAAACACGGTCACTTTTCAGCTCAAAGGAAGCTACATAGTTCACGAAGCTCACACGTTTCTCTCTCTTAACTGAAAAGCATTGGATGTTAGAGGACCTGTCGTCTGTATCAGTTTGAGAAGCAGAGTTGAACTACTTATGGTCCATGTGTGTAGGAAACACAGTTCTTATGTTCTGAGCACACTCACGTTTCCTGCCTTATTAGAGACTCTAGAAAGCAAGAGTGTGCTTCTTGCTCTAAAGCAGAGAGTGTTTCATGGATGAGAACTGTGATGTGTGTTTCCCTTCAGAAACGGAGTTAAATGCCAGGTTCTGTGTCTTCCTACATGCAAGACTTCGTTTCTTGTAAACGCAGTCACTTTTCAGCTAAAACGAAGCTACATAGAACACGAAGCTCACACCGGACTCGCTGTTAACTGAAAAGCATTGGATGTTAGAGGTCCTGAGGCTTGTATCAGTTTGAGAAGTGGAGTTGAACTAGATATGGTCCGTGTGTGAAGGAAACACAGTTCTTTTGTTCTGAGCACACTTACGTTTCCCGCCTCATAAGAGACTCTAGAAAGCAAGAGCGTGCTTCTTGCTCTAAAGCAGAGTGTGTTTCATGGATGAGAACTGTGCTGTGTGTTTCGCTTCAGAAACGGAGTTAAATGCCAGGCTCTGGGTCTTCCTACAAGCAACACTTCGTTTCTGGTAAACACAGTCCTTTTTTCAGCTCAAACAGAGCTACATAGTTCACGAAGCTCACATGTTTCTCGCTCTTAAATGAAACGAATTTAATGTTAGAGGACCTGTCGTCTGTATCAGTTTCAGAAGCAGAGTTGAACTAGTTATGGTCCATGTGTGTAGGAAACACAGTTCTTTTTTTATGAGAACACCCACGTTTCCCGCCATATTAGAGACTCTGGAAAGCAAGAGCGTGCTTCTTGCTCTAAAGCAGAGTGTGTTTCATGGATGAGAACTGTGCTGTGTGTTTCCATTCAGAAACAGAGTTAAATGCCAGGCTCTGTGTCTTCCTACAAGCAAGACTTCGTTTCTGGTAAACACGGTCACTTTTCAGCTCAAAGGAAGCTACATAGTTCACGAAGCTCACACGTTTCTTGCTCTTAACTGAAAAGCATTGGATGTTAGATGACCTGTGGTTTGTATCAGTTTCAGAAGCGGAGTTGAAATAGATATGGTCCGTGTGTGTGGGAAACAGAGTTCTTTTGTTCTGAGCACACTCACGTTTCCTGCCTCATTAGAGATTCTAGAAAGCAAGAGCATGCTTCTTGCTCTAAAGCAGAGTGTGTTTCATGGATGTGAACTGTGCTGTGTGTTTCCTTTCACAAACGGAGTTAAATGCCAGGCTCTGGGTCTTCCTACAAGCAAGATTTCGTTTCTGGTAAACACAGTCACTTTTCAGCTCAAACGAAGCTAAATGTTCACGAAGCTCACACGTTTCTCAGTCTTAACTGAAAAGCTTTGGATGTTAGAGGACCTGTCGTCTGTATCAGTTTCAGAAGCAGATTTGAATTAGATATGGTCTCTGTGTGTAGGAAACACAGTTCTTTTGTTCTGAGCACACTCACGTTTCCCGCCTTATTAGAGACTCTAGAGAGCAAGAGCGTGCTTCTTGATCTAAAGCAGAGTGTGTTTCATGGATGAGATCTGTGCTGTGTGTTTCCCTTCAGAAACGGAGTTAAATGCCAGGCTCTGTGTCTTCCTACATGCAAGACTTCGTTTCTGGTAAACGCAGTCACTTTTCAGCTAAAACGAAGCTACATAGAACACGAAGCTCACACCGGACTCGCTGTTAACTGAAAAGCATTGGATGTTAGAAGTCCTGAGGCTTGTATCAGTTTGAGAAGCGAAGTTGAACTAGATATGGTCCGTGTGTGTAGGAAACACAGTTCTTTTGTTCTGAGCACACTTACGTTTCCCGCCTCATTAGAGACTCTAGAAAGCAAGAGCGTGCTTCTTGCTCTAAAGCAGAGTGTGTTTCATGGATTAGATCTGTGCTGTGTGTTTCCCTTCAGAAACGGAGTTAAATGCCAGGCTCTGTGTCTTTCTACAAGCAAGACTTCATTTCTGGTGAACGCGGTCACTTTTCAGCTCAAAGGAAGCTACATAGTTCACGAAGCTCACACGTTTCTTGCTCTTAACTGAAAAACATTGGATGTTAGAGGACCTGTGGTTTGTATCATTTTCAGAAGCGGAGTTGAAATAGATATGGTCCGTGTGTAGGAAACACAGTTCTTTTGTTCTGAGCACACTCACGTTTCCCGCCTCATTAGAGATTCTAGAAAGCAAGAGCGTGCTTATTGCTCTAAAGCAGAGTGTGTTTCATGGATGAGAACGGTGCTGTGTGTTTCCCTTCAAAAACGGAGTTAAATGCCAGGTCTGTGTCTTCCTACAAGCAAGACTTCCTTTCTGGTAAACCCTGTCACTTGTCAGCCCAAAGAGCTACATAGATCACAAAGATCACATGTTTCTCGCTCTTAAATGAAAAGCATTGGATGTTAGAGGACCTTTGGTTTGTATCAGTTTCCGAAGCGGAGTTGAACTAGATATGGTCCGTGTGTGTAGGAATCACAGTTCTTTTGTTCTGAGCACACTCAAGTTTCCCGCCTTATTAGAGACTCTAGAAAGCAAGAGCGTGCTTCTTGCTCTAAAGCAGTGTGTGTTTCATGGATGAGAACTGTGCTGTATGTTTTCCTTCAGAAACGGAGTTAAATGCCCGGCTCTGTGTCTTCCTACAAGCAAGACTTCGTTTCTGGTAAACGCAGTCACTTTTCATCTCAAATTAAGCTACATAGTACACGAAGCTGACACGTTTCTCGCTCTTTACTGGAAAGCATTGGATGTTAGAGGACCTGTGGTCTGTATCAGTTTCAGAAGCAGAGTTGAACTAGTTATGGTCCATGTGTGTAGGAAACACAGTTCTTTTGTTCTGAGCACACTCACGTTTCCTGCCTTATTAGAGACTCTAGAAAGCAAGAGTGTGCTTCTTGCTCTAAAGCAGAGAGTGTTTCATGGATGAGAACTTTGATGTGTGTTTCCCTTCAGAAACGGAGTTAAATGCCAGGCTCTGTGTCTTCCTACATGCAAGACTTCGTTTCTGGTAAACGCAGTCACTTTTCAGCTAAAACGAAGCTACATAGAACACGAAGATCACACCGGACTCGCTGTTAACTGAAAAGCATTGGATGTTAGAGGTCCTGAGGCTTGTATCAGTTTGAGAAGTGGAGTTGAACTAGATATGGTCCGTGTGTGAAGGAAACACAGTTCTTTTGTTCTGAGCACACTTACGATTCCCGCCTCATTAGAGACTCTAGAAAGCAAGAGCGTGCTTCTTGCTATAAAGCAGAGTGTGTTTCATGGATGAGAACTGTGCTGTGTGTTTCCCTTCAGAAACGGAGTTAAATGCCAGGCTCTGTGTCTTTCTACAAGCATGACTTCGTTTCTGGTAAACGCGGTCACTTTTCAGCTCAAAGGAAGCTACATAGTTCACAAACTCACACGTTTCTTGCTCTTAACTGAAAAGCATTGGATGTTAGATGACCTGTGGTTTGTATCATTTTCAGAAGCGGAGTTGAAATAGATATGACCGTGTGTGTAGGAAACACAGTTCTTTTGTTCTGAGCACACTCACGTTTCCCGCATCATTAGATATTCTAGAAAGCAAGAGTGTGCTTCTTGATCTAAAGCAGAGTGTGTTTCATGGATGAGAACTGTGCTGTGTGTTTCGCTTCAGAAACGGAGTTAAATGCCAGGCTCTGGGTCTTCCTACAAGCAACACTTCGTTTCTGGTAAACACAGTCCTTTTTTCAGCTCAAACAGAGCTACATAGTTCACGAAGCTCACATGTTTCTCGCTCTTAAATGAAAAGAATTTAATGTTAGAGGACCTGTCGTCTGTATCAGTTTCAGAAGCAGAGTTGAACTAGTTATGGTCCATGTGTGTAGGAAACACAGTTCTTTTTTTATGAGAACACCCACGTTTCCCGCCATATTAGAGACTCTAGAAAGCAAGAGCGTGCTTCTTGCTCTAAAGCAGAGTGTGTTTCATGGATGAGAACTGTGCTGTGTGTTTCCATTCAGAAACAGAGTTAAATGCCAGGCTCTGTGTCTTCCTACAAGCAAGACTTCGTTTCTGGTAAACACGGTCACTTTTCAGCTCAAAGGAAGCTACATAGTTCACGAAGCTCACACGTTTCTTGCTCTTAAATGAAAAGCATTGGATGTTAGAGGACCTGTGGTTTGTATCAGTTTCAGAAGCGGAGTTGAAATAGATATGGTCCGTGTGTGTGGGAAACACAGTTCTTTTGTTCTGAGCACACTCACGTTTCCTGCCTCATTAGAGATTCTAGAAAGCAAGAGCATGCTTCTTGCTCTAAAGCAGAGTGTGTTTCATGGATGAGAACTGTGCTGTGTGTTTCCCTTCAGAAACGGAGTTAAATGCCAGGTCTGTGTCTTCCTACAAGCAAGACTTCGTTTCTGGTTATCCCTGTCACTTTTCAGCCCAAAGAGCTACATAGTTCACAAAGCTCACATGTTTCTCGCTCTAAAATGAAAAGCATTGGATGTTAGAGGACCTTTGGTTTGTATCAGTTACAGAAGCAGAGTTGAACTAGATATGGTCTGTGTGTGTAGGAAATACAGTTCTTTTTTTCTGAACACACTCACGTTTCCTGCCTTTTTAGAGATTCTAAAAAGCAAGAGCGTGCTTCTTGCTCTAAAGCAGAGTGTGTTTCATGGATGTGAACTGTGCTGTGTGTTTCCTTTCACAAACGGAGTTAAATGCCAGGCTCTGGGTTTTCCTACAAGCAAGATTTCGTTTCTGGTAAACACAGTCACTTTTCAGCTCAAACGAAGCTAAATGTTCACGAAGCTCACACGTTTCTCAGTCTTAACTGAAAAGCTTTGGATGTTAGAGAACCTCTGTTCTGTATCAGTTTCAGAAGCAGAGTTGAACTAGATATGCTCCGTGTGTGTATGAAACACAGTTCTATTGTTCTGAGAACACTCATGTTTCCCGCCTTATTAGAGACTCTAGAAAGCAAGAGCGTTCTTCCTGCTCTAAAGCAGAGTGTGTTTCATGGATGAGAACTGTGCTGTGTGTTTCCCTTAATAAACGGAGATAAATGCCAGGCTCTGTGTCTTCCTACAAGCAAGACTTCGTTTCTGGTAAACGCGGTCAATTTTTAGCTCAAAGGAAGCTACACAGTTCACGAACCTCACAAATTTCTTGCTCCTATCTGAAAAACATTGGATGTTAGAGGACCTGTCGTCTGTATCAGTTTCAGAAGCAGATTTGAACTAGATATGGTCTCTGTGTGTAGGAAACACAGTTCTTTTGTTCTGAGCACACTCACGTTTCCCGCCTTATTAGAGACTCTAGAGAGCAAGAGCGTGCTTCTTGATCTAAAGCAGAGTGTGTTTCATGGATGAGATCTGTGCTGTGTGTTTCCCTTCAGAAACGGAGTTAAATGCCAGGCTCTGTGTCTTCCTACATGCAAGACTTCGTTTCTGGTAAACGCAGTCACTTTTCAGCTAAAACGAAGCTACATAGAACACGAAGCTCACACCGGACTCGCTGTTAACTGAAAAGCATTGGATGTTAGAGGTCCTGAGGCTTGTATCAGTTTGAGAAGCGGAGTTGAACTAGATATGGGCCGTGTGTGTAGGAAACACAGTTCTTTTGTTCTGAGCACACTTACGTTTCCCGCCTCATTAGAGACTCTAGAAAGCAAGAGCGTGCTTCTTGCTCTAAAGCAGAGTGTGTTTCATGGATGAGAACTGTGCTGTGTGTTTCCCTTCAGAAACGGAGTTAAATGCCAGGCTCTGTGTCTTTCTACAAGCAAGACTTCGTTTCTGGTGAACGCGGTCACTTTTCAGCTCAAAGGAAGCTACATAGTTCACGAAGCTCACACGTTTCTTGCTCTTAACTGAAAAGCATTGGATGTTAGAGGACCTGTGGTTTGTATCATTTTCAGAAGCGGAGTTGAAATAGATATGGTCCGTGTGTAGGAAACACAGTTCTTTTGTTCTGAGCACACTCACGTTTCCCGCCTCATTAGAGATTCTAGAAAGCAAGAGCGTGCTTCTTGCTCTAAAGCAGAGTGTGTGTCATGGATGAGAACTGTGCTGTGTGTTTCCCTTCAGAAACGGAGTTAAATGCCAGGTCTGTGTCTTCCTACAATCAAGAATTCGTTTCTGGTAAACCCAGTCACTTTTCAACCCAAAGAAGCTACATAGTTCACAAAGCTCACACTTTTCTCGCTCTTAACTGAAAAGCATTGAATGTTAGAGGACCTGTCGTCTGTATCAGTTTCAGAAGCAGAGTTGAACTAGTTATGGTCCATGTGTGTAGGAAACACAGTTCTTTTTTTATGAGAACACCCACGTTTCCCGCCATATTAGAGATTCTAGAAAGCAAGAGCGTGCTTCTTGCTCTAAAGCAGTGTGTGTTTCATGGATGAGAACTGTGCTGTATGTTTTCCTTCAGAAACGGAGTTAAATGCCAGGCTCTGTGTCTTCCTACAAGCAAGACTTCGTTTCTGGTAAACCCTGTCACTTGTCAGCCCAAAGAGCTACATAGTTCACAAAGCTCACATGTTTCTCGCTTTTAAATGAAAAGCATTGGATGTTAGAGGACCTTTGGTTTGTATCAGTTTGAGAAGCGGAGTTGAACTAGATATGGTCCGTGTGTGTAGGAATCACAGTTCTTTGTTCTGAGCACACTCAAGTTTCCCGCCTTATTAGAGACTCTAGAAAGCAAGAGCGTGCTTCTTGCTCTAAAGCAGTGTGTGTTTCATGGATGAGAACTGTGCTGTATGTTTTCCTTCAGAAACGGAGTTAAATGCCAGGCTCTGTGTCTTCCTACAAGCAAGACTTCGTTTCTGGTAAACGCAGTCACTTTTCATCTCAAATGAAGCTACATAGTACACGAAGCTGACACGTTTCTTGCTCTTTACTGGAAAGCATTGGATGTTAGAGGACCTGTGGTCTGTATCAGTTTCAGAAGCAGAGTTGAACTAGATATGGTCCGTGTGTGTAGGAAACACAGTTCTTTTGTTCTGAGCACACTTACGTTTCCCGCCTCATTAGAGATTCTAGAAAGCAAGAGCGTGCTTCTTGCTCCAAAGCAGAGTGTGTTTCATGGATGAGAACTGTGCTGTGTGTTTCCCTTCAGAAACAGAGTTAAATGCCAGGCTCTGTGTCTTTCTACAAGCAAGACTTCGTTTCTGGTAAACGTGGTCACTTTTCAGCTCAAAGGAAGCTATATAGTTCACAAACTCACACGTTTCTTGCTCTTAACTGAAAAGCATTGGATGTTAGAGGACCTGTGGTTTGTATCATTTTCAGAATCGGAGTTGAAATAGATATGGTCCGTGTGTGTAGGAAACACAGTTCTTTTGTTCTGAGCACACTCACGTTTCCCGCATCATTAGAGATTCTAGAAAGCAAGAGTGTGCTTCTTGCTCTAAAGCAGAGTGTGTTTCATGGATGAGAACTGTGCTGTGTGTTTCGCTTCAGAAACGGAGTTAAATGCCAGGCTCTGGGTCTTCCTACAAGCAACACTTCGTTTCTCGTAAACACAGCCCTTTTTTCAGCTCAAACAGAGCTACATAGTTCACGAAGCTCACATGTTTCTCGCCCTTAACTGAAAAGCATTGAATGTTAGAGGACCTGTCGTCTGTATCAGTTTAAGAAGCAGAGTTGAACTAGTTATGGTCCATGTGTGTAGGAAACACAGTTCTTTTTTTATGAGAACACCCACGTTTCCCGCCATATTAGAGACTCTAGAAAGCAAGAGCGTGCTTCTTGCTCTAAAGCAGAGTGTGTTTCATGGATGAGAACTGTGCTGTGTGTTTCCCTTCAGAAACAGAGTTAAATGCCAGGCTCTGTGTCTTCCTACAAGCAAGACTTCGTTTCTGGTAAACACGGTCACTTTTCAGCTCAAAGGAAGCTACATAGTTCACGAAGCTCACACGTTTCTTGCTCTTAACTGAAAAGCATTGGATGTTAGAGGACCTGTGGTTTGTATCAGTTTCAGAAGCGGAGTTGAAATAGATATGGTCCGTGTGTGTAGGAAACAGAGTTCTTTTGTTCTGAGCACACTCATGTTTCCTGCCTCATTAGAGATTCTAGAAAGCAAGAGCATTCTTCTTGCTCTAAAGCAGAGTGTGTTTCATGGATGAGAACTGTGCTGTGTGTTTCCCTTCAGAAACGGAGTTAAATGCCAGGTCTGTGTCTTCCTACAAGCAAGACTTCGTTTCTGGTAAACCCTGTCACTTTTCAGCCCAAAGAGCTACATAGTTCACAAAGCTCACATGTTTCTCGCTCTAAAATGAAAAGCATTGGATGTTAGAGGACCTTTGGTTTGTATCAGTTTCAGAAGCAGAGTTGAACTAGATATGGTCTGTGTGTGTAGGAAATACAGTTCTTTTTTTCTGAACACACTCACGTTTCCTGCCTTTTTAGAGACTCTAAAAAGCAAGAGCGTGCTTCTTGCTCTAAAGCAGAGTGTGTTTCATGGATGTGAACTGTGCTGTGTGTTTCCTTTCACAAACGGAGTTAAATGCCAGGCTCTGGGTCTTCCTACAAGCAATATTTCGTTTCTGGTAAACACAGTCACTTTTCAGCTCAAACGAAGCTAAATGTTCACGAAGCTCACACGTTTCTCAGTCTTAACTGAAAAGCTTTGGATGTTAGAGGACCTCTGGTCTGTATCAGTTTCAGAAGCAGAGTTAAACTAGATATGCTCCGTGTGTGTAGGAACCACAGTTCTATTGTTCTGAGCACACTCATGTTTCCCGCCTTATTAGAGACTCTAGAAAGCAAGAGCGTGCTTCCTGCTCTAAAGCAGAGTGTGTTTCATGGATGAGAACTGTGCTGTGTGTTTCCCTTAATAAACGGAGATAAATGCCAGGCTCTGTGTCTTCCTACAAGCAAGACTTCGTTTCTGGTAAACGCGGTCAATTTTTAGCTCAAAGGAAGCTACACAGTTCACGAACCTCACAAATTTCTTGCTCCTATCTGAAAAACATTGGATGTTAGAGGACCTGTCGTCTGTATCAGTTTCAGAAGCAGATTTGAACTAGTTATGGTCTCTGTGTGTAGGAAACACAGTTCTTTTGTTCTGAGCACACTCACGTTTCCCGCCTTTTTAGAGACTCTAGAGAGCAAGAGCGTGCTTCTTGATCTAAAGCAGAGTGTGTTTCATGGATGAGATCTGTGCTGTGTGTTTCCCTTCAGAAACAGAGTTAAATGCCAGGCTCTGTGTCTTCCTACAAGCAACACTTCGTTTATGGTAAACACGGTCACTTTTCAGATCAAAGGAAGCTACATAGTTCACGAAGCTCACACGTTTCTTGATCTTAACTGAAAAGCATTGGTTGTTAGAGGACCTGTGGTTTGTATCAGTTTCAGAAGCTGAGTTGAAATAGATATGGTCCGTGTGTGTAGGAAACACAGTTCTTTTGTTCTGAGCACACTCACGTTTCCTGCCTCATTAGAGATTCTAGAAAGCAAGAGGTGCTTCTTGCTCTAAAGCAGAGTGTGTTTCATGGATGAGAACTGTGCTGTGTGTTTCCCTTCAGAAACGGAGTTAAATGCCAGGCTCTGTGTGTTCCTACAAGCAAGACTTGGTTTCTGGTAGACGCAGTCACTTTTCAGCTCAAAGGAAGCTACCTAGTTCACGAAGCTCACACGTTTCTTGCTCTTAACTGAAAAGCATTGGATGTTAGAGGACCTGTGGCTTGTATCAGTTTCAGAAGCAGATTAGAAGTAGATATGGTCTCTGTGTGTAGGAAACACAGTTCTTTTGTTCTGAGCACACTCACCTTTTCTGACTTATTAGAGATTCTAGAGAGCAAGAGCGTGCTTCTTGATCTAAAGCAGAGTGTGTTTCATGGATGAGATCTAAGCTGTGTGTTTCCCTTCAGAAACGGAGTTAAATGCCAGGCTCTGGGTCTTCCTACAAGCAACACTTCGTTTCTGGTAAACACAGTCCTTTTTTCAGCTCAAACAGAGCTACATAGTTCACGAAGCTCACATGTTTCTCGCTCTTAACTGAAAAGGATGGAATGTTAGAGGACGTGTCGTCTGTATCAGTTTCAGGAGCAGAGTTGAACTAGTTACGGTCCATGTGTGTAGGACACACAGTTCTTTTGTTCTGAGCACACTCACGTTTCCTGCCTTATTAGAGACTCTAGAAAGCAAGAGCGTGCTTCTTGCTCTAAAGCAGAGAGTGTTTCATGGATGAGAACTGTGCTGTGTGTTTCCCTTCAGAAACGGAGTTAAATGCCAGGCTCTGTGTCTTCCTACATGCAAGACTTCGTTTCTGGTAAACGCAGTCACTTTTCAGCTAAAACGAAGCTACATAGAACACGAAGCTCACACCGTACTCGCTGTTAACTGAAAAGCATTGGATGTTAGAGGTCCTGAGGCTTGTATCAGTTTGAGAAGCGGGGTTGAACTAGATATGGTCCGTGTGTGTAGGAAACACAGTTCTTTTGTTCTGAGCACACTTACGTTTCCCGCCTCATTAGAGACTCTAGAAAGCAAGAGCGTGCTTCTTGATCTAAAGCAGAGTGTGTTTCACGGATGAGAACTGTGCTGTGTGTTTCCCTTCAGAAACAGAGTTAAATGCCAGGCTCTGTGTCTTCCTACAAGCAAGACTTCGTTTCTGGTAAACACGGTCACTTTTCAGATCAAAGGAAGCTACATAGTTCACGAAGCTCACACGTTTCTTGCTCCTAACTGAAAAGCATTGGATGTTAGAGGACCTGTGGTTTGTATCAGTTTCAGAAGCGGAGTTGAAATAGATATGGTCTGTGTGTGTAGGAAACACAGTTCTTTTGTTCTGAGCACACTCACGTTTCCTGCCTCATTAGAGATTCTAGAAAGCAAGAGCATGCTTCTTGCTCTAAAGCAGAGTGTGTTTCATGGATGAGAACTGTGCTGTGTGTTTCCCTACAGAAACGGAGTTAAATGCCAGGTCTGTGTCTTCCTACAAGCAAGACTTCGTTTCTGGTAAACCCTGTCACTTTTCAGCCCAAAGAGCTACATAGTTCACAAAGCTCACATGTTTCTCGCTCTAAAATGAAAAGCATTGGATGTTAGAGGACCTTTGGTTTGTATCAGTTTCAGAAGCAGAGTTGAACTAGATATGGTCTGTGTGTGTAGGAAATACAGTTCTTTTTTTCTGAACACACTCACGTTTCCTGCCTTTTTAGAGACTCTAAAAAGCAAGAGCGTGCTTCTTGCTCTAAAGCAAAGTGTGTTTCATGGATGTGAACTGTGCTGTGTGTTTCCTTTCACAAACGGAGTTAAATGCCAGGCTCTGTGTCTTCCTACAGGCAAGATTTTGTTTCTGGTAAACACAGTCACTTTTCAGCTCAAAGGAAGCTACATAGTTCACGAAGCTCACACGTTTCTTGCTCTTAACTGAAAAGCATTGGATGTTAGAGGACCTGTGGTTTGTATCAGTTTCAGAAGCGGAGTTGAAATAGATATGGTCCGTGTGTGTGGGAAACACAGTTCTTTTGTTCTGAGCACACTCACGTTTCCTGCCTCATTAGAGATTCTAGAAAGCAAGAGCATGCTTCTTGCTCTAAAGCAGAGTGTGTTTCATGGATGAGAACTGTGCTGTGTGTTTCCCTTCAGAAACGGAGTTAAATGCCAGGTCTGTGTCTTCCTACAAGCAAGACTTCGTTTCTGGTTATCCCTGTCACTTTTCAGCCCAAAGAGCTACATAGTTCACAAAGCTCACATGTTTCTCGCTCTAAAATGAAAAGCATTGGATGTTAGAGGACCTTTGGTTTGTATCAGTTACAGAAGCAGAGTTGAACTAGATATGGTCTGTGTGTGTAGGAAATACAGTTCTTTTTTTCTGAACACACTCACGTTTCCTGCCTTTTTAGAGATTCTAGAAAGCAAGAGCGTGCTTCTTGCTCTAAAGCAGAGTGTGTTTCATGGATGTGAACTGTGCTGTGTGTTTCCTTTCACAAACGGAGTTAAATGCCAGGCTCTGGGTTTTCCTACAAGCAAGATTTCGTTTCTGGTAAACACAGTCACTTTTCAGCTCAAACGAAGCTAAATGTTCACGAAGCTCACACGTTTCTCAGTCTTAACTGAAAAGCTTTGGATGTTAGAGAACCTCTGTTCTGTATCAGTTTCAGAAGCAGAGTTGAACTAGATATGCTCCGTGTGTGTAGGAAACACAGTTCTATTGTTCTGAGAACACTCATGTTTCCCGCCTTATTAGAGACTCTAGAAAGCAAGAGCGTTCTTCCTGCTCTAAAGCAGAGTGTGTTTCATGGATGAGAACTGTGCTGTGTGTTTCCCTTAATAAACGGAGATAAATGCCAGGCTCTGTGTCTTCCTACAAGCAAGACTTCGTTTCTGGTAAACGCGGTCAATTTTTAGCTCAAAGGAAGCTACACAGTTCACGAACCTCACAAATTTCTTGCTCCTATCTGAAAAACATTGGATGTTAGAGGACCTGTCGTCTGTATCAGTTTCAGAAGCAGATTTGAACTAGATATGGTCTCTGTGTGTAGGAAACACAGTTCTTTTGTTCTGAGCACACTCACGTTTCCCGCCTTATTAGAGACTCTAGAGAGCAAGAGCGTGCTTCTTGATCTAAAGCAGAGTGTGTTTCATGGATGAGATCTGTGCTGTGTGTTTCCCTTCAGAAACGGAGTTAAATGCCAGGCTCTGTGTCTTCCTACATGCAAGACTTCGTTTCTGGTAAACGCAGTCACTTTTCAGCTAAAACGAAGCTACATAGAACACGAAGCTCACACCGGACTCGCTGTTAACTGAAAAGCATTGGATGTTAGAGGTCCTGAGGCTTGTATCAGTTTGAGAAGCGGAGTTGAACTAGATATGGTCCGTGTGTGTAGGAAACACAGTTCTTTTGTTCTGAGCACACTTACGTTTCCCGCCTCATTAGAGACTCTAGAAAGCAAGAGCGTGCTTCTTGCTCTAAAGCAGAGTGTGTTTCATGGATGAGAACTGTGCTGTGTGTTTCCCTTCAGAAACGGAGTTAAATGCCAGGCTCTGTGTCTTTCTACAAGCAAGACTTCGTTTCTGGTGAACGCGGTCACTTTTCAGCTCAAAGGAAGCTACATAGTTCACGAAGCTCACACGTTTCTTGCTCTTAACTGAAAAGCATTGGATGTTAGAGGACCTGTGGTTTGTATCATTTTCAGAAGCGGAGTTGAAATAGATATGGTCCGTGTGTAGGAAACACAGTTCTTTTGTTCTGAGCACACTCACGTTTCCCGCCTCATTAGAGATTCTAGAAAGCAAGAGCGTGCTTCTTGCTCTAGAGCAGAGTGTGTGTCATGGATGAGAACTGTGCTGTGTGTTTCCCTTCAGAAACGGAGTTAAATGCCAGGTCTGTGTCTTCCTACAATCAAGAATTCGTTTCTGGTAAACCCAGTCACTTTTCAACCCAAAGAAGCTACATAGTTCACAAAGCTCACACTTTTCTCGCTCTTAACTGAAAAGCATTGAATGTTAGAGGACCTGTCCTCTGTATCAGTTTCAGAAGCAGAGTTGAACTAGTTATGGTCCATGTGTGTAGGAAACACAGTTCTTTTTTTATGAGAACACCCACGTTTCCCGCCATATTAGAGACTCTAGAAAGCAAGAGCGTGCTTCTTGCTCTAAAGCAGAGTGTGTTTCATGGATGAGAACTGTGCTGTGTGTTTCCCTTCAGAAACAGAGTTAAATGCCAGGCTCTGTGTCTTCCTACAAGCAAGACTTCGTTTCCGGTAAACACGGTCACTTTTTAGCTCAAAGGAAGCTACATAGTTCACGAAGCTCACACGTTTCTTGCTCTTAACTGAAAAGCATTGGATGTTAGAGGACCTGTGGTTTGTATCAGTTTCAGAAGAGGGGGTGGAAATAGATATTGTCCAAGTGTGTATGGGAACACAGTTCTTTTATTCTGAGCACACTCACGTTTCCTGCCTCATTAGAGATTCTAGAAAGCAAGAGCGTGCTTCTTGCTCTAAAGCAGAGTATGTTTCATGGATGAGAACGGTGCTGTGTGTTTCCCTTCAGAAACGGAGTTAAATGCCAGGTCTGTGTCTTCCTACAAGCAAGACTTCGTTTCTGGTAAACCCTGTCACTTGTCAGCCCAAAGAGCTACATAGTTCACAAAGCTCACATGTTTCTCGCTCTTAAATGAAAAGCATTGGATGTTAGAGGACCTTTGGTTTGTATCAGTTTGAGAAGCGGAGTTGAACTAGATATGGTCCGTGTGTGTAGGAATCACAGTTCTTTTGTTCTGAGCACACTCAAGTTTCCCGCCTTATTAGAGACTCTAGAAAGCAAGAGCGTGCTTCTTGCTCTAAAGCAGTGTGTGTTTCATGGATGAGAACTGTGCTGTATGTTTTCCTTCAGAAACGGAGTTAAATGCCCGGCTCTGTGTCTTCCTACAAGCAAGACTTCGTTTCTGGTAAACGCAGTCACTTTTCATCTCAAATGAAGCTACATAGTACAGGAAGCTGACACGTTTCTCGCTCTTTACTGGAAAGCATTGGATGTTAGAGGACCTGTGGTCTGTATCAGTTTCAGAAGCAGAGTTGAACTAGATATGGTCCGTGTGTGTAGGAAACACAGTTCTTTTGTTCTGAGCACACTTACGTTTCCCGCCTCATTAGAGATTCTACAAAGCAAGAGTGTGCTTCTTGCTCCAAAGCAGAGTGTGTTTCATGGATGAGAACTGTGCTGTGTGTTTCCCTTCAGAAACAGAGTTAAATGCCAGGCTCTGTGTCTTTCTACAAGCAAGACTTCGTTTCTGGTAAACGTGGTCACTTTTCAGCTCAAAGGAAGCTACATAGTTCACAAACTCACACGTTTCTTGCTCTTAACTGAAAAGCATTGGATGTTAGAGGACCTGTGGTTTCTATCATTTTCAGAATCGTAGTTGAAATAGATATGGTCCGTGTGTGTAGGAAACACAGTTCTTTTGTTCTGAGCACACTCACGTTTCCCGCATCATTAGAGATTCTAGAAAGCAAGAGTGTGCTTCTTGCTCTAAAGCAGAGTGTGTTTCATGGATGAGAACTGTGCTGTGTGTTTCGCTTCAGAAACGGAGTTAAATGCCAGGCTCTGGGTCTTCCTACAAGCAACACTTCCTTTCTCGTAAACACAGCCCTTTTTTCAGCTCAAACAGAGCTACATAGTTCACGAAGCTCACATGTTTCTCGCTCTTAACTGAAAAGCATTGAATGTTAGAGGACCTGTCGTCTGTATCAGTTTCAGAAGCAGAGTTGAACTAGTTATGGTCCATGTGTGTAGGAAACACAGTTCTTTTGTTCTGAGCAAACTCATGTTTCCTGCCTCATTAGAGATTCTAGAAAGCAAGAGCATTCTTCTTGCTCTAAAGCAGAGTGTGTTTCATGGATGAGAACTGTGCTGTGTGTTTCCCTTCAGAAACGGAGTTAAATGCCAGGTCTGTGTCTTCCTACAAGCAAGACTTCGTTTCTGGTAAACCCTGTCACTTTTCAGCCCAAAGAGCTACATAGTTCACAAAGCTCACATGTTTCTCGCTCTAAAATGAAAAGCATTGGATGTTAGAGGACCTTTGGTTTGTATCAGTTTCAGAAGCAGAGTTGAACTAGTTATGGTCTGTGTGTGTAGGAAATACAGTTCTTTTTTTCTGAACACACTCACGTTTCCTGCCTTTTTAGAGACTCTAAAAAGCAAGAGCGTGCTTCTTGCTCTAAAGCAGAGTGTGTTTCATGGATGTGAACTGTGCTGTGTGTTTCCTTTCACAAACGGAGTTAAATGCCAGGCTCTGGGTCTTCCTACAAGCAATATTTCATTTCTGGTAAACACAGTCACTTTTCAGCTCAAACGAAGCTAAATGTTCACGAAGCTCACACGTTTCTCAGTCTTAACTGAAAAGCTTTGGATGTTAGAGGACCTCTGGTCTGTATCAGTTTCAGAAGCAGAGTTAAACTAGATATGCTCCGTGTGTGTAGGAACCACAGTTCTATTGTTCTGAGCACACTCATGTTTCCCGCCTTATTAGAGACTCTAGAAAGCAAGAGCGTGCTTCCTGCTCTAAAGCAGAGTGTGTTTCATGGATGAGAACTGTGCTGTGTGTTTCCCTTAATAAACGGAGATAAATGCCAGGCTCTGTGTCTTCCTACAAGCAAGACTTCGTTTCTGGTAAACGCGGTCAATTTTTAGCTCAAAGGAAGCTACACAGTTCACGAACCTCACAAATTTCTTGCTCCTATCTGAAAAACATTGGATGTTAGAGGACCTGTCGTCTGTATCAGTTTCAGAAGCAGATTTAAACTAGTTATGGTCTCTGTGTGTAGGAAACACAGTTCTTTTGTTCTGAGCACACTCACGTTTCCCCCCTTTTTAGAGACTCTAGAGAGCAAGAGCGTGCTTCTTGATCTAAAGCAGAGTGTGTTTCATGGATGAGATCTGTGCTGTTTGTTTCCCTTCAGAAACAGAGTTAAATGCCAGGCTCTGTGTCTTCCTACAAGCAACACTTCGTTTATGGTAAACACGGTCACTTTTCAGATCAAAGGAAGCTACATAGTTCACGAAGCTCACACGTTTCTTGATCTTAACTGAAAAGCATTGGTTGTTAGAGGACCTGTGGTTTGTATCAGTTTCAGAAGCGGAGTTGAAATAGATATGGTCCGTGTGTGTAGGAAACACAGTTCTTTTGTTCTGAGCACACTCACGTTTCCTGCCTCATTAGAGATTCTAGAAAGCAAGAGGTGCTTCTTGCTCTAAAGCAGAGTGTGTTTCATGGATGAGAACTGTGCTGTGTGTTTCCCTTCAGAAACGGAGTTAAATGCCAGGCTCTGTGTGTTCCTACAAGCAAGACTTGGTTTCTGGTAGACGCAGTCACTTTTCAGCTCAAAGGAAGCTACCTAGTTCACGAAGCTCACACGTTTCTTGCTCTTAACTGAAAAGCATTGGATGTTAGAGGACCTGTGGCTTGTATCAGTTTCAGAAGCAGATTAGAAGTAGATATGGTCTCTGTGTGTAGGAAACACAGTTCTTTTGTTCTGAGCACACTCATCTTTTCTGACTTATTAGAGATTCTAGAGAGCAAGAGCGTGCTTCTTGATCTAAAGCAGAGTGTGTTTCATGGATGAGATCTAAGCTGTGTGTTTCCCTTCAGAAACGGAGTTAAATGCCAGGCTCTGGGTCTTCCTACAAGCAACACTTCATTTCTGGTAAACACAGTCCTTTTTTCAGCTCAAACAGAGCTACATAGTTCACGAAGCTCACATGTTTCTCGCTCTTAACTGAAAAGCATGGAATGTTAGAGGACCTGTCGTCTGTATCAGTTTCAGAAGCAGAGTTGAACTAGTTACGGTCCATGTGTGTAGGACACACAGTTCTTTTGTTCTGAGCACACTCACGTTTCCTGCCTTATTAGAGACTCTAGAAAGCAAGAGCGTGCTTCTTGCTCTAAAGCAGAGAGTGTTTCATGGATGAGAACTGTGCTGTGTGTTTCCCTTCAGAAACGGAGTTAAATGCCAGGCTCTGTGTCTTCCTACAAGCAAGACTTCGTTTCTGGTAAACACGGAAACTTTTCAGATCAAAGAAGCTAAATATTCACGAAGCTCACACGTTTCTCAGTCTTAACTGAAAAGCTTTGGATGTTAGAGGACCTCTGGTCTGTATCAGTTTCAGAAGCAGAGTTGAACTAGATATGGTCCGTGTGTGTAGGAAACACAGTTCTATTGTTCGGAGCACACTCATGTTTCCCGCCTTATTAGAGAATCTAGAAAGCAAGAGCGTGCTTCCTGCTCTAAAGCAGAGTGTGTTTCATGGATGAGAACTGTGCTGTGTGTTTCCCTTAATAAACGGAGATAAATGCCAGGCTCTGTGTCTTCCTACAAGCAAGACATCGTTTCTGGTAAACGCGGTCAATTTTTAGCTCAAAGGAAGCTACACAGTTCACGAACCTCACAAATTTCTTGCTCCTATCTGAAAAACATTGGATGTTAGAGGACCTGTCGTCTGTATCAGTTTCAGAAGCAGAGTTGAACTAGTTATGGTCCATGTGTGTAGGAAACACAGTTCTTTTTTTATGAGAACACCCACGTTTCCCGCCATATTAGAGACTCTAGAAAGCAAGCGCGTGCTTCTTGCTCTAAAGCAGAGTGTGTTTCATGGATGAGAACTGTGCTGTGTGTTTCCCTTCAGAAACAGAGTTAAATGCCAGGTTCTGTGTCTTCCTACAAGCAAGACTTCGTTTCTGGTAAACACGGAAACTTTTCAGATCAAAGGAAGCTACATAGTTCACGAAGCTCACATGTTTCTCGCTCTTAACTGAAAAGCATTGAAAGTTAGAGGACCTGTCGTCTGTATCAGTTTCAGAAGCAGAGTTGAACTAGTTATGGTCCATGTGTGTAGGACACACAGTTCTTTTGTTCTGAGCACACTCACGTTTCCTGCCTTATTAGAGACTCTAGAAAGCAAGAGCGTGCTTCTTGCTCTAAAGCAGAGAGTGTTTCATGGATGAGAACTGTGCTGTGTGTTTCCCTTCAGAAACGGAGTTAAATGCCAGGCTCTGTGTCTTCCTACATGCAAGACTTCGTTTCTGGTAAACGCAGTCCCTTTTCAGCTAAAACGAAGCTACATAGAACACGAAGCTCACACCGTACTCGCTGTTAACTGAAAAGCATTGGATGTTAGAGGTCCTGAGGCTTGTATCAGTTTGAGAAGCGGGGTTGAACTAGATATGGTCCGTGTGTGTAGGAAACACAGTTCTTTTGTTCTGAGCACACTTACGTTTCCCGCCTCATTAGAGACTCTAGAAAGCAAGAGCGTGCTTCTTGCTCTAAAGCAGAGTGTGTTTCATGGATGAGAACTGTGCTGTGTGTTTCCCTTCAGAAACAGAGTTAAATGCCAGGCTCTGTGTCTTCCTACAAGCAAGACTTCGTTTCTGGTAAACACGGTCACTTTTCAGCTCAAAGGAAGCTACATACTTCACGAAGCTCACACGTTTCTTGCTCTTAACTGAAAAGCATTGGATGTTAGAGGACCTGTGGCTTGTATCAGTTTCAGAAGCAGATTTGAAGTAGATATGGTCTTTGTGTGTAGGAAACACAGTTCTTTTGTTCTGAGCACACTCACCTTTTCTGACTTATTAGAGATTCTAGAGAGCAAGAGCGTGCTTCTTGATCTAAAGCAGAGTGTGTTTCATGGATGAGATCTAAGCTGTGTGTTTCCCTTCAGAAACGGAGTTAAATGCCAGGCTCTGGGTCTTCCTACAAGCAACACTTCGTTTCTGGTAAACACAGTCCTTTTTTCAGCTCAAACAGAGCTACATAGTTCACGAAGCTCACATGTTTCTCGCTCTTAACTGAAAAGCATGGAATGTTAGAGGACCTGTCGTCTGTATCAGTTTCAGAAGCAGAGTTGAACTAGTTACGGTCCATGTGTGTAGGACACACAGTTCTTTTGTTCTGAGCACACTCACGTTTCCTGCCTTATTAGAGACTCTAGAAAGCAAGAGCGTGCTTCTTGCTCTAAAGCAGAGAGTGTTTCATGGATGAGAACTGTGCTGTGTGTTTCCCTTCAGAAACGGAGTTAAATGCCAGGCTCTGTGTCTTCCTACATGCAAGACTTCGTTTCTGGTAAACGCAGTCACTTTTCAGCTAAAACGAAGCTACATAGAACACGAAGCTCACACCGTACTCGCTGTTAACTGAAAAGCATTGGATGTTAGAGGTCCTGAGGCTTGTATCAGTTTGAGAAGCGGGGTTGAACTAGATATGGTCCGTGTGTGTAGGAAACACAGTTCTTTTGTTCTGAGCACACTCACGTTTCCTGCCTCATTAGAGCTTCTAGAAAGCAAGAGGTGCTTCTTGCTCTAAAGCAGAGTGTGTTTCATGGATGAGAACTGTGCTGTGTGTTTCCCTTCAGAAACGGAGTTAAATGCCAGGCTCTGTGTGTTCCTACAAGCAAGACTTGGTTTCTGGTAGACGCAGTCACTTTTCAGCTCAAAGGAAGCTACCTAGTTCACGAAGCTCACACGTTTCTTGCTCTTAACTGAAAAGCATTGGATGTTAGAGGACCTGTGGCTTGTATCAGTTTCAGAAGCAGATTAGAAGTAGATATGGTCTCTGTGTGTAGGAAACACAGTTCTTTTTTTCTGAGCACACTCACCTTTTCTGACTTATTAGAGATTCTAGAGAGCAAGAGCGTGCTTCTTGATCTAAAGCAGAGTGTGTTTCATGGATGAGATCTAAGCTGTGTGTTTCCCTTCAGAAACGGAGTTAAATGCCAGGCTCTGGGTCTTCCTACAAGCAACACTTCGTTTCTGGTAAACACAGTCCTTTTTTCAGCTCAAACAGAGCTACATAGTTCACGAAGCTCACATGTTTCTCGCTCTTAACTGAAAAGCATGGAATGTTAGAGGACGTGTCGTCTGTATCAGTTTCAGAAGCAGAGTTGAACTAGTTACGGTCCATGTGTGTAGGACACACAGTTCTTTTGTTCTGAGCACACTCACGTTTCCTGCCTTATTAGAGACTCTAGAAAGCAAGAGCGTGCTTCTTGCTCTAAAGCAGAGAGTGTTTCATGGATGAGAACTGTGCTGTGTGTTTCCCTTCAGAAACGGAGTTAAATGCCAGGCTCTGTGTCTTCCTACAAGCAAGACTTCGTTTCTGGTAAACACGGAAACTTTTCAGATCAAAGGAAGCTAAATATTCACGAAGCTCACACGTTTCTCAGTCTTAACTGAAAAGCTTTGGATGTTAGAGGACCTCTGGTCTGTATCAGTTTCAGAAGCAGAGTTGAACTAGATATGGTCCGTGTGTGTAGGAAACACAGTTCTATTGTTCGGAGCACACTCATGTTTCCCGCCTTATTAGAGAATCTAGAAAGCAAGAGCGTGCTTCCTGCTCTAAAGCAGAGTGTGTTTCATGGATGAGAACTGTGCTGTGTGTTTCCCTTAATAAACGGAGATAAATGCCAGGCTCTGTGTCTTCCTACAAGCAAGACATCGTTTCTGGTAAACGCGGTCAATTTTTAGCTCAAAGGAAGCTACACAGTTCACGAACCTCACAAATTTCTTGCTCCTATCTGAAAAACATTGGATGTTAGAGGACCTGTCGTCTGTATCAGTTTCAGAAGCAGAGTTGAACTAGTTATGGTCCATGTGTGTAGGAAACACAGTTCTTTTTTTATGAGAACACCCACGTTTCCCGCCATATTAGAGACTCTAGAAAGCAAGCGCGTGCTTCTTGCTCTAAAGCAGAGTGTGTTTCATGGATGAGAACTGTGCTGTGTGTTTCCCTTCAGAAACAGAGTTAAATGCCAGGTTCTGTGTCTTCCTACAAGCAAGACTTCGTTTCTGGTAAACACGGAAACTTTTCAGATCAAAGGAAGCTACATAGTTCACGAAGCTCACATGTTTCTCGCTCTTAACTGAAAAGCATTGAAAGTTAGAGGACCTGTCGTCTGTATCAGTTTCAGAAGCAGAGTTGAACTAGTTATGGTCCATGTGTGTAGGACACACAGTTCTTTTGTTCTGAGCACACTCACGTTTCCTGCCTTATTAGAGACTCTAGAAAGCAAGAGCGTGCTTCTTGCTCTAAAGCAGAGAGTGTTTCATGGATGAGAACTGTGCTGTGTGTTTCCCTTCAGAAACGGAGTTAAATGCCAGGCTCTGTGTCTTCCTACATGCAAGACTTCGTTTCTGGTAAACGCAGTCCCTTTTCAGCTAAAACGAAGCTACATAGAACACGAAGCTCACACCGTACTCGCTGTTAACTGAAAAGCATTGGATGTTAGAGGTCCTGAGGCTTGTATCAGTTTGAGAAGCGGGGTTGAACTAGATATGGTCCGTGTGTGTAGGAAACACAGTTCTTTTGTTCTGAGCACACTTACGTTTCCCGCCTCATTAGAGACTCTAGAAAGCAAGAGCGTGCTTCTTGCTCTAAAGCAGAGTGTGTTTCATGGATGAGAACTGTGCTGTGTGTTTCCCTTCAGAAACAGAGTTAAATGCCAGGCTCTGTGTCTTCCTACAAGCAAGACTTCGTTTCTGGTAAACACGGTCACTTTTCAGCTCAAAGGAAGCTACATACTTCACGAAGCTCACACGTTTCTTGCTCTTAACTGAAAAGCATTGGATGTTAGAGGACCTGTGGCTTGTATCAGTTTCAGAAGCAGATTTGAAGTAGATATGGTCTTTGTGTGTAGGAAACACAGTTCTTTTGTTCTGAGCACACTCACCTTTTCTGACTTATTAGAGATTCTAGAGAGCAAGAGCGTGCTTCTTGATCTAAAGCAGAGTGTGTTTCATGGATGAGATCTAAGCTGTGTGTTTCCCTTCAGAAACGGAGTTAAATGCCAGGCTCTGGGTCTTCCTACAAGCAACACTTCGTTTCTGGTAAACACAGTCCTTTTTTCAGCTCAAACAGAGCTACATAGTTCACGAAGCTCACATGTTTCTCGCTCTTAACTGAAAAGCATGGAATGTTAGAGGACCTGTCGTCTGTATCAGTTTCAGAAGCAGAGTTGAACTAGTTACGGTCCATGTGTGTAGGACACACAGTTCTTTTGTTCTGAGCACACTCACGTTTCCTGCCTTATTAGAGACTCTAGAAAGCAAGAGCGTGCTTCTTGCTCTAAAGCAGAGAGTGTTTCATGGATGAGAACTGTGCTGTGTGTTTCCCTTCAGAAACGGAGTTAAATGCCAGGCTCTGTGTCTTCCTACATGCAAGACTTCGTTTCTGGTAAACGCAGTCACTTTTCAGCTAAAACGAAGCTACATAGAACACGAAGCTCACACCGTACTCGCTGTTAACTGAAAAGCATTGGATGTTAGAGGTCCTGAGGCTTGTATCAGTTTGAGAAGCGGGGTTGAACTAGATATGGTCCGTGTGTGTAGGAAACACAGTTCTTTTGTTCTGAGCACACTCACGTTTCCTGCCTCATTAGAGCTTCTAGAAAGCAAGAGGTGCTTCTTGCTCTAAAGCAGAGTGTGTTTCATGGATGAGAACTGTGCTGTGTGTTTCCCTTCAGAAACGGAGTTAAATGCCAGGCTCTGTGTGTTCCTACAAGCAAGACTTGGTTTCTGGTAGACGCAGTCACTTTTCAGCTCAAAGGAAGCTACCTAGTTCACGAAGCTCACACGTTTCTTGCTCTTAACTGAAAAGCATTGGATGTTAGAGGACCTGTGGCTTGTATCAGTTTCAGAAGCAGATTAGAAGTAGATATGGTCTCTGTGTGTAGGAAACACAGTTCTTTTTTTCTGAGCACACTCACCTTTTCTGACTTATTAGAGATTCTAGAGAGCAAGAGCGTGCTTCTTGATCTAAAGCAGAGTGTGTTTCATGGATGAGATCTAAGCTGTGTGTTTCCCTTCAGAAACGGAGTTAAATGCCAGGCTCTGGGTCTTCCTACAAGCAACACTTCGTTTCTGGTAAACACAGTCCTTTTTTCAGCTCAAACAGAGCTACATAGTTCACGAAGCTCACATGTTTCTCGCTCTTAACTGAAAAGCATGGAATGTTAGAGGACGTGTCGTCTGTATCAGTTTCAGAAGCAGAGTTGAACTAGTTACGGTCCATGTGTGTAGGACACACAGTTCTTTTGTTCTGAGCACACTCACGTTTCCTGCCTTATTAGAGACTCTAGAAAGCAAGAGCGTGCTTCTTGCTCTAAAGCAGAGAGTGTTTCATGGATGAGAACTGTGCTGTGTGTTTCCCTTCAGAAACGGAGTTAAATGCCAGGCTCTGTGTCTTCCTACAAGCAAGACTTCGTTTCTGGTAAACACGGAAACTTTTCAGATCAAAGGAAGCTAAATATTCACGAAGCTCACACGTTTCTCAGTCTTAACTGAAAAGCTTTGGATGTTAGAGGACCTCTGGTCTGTATCAGTTTCAGAAGCAGAGTTGAACTAGATATGGTCCGTGTGTGTAGGAAACACAGTTCTATTGTTCGGAGCACACTCATGTTTCCCGCCTTATTAGAGAATCTAGAAAGCAAGAGCGTGCTTCCTGCTCTAAAGCAGAGTGTGTTTCATGGATGAGAACTGTGCTGTGTGTTTCCCTTAATAAACGGAGATAAATGCCAGGCTCTGTGTCTTCCTACAAGCAAGACATCGTTTCTGGTAAACGCGGTCAATTTTTAGCTCAAAGGAAGCTACACAGTTCACGAACCTCACAAATTTCTTGCTCCTATCTGAAAAACATTGGATGTTAGAGGACCTGTCGTCTGTATCAGTTTCAGAAGCAGAGTTGAACTAGTTATGGTCCATGTGTGTAGGAAACACAGTTCTTTTTTTATGAGAACACCCACGTTTCCCGCCATATTAGAGACTCTAGAAAGCAAGCGCGTGCTTCTTGCTCTAAAGCAGAGTGTGTTTCATGGATGAGAACTGTGCTGTGTGTTTCCCTTCAGAAACAGAGTTAAATGCCAGGTTCTGTGTCTTCCTACAAGCAAGACTTCGTTTCTGGTAAACACGGAAACTTTTCAGATCAAAGGAAGCTACATAGTTCACGAAGCTCACATGTTTCTCGCTCTTAACTGAAAAGCATTGAAAGTTAGAGGACCTGTCGTCTGTATCAGTTTCAGAAGCAGAGTTGAACTAGTTATGGTCCATGTGTGTAGGACACACAGTTCTTTTGTTCTGAGCACACTCACGTTTCCTGCCTTATTAGAGACTCTAGAAAGCAAGAGCGTGCTTCTTGCTCTAAAGCAGAGAGTGTTTCATGGATGAGAACTGTGCTGTGTGTTTCCCTTCAGAAACGGAGTTAAATGCCAGGCTCTGTGTCTTCCTACATGCAAGACTTCGTTTCTGGTAAACGCAGTCCCTTTTCAGCTAAAACGAAGCTACATAGAACACGAAGCTCACACCGTACTCGCTGTTAACTGAAAAGCATTGGATGTTAGAGGTCCTGAGGCTTGTATCAGTTTGAGAAGCGGGGTTGAACTAGATATGGTCCGTGTGTGTAGGAAACACAGTTCTTTTGTTCTGAGCACACTTACGTTTCCCGCCTCATTAGAGACTCTAGAAAGGAAGAGCGTGCTTCTTGCTCTAAAGCAGAGTGTGTTTCATGGATGAGAACTGTGCTGTGTGTTTCCCTTCAGAAACAGAGTTAAATGCCAGGCTCTGTGTCTTCCTACAAGCAAGACTTCGTTTCTGGTAAACACGGTCACTTTTCAGCTCAAAGGAAGCTACATAGTTCACGAAGCTCACACGTTTCTTGCTCCTAACTGAAAAGCATTGGATGTTAGAGGACCTGTGGTTTGTATCAGTTTCAGAAGCGGAGTTGAAATAGATATGGTCCGTGTGTGTAGGAAACACAGTTCTTTTGTTCTGAGCACACTCACGTTTCCTGCCTCATTAGAGATTCTAGAAAGCAAGAGCATGATTCTTGCTCTAAAGCAGAGTGTGTTTCATGGATGAGAACTGTGCTGTGTGTTTCCCTACAGAAACGGAGTTAAATGCCAAGTCTGTGTCTTCCTACAAGCAAGACTTCGTTTCTGGTAAACCCTGTCACTTTTCAGCCCAAAGAGCTACATAGTTCACAAAGCTCACATGTTTCTCGCTCTAAAATGAAAAGCATTGGATGTTAGAGGACCTTTGGTTTGTATCAGTTTCAGAAGCAGAGTTGAACTAGATATGGTCTGTGTGTGTAGGAAATACAGTTCTTTTTTTCTGAACACACTCACGTTTCCTGCCTTTTTAGAGACTCTAAAAAGCAAGAGCGTGCTTCTTGCTCTAAAGCAAAGTGTGTTTCATGGATGAGAACTGTGCTGTGTGTTTCCCTTCAGAAACGGAGTTAAATGCCAGGCTCTGTGTGTTCCTACAAGCAAGACTTGGTTTCTGGTAGACGCAGTCACTTTTCAGCTCAAAGGAAGCTACCTAGTTCACGAAGCTCACACGTTTCTTGCTCTTAACTGAAAAGCATTGGATGTTAGAGGACCTGTGGCTTGTATCAGTTTCAGAAGCAGATTTGAAGTAGATATGGTCTTTGTGTGTAGGAAACACAGTTCTTTTGTTCTGAGCACACTCACCTTTTCTGACTTATTAGAGATTCTAGAGAGCAAGAGCGTGCTTCTTGATCTAAAGCAGAGTGTGTTTCATGGATGAGATCTAAGCTGTGTGTTTCCCTTCAGAAACGGAGTTAAATGCCAGGCTCTGGGTCTTCCTACAAGCAACACTTCGTTTCTGGTAAACACAGTCCTTTTTTCAGCTCAAACAGAGCTACATAGTTCACGAAGCTCACATGTTTCTCGCTCTTAACTGAAAAGCATGGAATGTTAGAGGACCTGTCGTCTGTATCAGTTTCAGAAGCAGAGTTGAACTAGTTACGGTCCATGTGTGTAGGACACACAGTTCTTTTGTTCTGAGCACACTCACGTTTCCTGCCTTATTAGAGATTCTAGAAAGCAAGAGCGTGCTTCTTGCTCTAAAGCAGAGAGTGTTTCATGGATGAGAACTGTGCTGTGTGTTTCCCTTCAGAAACGGAGTTAAATGCCAGGCTCTGTGTCTTCCTACATGCAAGACTTCGTTTCTGGTAAACGCAGTCCCTTTTCAGCTAAAACGAAGCTACATAGAACACGAAGCTCACACCGTACTCGCTGTTAACTGAAAAGCATTGGATGTTAGAGGTCCTGAGGCTTGTATCAGTTTGAGAAGCGGGGTTGAACTAGATATGGTCCGTGTGTGTAGGAAACACAGTTCTTTTGTTCTGAGCACACTTACGTTTCCCGCGTCATTAGAGACACTAGAAAGCAAGAGCGTGCTTCTTGCTCTAAAGCAGAGTGTGTTTCATGGATGAGAACTGTGCTGTGTGTTTCCCTTCAGAAACAGAGTTAAATGCCAGGCTCTGTGTCTTCCTACAAGCAAGACTTCGTTTCAGGTAAACACGGTCACTTTTCAGATCAAAGGAAGCTACATAGTTCACGAAGCTCACACGTTTCTTGCTCCTAACTGAAAAGCTTTGGATGTTAGAGGACCTGTGGTTTGTATCAGTTTCAGAAGCGGAGTTGAAATAGATATGGTCCGTGTGTGTAGGAAACACAGTTCTTTTGTTCTGAGAACACTCACGTTTCCTGCCTCATTAGAGATTCTAGAAAGCAAGAGCATGCTTCTTGCTCTAAAGCAGAGTGTGTTTCATGGATGAGAACTGTGCTGTGTGTTTCCCTACAGAAACGGAGTTAAATGCCAGGTCTGTGTCTTCCTACAAGCAAGACTTCGTTTCTGGTAAACCCTGTCACTTTTCAGCCCAAAGAGCTACATAGTTCACAAAGCTCACATGTTTCTCGCTCTAAAATGAAAAGCATTGGATGTTAGAGGACCTTTGGTTTGTATCAGTTTCAGAAGCAGAGTTGAACTAGATATGGTCTGTGTGTGTAGGAAATACAGTTCTTTATTTCTGAACACACTCACGTTTCCTGCCTTTTTAGAGACTCTAAAAAGCAAGAGCGTGCTTCTTGCTCTAAAGCAAAGTGTGTTTCATGGATGTGAACTGTGCTGTGTGTTTCCTTTCACAAACGGAGTTAAATGCCAGGCTCTGTGTCGTCCTACAGGCAAGATTTCGTTTCTGGTAAACACAGTCACTTTTCAGCTCAAACGAAGCTAAATATTCACGAAGCTCACACGTTTCTCAGTCTTAACTGAAAAGCTTTGGATGTTAGAGGACCTCTGGTCTGTATCAGTTTCAGAAGCAGAGTTGAACTAGATATGGTCCGTGTGTGTAGGAAACACAGTTCTATTGTTCGGAGCACACTCATGTTTCCCGCCTTATTAGAGAATCTAGAAAGCAAGAGCGTGCTTCCTGCTCTAAAGCAGAGTGTGTTTCATGGATGAGAACTGTGCTGTGTGTTTCCCTTAATAAACGGAGATAAATGCCAGGCTCTGTGTCTTCCTACAAGCAAGACATCGTTTCTGGTAAACGCGGTCAATTTTTAGCTCAAAGGAAGCTACACAGTTCACGAACCTCACAAATTTCTTGCTCCTATCTGAAAAACATTGGATGTTAGAGGACCTGTCGTCTGTATCAGTTTCAGAAGCAGAGTTGAACTAGTTATGGTCCATGTGTGTAGGAAACACAGTTCTTTTTTTATGAGAACACCCACGTTTCCCGCCATATTAGAGACTCTAGAAAGCAAGCGCGTGCTTCTTGCTCTAAAGCAGAGTGTGTTTCATGGATGAGAACTGTGCTGTGTGTTTCCCTTCAGAAACAGAGTTAAATGCCAGGTTCTGTGTCTTCCTACAAGCAAGACTTCGTTTCTGGTAAACACGGAAACTTTTCAGATCAAAGGAAGCTACATAGTTCACGAAGCTCACATGTTTCTCGCTCTTAACTGAAAAGCATTGAAAGTTAGAGGACCTGTCGTCTGTATCAGTTTCAGAAGCAGAGTTGAACTAGTTATGGTCCATGTGTGTAGGACACACAGTTCTTTTGTTCTGAGCACACTCACGTTTCCTGCCTTATTAGAGACTCTAGAAAGCAAGAGCGTGCTTCTTGCTCTAAAGCAGAGAGTGTTTCATGGATGAGAACTGTGCTGTGTGTTTCCCTTCAGAAACGGAGTTAAATGCCAGGCTCTGTGTCTTCCTACATGCAAGACTTCGTTTCTGGTAAACGCAGTCCCTTTTCAGCTAAAACGAAGCTACATAGAACACGAAGCTCACACCGTACTCGCTGTTAACTGAAAAGCATTGGATGTTAGAGGTCCTGAGGCTTGTATCAGTTTGAGAAGCGGGGTTGAACTAGATATGGTCCGTGTGTGTAGGAAACACAGTTCTTTTGTTCTGAGCACACTTACGTTTCCCGCCTCATTAGAGACTCTAGAAAGCAAGAGCGTGCTTCTTGCTCTAAAGCAGAGTGTGTTTCATGGATGAGAACTGTGCTGTGTGTTTCCCTTCAGAAACAGAGTTAAATGCCAGGCTCTGTGTCTTCCTACAAGCAAGACTTCGTTTCTGGTAAACACGGTCACTTTTCAGCTCAAAGGAAGCTACATAGTTCACGAAGCTCACACGTTTCTTGCTCCTAACTGAAAAGCATTGGATGTTAGAGGACCTGTGGTTTGTATCAGTTTCAGAAGCGGAGTTGAAATAGATATGGTCCGTGTGTGTAGGAAACACAGTTCTTTTGTTCTGAGCACACTCACGTTTCCTGCCTCATTAGAGATTCTAGAAAGCAAGAGCATGATTCTTGCTCTAAAGCAGAGTGTGTTTCATGGATGAGAACTGTGCTGTGTGTTTCCCTACAGAAACGGAGTTAAATGCCAGGTCTGTGTCTTCCTACAAGCAAGACTTCGTTTCTGGTAAACCCTGTCACTTTTCAGCCCAAAGAGCTACATAGTTCACAAAGCTCACATGTTTCTCGCTCTAAAATGAAAAGCATTGGATGTTAGAGGACCTTTGGTTTGTATCAGTTTCAGAAGCAGAGTTGAACTAGATATGGTCTGTGTGTGTAGGAAATACAGTTCTTTTTTTCTGAACACACTCACGTTTCCTGCCTTTTTAGAGACTCTAAAAAGCAAGAGCGTGCTTCTTGCTCTAAAGCAAAGTGTGTTTCATGGATGAGAACTGTGCTGTGTGTTTCCCTTCAGAAACGGAGTTAAATGCCAGGCTCTGTGTGTTCCTACAAGCAAGACTTGGTTTCTGGTAGACGCAGTCACTTTTCAGCTCAAACGAAGCTAAATATTCACGAAGCTCACACGTTTCTCAGTCTTAACTGAAAAGCTTTGGATGTTAGAGGACCTCTGGTCTGTATCAGTTTCAGAAGCAGAGTTGAACTAGATATGGTCCGTGTGTGTAGGAAACACAGTTCTATTGTTCGGAGCACACTCATGTTTCCCGCCTTATTAGAGACTCTAGAAAGCAAGAGCGTGCTTCCTGCTCTAAAGCAGAGTGTGTTTCATGGATGAGAACTGTGCTGTGTGTTTCCCTTAATAAACGGAGATAAATGCCAGGCTCTGTGTCTTCCTACAAGCAAGACATCGTTTCTGGTAAACGCGGTCAATTTTTAGCTCAAAGGAAGCTACACAGTTCACGAACCTTACAAATTTCTTGCTCCCATCTGAAAAACATTGGATGTTAGAGGACATGTCGTCTGTATCAGTTTCAGAAGCAGAGTTGAACTAGTTATGGTCCATGTGTGTAGGAAACACAGTTCTTTTTTTATGAGAACACCCACGTCTCCCGCCATATTAGAGACTCTAGAAAGCAAGCGCGTGCTTCTTGCTCTAAAGCAGAGTGTGTTTCATGGATGAGAACTGTGCTGTGTGTTTCCCTTCAGAAACAGAGTTAAATGCCAGGTTCTGTGTCTTCCTACAAGCAAGACTTCGTTTCTGGTAAACACGGTCACTTTTCAGATCAAAGGAAGCTACATAGTTCACGAAGCTCACATGTTTCTCGCTCTTAACTGAAAAGCATTGAAAGTTAGAGGACCTGTCGTCTGTATCAGTTTCAGAAGCAGAGTTGAACTAGTTATGGTCCATGTGTGTAGGACACACAGTTCTTTTGTTCTGAGCACACTCACGTTTCCTGCCTTATTAGAGACTCTAGAAAGCAAGAGCGTGCTTCTTGCTCTAAAGCAGAGAGTGTTTCATGGATGAGAACTGTGCTGTGTGTTTCCCTTCAGAAACGGAGTTAAATGCCAGGCTCTGTGTCTTCCTACATGCAAGACTTCGTTTCTGGTAAACGCAGTCCCTTTTCAGCTAAAACGAAGCTACATAGAACACGAAGCTCACACCGTACTCGCTGTTAACTGAAAAGCATTGGATGTTAGAGGTCCTGAGGCTTGTATCAGTTTGAGAAGCGGGGTTGAACTAGATATGGTCCGTGTGTGTAGGAAACACAGTTCTTTTGTTCTGAGCACACTTACGTTTCCCGCCTCATTAGAGACTCTAGAAAGCAAGAGCGTGCTTCTTGCTCTAAAGCAGAGTGTGTTTCATGGATGAGAACTGTGCTGTGTGTTTCCCTTCAGAAACAGAGTTAAATGCCAGGCTCTGTGTCTTCCTACAAGCAAGACTTCGTTTCTGGTAAACCCTGTCACTTTTCAGCCCAAAGAGCTACATAGTTCACAAAGCTCACATGTTTCTCGCTCTAAAATGAAAAGCATTGGATGTTAGAGGACCTTTGGTTTGTATCAGTTTCAGAAGCAGAGTTGAACTAGATATGGTCTGTGTGTGTAGGAAATACAGTTCTTTTTTTCTGAACACACTCACGTTTCCTGCCTTTTTAGAGACTCTAAAAAGCAAGAGCGTGCTTCTTGCTCTAAAGCAAAGTGTGTTTCATGGATGAGAACTGTGCTGTGTGTTTCCCTTCAGAAACGGAGTTAAATGCCAGGCTCTGTGTGTTCCTACAAGCAAGACTTGGTTTCTGGTAGACGCAGTCACTTTTCAGCTCAAAGGAAGCTACCTAGTTCACGAAGCTCACACGTTTCTTGCTCTTAACTGAAAAGCATTGGATGTTAGAGGACCTGTGGCTTGTATCAGTTTCAGAAGCAGATTTGAAGTAGATATGGTCTTTGTGTGTAGGAAACACAGTTCTTTTGTTCTGAGCACACTCACCTTTTCTGACTTATTAGAGATTCTAGAGAGCAAGAGCGTGCTTCTTGATCTAAAGGAGAGTGTGTTTCATGGATGAGATCTAAGCTGTGTGTTTCCCTTCAGAAACGGAGTTAAATGCCAGGCTCTGGGTCTTCCTACAAGCAACACTTCGTTTCTGGTAAACACAGTCCTTTTTTCAGCTCAAACAGAGCTACATAGTTCACGAAGCTCACATGTTTCTCGCTCTTAACTGAAAAGCATGGAATGTTAGAGGACCTGTCGTCTGTATCAGTTTCAGAAGCAGAGTTGAACTAGTTACGGTCCATGTGTGTAGGACACACAGTTCTTTTGTTCTGAGCACACTCACGTTTCCTGCCTTATTAGAGACTCTAGAAAGCAAGAGCGTGCTTCTTGCTCTAAAGCAGAGAGTGTTTCATGGATGAGAACTGTGCTGTGTGTTTCCCTTCAGAAACGGAGTTAAATGCCAGGCTCTGTGTCTTCCTACATGCAAGACTTCGTTTCTGGTAAACGCAGTCACTTTTCAGCTAAAACGAAGCTACATAGAACACGAAGCTCACACCGTACTCGCTGTTAACTGAAAAGCATTGGATGTTAGAGGTCCTGAGGCTTGTATCAGTTTGAGAAGCGGGGTTGAACTAGATATGGTCCGTGTGTGTAGGAAACACAGTTCTTTTGTTCTGAGCACACTTACGTTTCCCGCGTCATTAGAGACACTAGAAAGCAAGAGCGTGCTTCTTGCTCTAAAGCAGAGTGTGTTTCATGGATGAGAACTGTGCTGTGTGTTTCCCTTCAGAAACAGAGTTAAATGCCAGGCTCTGTGTCTTCCTACAAGCAAGACTTCGTTTCAGGTAAACACGGTCACTTTTCAGATCAAAGGAAGCTACATAGTTCACGAAGCTCACACGTTTCTTGCTCCTAACTGAAAAGCTTTGGATGTTAGAGGACCTGTGGTTTGTATCAGTTTCAGAAGCGGAGTTGAAATAGATATGGTCCGTGTGTGTAGGAAACACAGTTCTTTTGTTCTGAGCACACTCACGTTTCCTCCCTCATTAGAGATTCTAGAAAGCAAGAGCATGCTTCTTGCTCTAAAGCAGAGTGTGTTTCATGGATGAGAACTGTGCTGTGTGTTTCCCTTCAGAAACGGAGTTAAATGCCAGGTCTGTGTCTTCCTACAAGGAAGACTTCCTTTCTGGTAAACCCTGTCACTTTTCAGCCCAAAGAGCTACATAGTTCACAAAGCTCACACGTTTCTCGCTCTAAAATGAAAAGCATTGGATGTTAGAGGACCTTTGGTTTGTATCAGTTTCAGAAGCAGAGTTGAACTAGATATGGTCTGTGTGTGTAGGAAATACAGTTCTTTTTTTCTGAACACACTCACGTTTCCTGCCTTTTTAGAGACTCTAAAAAGCAAGAGCGTGCTTCTTGCTCTAAAGCAGAGTGTGTTTCATGGATGTGAACTGTGCTGTGTGTTTCCTTTCAGAAACGGAGTTAAATGCCAGGCTCTGGGTCTTCCTACAAGCAAGATTTCGTTTCTGGTAAACACAGTCACTTTTCAGCTCAAACGAAGCTAAATATTCACAAGCTCACACGTTTCTCAGTCTTAACTGAAAAGCTTTGGATGTTAGAGGACCTGTATTCTGTATCAGTTTCAGAAGCAGAGTTGAACTAGTTATGGTCCGTGTGTGTAGGAAACACAGTTCTATTGTTCTGAGCACACTCACGTTTCCCACCTTATTAGAGACTCTAGAGAGCAAGAGCATGCTTCTTGATCTAAAGCAGAGTGTGTTTCATGGATGAGATCTGTGCTGTGTGTTTCCCTTCAGAAACGGAGTTAAATGCCAGGCTCTGCGTCTTCCTACAAGCAACACTTCATTTCTGGTAAACACAGTCCTTTTTTCAGCTCAAACAGAGCTACATAGTTCACGAAGCTCACATGTTTCTCGCTCTTAACTGAAAAGCATTGAATGTTAGAAGACCTGTAGTCTGTATCAGTTTCCGAAGCAGAGTTGAACTAGTTATGGTCCATGTGTGTAGGAAACACAGATCTTTTTTTATGAGAACACCCACGTTTCCCCCCATATTAGAGACACTAGAAAGCAAGAGCGTGCTTCTTGCTCTAAAGCAGAGAGTGTTTCATGGATGAGAACTGTGCTGTGTGTTTCCCTTCAGAAACGGAGTTAAATGCCAGGCTCTTTGTCTTCCTACAAGCAAGATTTCGTTTCTGGCAAACACGATCACTTTTCAGCTCAAAGGAAGCTACATTGTTCACGAAGCTCACACGTTTCTTGCTCCTAACTGAAAAGCATTGGATGTTAGAGGACCTGTGGTTTGTATCAGTTTCAGAAGCGGAGTTGAAATAGATATGGTTCGTGTGTGTAGGAAACACAGTTCTTTTGTTCTGAGCACACTCACGTTTCCTGCCTCATTAGAGATTCTAGAAAGCAAGAGCATGCTTCTTGCTCTAAAGCAGAGTGTGTTTCATGGATGAGAACTGTGCTGTGTGTTTCCCTACAGAAACGGAGTTAAATGCCAGGTCTGTGTCTTCCTACAAGCAAGACTTCGTTTCTGGTAAACCCTGTCACTTTTCAGCCCAAAGAGCTACATAGTTCACAAAGCTCACATGTTTCTCGCTCTAAAATGAAAAGCATTGGATGTTAGAGGACCTTTGGTTTGTATCAGTTTCAGAAGCAGAGTTGAACTAGATATGGTCTGTGTGTGTAGGAAATACAGTTCTTTTTTTCTGAACACACTCACGTTTCCTGCCTTTTTAGAGACTCTAAAAAGCAAGAGCGTGCTTCTTGCTCTAAAGCAAAGTGTGTTTCATGGATGTGAACTGTGCTGTGTGTTTCCTTTCACAAACGGAGTTAAATGCCAGGCTCTGTGTCTTCCTACAGGCAAGATTTCGTTTCTGGTAAACACAGTCACTTTTCAGCTCAAACGAAGCTAAATATTCACGAAGCTCACACGTTTCTCAGTCTTAACTGAAAAGCTTTGGATGTTAGAGGACCTCTGGTCTGTATCAGTTTCAGAAGCAGAGTTGAACTAGATATGGTCCGTGTGTGTAGGAAACACAGTTCTATTGTTCGGAGCACACTCATGTTTCCCGCCTTATTAGAGACTCTAGAAAGCAAGAGCGTGCTTCCTGCTCTAAAGCAGAGTGTGTTTCATGGATGAGAACTGTGCTGTGTGTTTCCCTTAATAAACGGAGATAAATGCCAGTCTCTGTGTCTTCCTACAAGCAAGACATCGTTTCTGGTAAACGCGGTCAATTTTTAGCTCAAAGGAAGCTACACAGTTCACGAACCTCACAAATTTCTTGCTCCTATCTGAAAAACATTGGATGTTAGAGGACCTGTCGTCTGTATCAGTTTCAGAAGCAGAGTTGAACTAGTTATGGTCCATGTGTGTAGGAAACACAGTTCTTTTTTTATGAGAACACCCACGTTTCCCGCCATATTAGAGACTCTAGAAAGCAAGAGCGTGCTTCTTGCTCTAAAGCAGAGTGTGTTTCATGGATGAGAACTGTGCTGTGTGTTTCCCTTCAGAAACAGAGTTAAATGCCAGGCTCTGTGTCTTCCTACAAGCAAGACTTCGTTTCTGGTAAACACGGTCACTTTTCAGATCAAAGAAGCTACATAGTTCACGAAGCTCACACGTTTCTTGATCTTAACTGAAAAGCATTGGATGTTAGAGGACCTGTGGTTTGTATCAGTTTCAGAAGCGGAGTTGAAATAGATATGGTCCGTGTGTAGGAAACACAGTTCTTTTGTTCTGAGCACACTCACGTTTCCTGCCTCATTAGAGATTCTAGAAAGCAAGAGCGTGCTTCTTGCTCTAAAGCAGAGTGTGTTTCATGGATGAGAACTGTGCTGTGTGTTTCCCCTCAGAAACGGAGTTAAATGCCAGGCTCTGTGTGTTCCTACAAGCAAGACTTGGTTTCTGGTAGACGCAGTCACTTTTCAGCTCAAAGGAAGCTACCTAGTTCACGAAGCTCACACGTTTCTTGCTCTTAACTGAAAAGCATTGGATGTTAGAGGACCTGTGGCTTGTATCAGTTTCAGAAGCAGATTTGAAGTAGATATGGTCTCTGTGTGTAGGAAACACAGTTCTTTTGTTCTGAGCACACTCACGTTTCCCGCCTTATTAGAGATTCTAGAGAGCAAGAGCGTTCTTCTTGATCTAAAGCAGAGTGTGTTTCATGGATGAGATCAAGATGTGTGTTTCCCTTCAGAAACGGAGTGAAATGCCAGGCTCTGGGTCTTCCTACAAGCAACACTTCGTTTCTGGTAAACACAGTCCATTTTTCAGCTCAAACAGAGCTACATAGTTCACGAAGCTCACATGTTTCTCGCTCTTAACTGAAAAGCATTGAATGTTAGAGGACCTGTCGTCTGTATCAGTTTCAGAAGCAGAGTTGAACTAGTTATGGTCCATGTATGTAGGAAACACAGTTCTTTTTTTATGAGAACACCCACGTTTCCCGCCATACTAGAGACTCTAGAAAGCAAGAGCGTGCTTCTTGCTCTAAAGCAGAGTGTGTTTCATGGATGAGAACTGTGCTGTGTGTTTCCCTTCAGAAACAGAGTTAAATGCCAGGCTCTGTGTCTTCCTACAAGCAAGACTTCGTTTCTGGTAAACACGGTCACTTTTCAGCTCAAAGGAAGCTACATAGTTCACGAAGCTCACACGTTTCTTGCTCTTAACTGAAAAGCATTGGATGTTAGAGGACCTGTGGTTTGTATCAGTTTCAGAAGCGTAGTTGAAATAGATATGGTCCGTGTGAGTAGGAAACACAGTTCTTTTGTTCTGAGCACACTCACGTTTCCTGCCTCATTAGAGATTCTAGAAAGCAAGAAAAGCTTCTTGCTCTAAAGCAGAGTGTGTTTCATGGATGAGAACTGTGCTGTGTGTTTCCCTTCAGAAACGGAGTTAAATGCCAGGTCTGTGTCTTCCTACAAGCAAGACTTCGTTTCTGGTAAACCCTGTCACTTTTCTGCCCAAAGAGCTACATAGTTCACAAAGCTCACATGTTTCTCGCTCTAAAATGAAAAGCATTGGATGTTAGAGGACCTTTGGTTTGTATCAGTTTCAGAAGCAGAGTTGAACTAGATATGGTCTGTGTGTGTAGGAAATACAGTTCTTTTTTTCTGAACACACTCACGTTTCCTGCCTTTTTAGAGACTCTAAAAAGCAAGAGCGTGCTTCTTGCTCTAAAGCAGAGTGTGTTTCATGGATGTGAACTGTGCTGTGTGTTTCCTTTCAGAAACGGAGTTAAATGCCAGGCTCTGGGTCTTCCTACAAGCAAGATTTCGTTTCTGGTAAACACAGTCACTTTTCAGCTCAAACGAAGCTAAATATTCACAAGCTCACACGTTTCTCAGTCTTAACTGAAAAGCTTTGGATGTTAGAGGACCTTTATTCTGTATCAGTTTCAGAAGCAGAGTTGAACTAGTTATGGTCCGTGTGTGTAGGAAACACAGTTCTATTGTTCTGAGCACACTCACGTTTCCCACCTTATTAGAGACTCTAGAGAGCAAGAGCATGCTTCTTGATCTAAAGCAGAGTGTGTTTCATGGATGAGATCTGTGCTGTGTGTTTCCCTTCAGAAACGGAGTTAAATGCCAGGCTCTGCGTCTTCCTACAAGCAACACTTCATTTCTGGTAAACACAGTCCTTTTTTCAGCTCAAACAGAGCTACATAGTTCACGAAGCTCACATGTTTCTCGCTCTTAACTGAAAAGCATTGAATGTTAGAAGACCTGTAGTCTGTATCAGTTTCCGAAGCAGAGTTGAACTAGTTATGGTCCATGTGTGTAGGAAACACAGTTCTTTTTTTATGAGAACACCCACGTTTCCCCCCATATTAGAGACACTAGAAAGCAAGAGCGTGCTTCTTGCTCTAAAGCAGAG
Source organism: Onychomys leucogaster (assembly GCA_949786385.1). NCBI lineage: Eukaryota > Metazoa > Chordata > Mammalia > Rodentia > Cricetidae > Onychomys > Onychomys leucogaster. The sequence continues at coordinate 757,422 of CATKUP010000177.1, forward strand.
AGTGTTTCATGGATGAGAACTGTGCTGTGTGTTTCCCTTCAGAAACGGAGTTAAATGCCAGGCTCTTTGTCTTCCTACAAGCAAGATTTCGTTTCTGGCAAACACGATCACTTTTCAGCTCAAAGGAAGCTACATTGTTCACGAAGCTCACACGTTTCTTGCTCCTAACTGAAAAGCATTGGATGTTAGAGGACCTGTGGTTTGTATCAGTTTCAGAAGCGGAGTTGAAATAGATATGGTTCGTGTGTGTAGGAAACACAGTTCTTTTGTTCTGAGCACACTCACGTTTCCTGCCTCATTAGAGATTCTAGAAAGCAAGAGCATGCTTCTTGCTCTAAAGCAGAGTGTGTTTCATGGATGAGAACTGTGCTGTGTGTTTCCCTACAGAAACGGAGTTAAATGCCAGGTCTGTGTCTTCCTACAAGCAAGACTTCGTTTCTGGTAAACCCTGTCACTTTTCAGCCCAAAGAGCTACATAGTTCACAAAGCTCACATGTTTCTCGCTCTAAAATGAAAAGCATTGGATGTTAGAGGACCTTTGGTTTGTATCAGTTTCAGAAGCAGAGTTGAACTAGATATGGTCTGTGTGTGTAGGAAATACAGTTCTTTTTTTCTGAACACACTCACGTTTCCTGCCTTTTTAGAGACTCTAAAAAGCAAGAGCGTGCTTCTTGCTCTAAAGCAAAGTGTGTTTCATGGATGTGAACTGTGCTGTGTGTTTCCTTTCACAAACGGAGTTAAATGCCAGGCTCTGTGTCTTCCTACAGGCAAGATTTCGTTTCTGGTAAACACAGTCACTTTTCAGCTCAAACGAAGCTAAATATTCACGAAGCTCACACGTTTCTCAGTCTTAACTGAAAAGCTTTGGATGTTAGAGGACCTCTGGTCTGTATCAGTTTCAGAAGCAGAGTTGAACTAGATATGGTCCGTGTGTGTAGGAAACACAGTTCTATTGTTCGGAGCACACTCATGTTTCCCGCCTTATTAGAGACTCTAGAAAGCAAGAGCGTGCTTCCTGCTCTAAAGCAGAGTGTGTTTCATGGATGAGAACTGTGCTGTGTGTTTCCCTTAATAAACGGAGATAAATGCCAGGCTCTGTGTCTTCCTACAAGCAAGACATCGTTTCTGGTAAACGCGGTCAATTTTTAGCTCAAAGGAAGCTACACAGTTCACGAACCTCACAAATTTCTTGCTCCTATCTGAAAAACATTGGATGTTAGAGGACCTGTCGTCTGTATCAGTTTCAGAAGCAGAGTTGAACTAGTTATGGTCCATGTGTGTAGGAAACACAGTTCTTTTTTTATGAGAACACCCACGTTTCCCGCCATATTAGAGACTCTAGAAAGCAAGAGCGTGCTTCTTGCTCTAAAGCAGAGTGTGTTTCATGGATGAGAACTGTGCTGTGTGTTTCCCTTCAGAAACAGAGTTAAATGCCAGGCTCTGTGTCTTCCTACAAGCAAGACTTCGTTTCTGGTAAACACGGTCACTTTTCAGATCAAAGGAAGCTACATAGTTCACGAAGCTCACACGTTTCTTGATCTTAACTGAAAAGCATTGGATGTTAGAGGACCTGTGGTTTGTATCAGTTTCAGAAGCGGAGTTGAAATAGATATGGTCCGTGTGTAGGAAACACAGTTCTTTTGTTCTGAGCACACTCACGTTTCCTGCCTCATTAGAGATTCTAGAAAGCAAGAGCGTGCTTCTTGCTCTAAAGCAGAGTGTGTTTCATGGATGAGAACTGTGCTGTGTGTTTCCCCTCAGAAACGGAGTTAAATGCCAGGCTCTGTGTGTTCCTACAAGCAAGACTTGGTTTCTGGTAGACGCAGTCACTTTTCAGCTCAAAGGAAGCTACCTAGTTCACGAAGCTCACACGTTTCTTGCTCTTAACTGAAAAGCATTGGATGTTAGAGGACCTGTGGCTTGTATCAGTTTCAGAAGCAGATTTGAAGTAGATATGGTCTCTGTGTGTAGGAAACACAGTTCTTTTGTTCTGAGCACACTCACGTTTCCCGCCTTATTAGAGATTCTAGAGAGCAAGAGCGTTCTTCTTGATCTAAAGCAGAGTGTGTTTCATGGATGAGATCAAGATGTGTGTTTCCCTTCAGAAACGGAGTGAAATGCCAGGCTCTGGGTCTTCCTACAAGCAACACTTCGTTTCTGGTAAACACAGTCCATTTTTCAGCTCAAACAGAGCTACATAGTTCACGAAGCTCACATGTTTCTCGCTCTTAACTGAAAAGCATTGAATGTTAGAGGACCTGTCGTCTGTATCAGTTTCAGAAGCAGAGTTGAACTAGTTATGGTCCATGTGTGTAGGAAACACAGTTCTTTTTTTATGAGAACACCCACGTTTCCCGCCATACTAGAGACTCTAGAAAGCAAGAGCGTGCTTCTTGCTCTAAAGCAGAGTGTGTTTCATGGATGAGAACTGTGCTGTGTGTTTCCCTTCAGAAACAGAGTTAAATGCCAGGCTCTGTGTCTTCCTACAAGCAAGACTTCGTTTCTGGTAAACACGGTCACTTTTCAGCTCAAAGGAAGCTACATAGTTCACGAAGCTCACACGTTTCTTGCTCTTAACTGAAAAGCATTGGATGTTAGAGGACCTGTGGTTTGTATCAGTTTCAGAAGCGTAGTTGAAATAGATATGGTCCGTGTGAGTAGGAAACACAGTTCTTTTGTTCTGAGCACACTCACGTTTCCTGCCTCATTAGAGATTCTAGAAAGCAAGAAAAGCTTCTTGCTCTAAAGCAGAGTGTGTTTCATGGATGAGAACTGTGCTGTGTGTTTCCCTTCAGAAACGGAGTTAAATGCCAGGTCTGTGTCTTCCTACAAGCAAGACTTCGTTTCTGGTAAACCCTGTCACTTTTCTGCCCAAAGAGCTACATAGTTCACAAAGCTCACATGTTTCTCGCTCTAAAATGAAAAGCATTGGATGTTAGAGGACCTTTGGTTTGTATCAGTTTCAGAAGCAGAGTTGAACTAGATATGGTCTGTGTGTGTAGGAAATACAGTTCTTTTTTTCTGAACACACTCACGTTTCCTGCCTTTTTAGAGACTCTAAAAAGCAAGAGCGTGCTTCTTGCTCTAAAGCAGAGTGTGTTTCATGGATGTGAACTGTGCTGTGTGTTTCCTTTCAGAAACGGAGTTAAATGCCAGGCTCTGGGTCTTCCTACAAGCAAGATTTCGTTTCTGGTAAACACAGTCACTTTTCAGCTCAAGCGAAGCTAAATATTCACAAGCTCACACGTTTCTCAGTCTTAACTGAAAAGCTTTGGATGTTAGAGGACCTGTATTCTGTATCAGTTTCAGAAGCAGAGTTGAACTAGTTATGGTCCGTGTGTGTAGGAAACACAGTTCTATTGTTCTGAGCACACTCACGTTTCCCACCTTATTAGAGACTCTAGAGAGCAAGAGCATGCTTCTTGATCTAAAGCAGAGTGTGTTTCATGGATGAGATCTGTGCTGTGTGTTTCCCTTCAGAAACGGAGTTAAATGCCAGGCTCTGCGTCTTCCTACAAGCAACACTTCATTTCTGGTAAACACAGTCCTTTTTTCAGCTCAAACAGAGCTACATAGTTCACGAAGCTCACATGTTTCTCGCTCTTAACTGAAAAGCATTGAATGGTAGAAGACCTGTAGTCTGTATCAGTTTCCGAAGCAGAGTTGAACTAGTTATGGTCCATGTGTGTAGGAAACACAGTTCTTTTTTTATGAGAACACCCACGTTTCCCCCCATATTAGAGACACTAGAAAGCAAGAGCGTGCTTCTTGCTCTAAAGCAGAGAGTGTTTCATGGATGAGAACTGTGCTGTGTGTTTCCCTTCAGAAACGGAGTTAAATGCCAGGCTCTTTGTCTTCCTACAAGCAAGATTTCGTTTCTGGCAAACACGATCACTTTTCAGCTCAAAGGAAGCTACATTGTTCACGAAGCTCACACGTTTCTCGCTCTTAACTGAAAAGCATTGGGTGTTAGAGGACCTGTCGTCTGTATCAGTTTGAGAAGCAGAGTTGAACTAGTTATGATCCATGTGTGTAGGACACACAGTTCTTTTGTTCTGAGCACACTCACGTTTCCTGTCTTATTAGAGACTCTAGAAAGCAAGAGCGTGCTTCTTGCTCTAAAGCAGAGAGTGTTTCATGGATGAGAACTGTGCTGTGTGTTTCCCTTCAGAAACGGAGTTAAATGCCAGGCTCTGTGTCTTCCTACATGCAAGACTTCGTTTCTGGTAAACGCAGTCACTTTTCAGCTAAAACGAAGCTACATAGAACACGAAGCTCACACCATACTCGCTGTTAACTGAAAAGCATTGGATGTTAGAGGTCCTGAGGCTTGTATCAGTTTGAGAAGCGGAGTTGAACTAGATATGGTACGTGTGTGTAGGAAACACAGTTCTTTTGTTCTGAGCACACTTACGTTTCCCACCTCATTGGAGACTCTAGAAAGCAAGAGCGTGCTTCTTGCTCTAAAGCAGAGTGTGTTTCATGGATGAGAACTGTGCTGTGTGTTTCCCTTCAGAAACAGAGTTAAATGCCAGGCTCTGTGTCTTCCTACAAGCAAGACTTCGTTTCTGGTAAACACGGTCACTTTTCAGCTCAAAGGAAGCTACATAGTTCACGAAGCTCACACGTTTCTTGCTCTTAACTGAAAAGCATTGGATGTTAGAGGACCTGTGGTTTGTATCAGTTTCAGAAGCGGAGTTGAAATAGATATGGTCCGTGTGTGTAGGAAACACAGTTCTTTTGTTCTGAGCACACTCACGTTTCCTCCCTCATTAGAGATTCTAGAAAGCAAGAGCATGCTTCTTGCTCTAAAGCAGAGTGTGTTTCATGGATGAGAACTGTGCTGTGTGTTTCCCTTCAGAAACGGAGTTAAATGCCAGGTCTGTGTCTTCCTACAAGCAAGACTTCCTTTCTGGTAAACCCTGTCACTTTTCAGCCCAAAGAGCTACATAGTTCACAAAGCTCACACGTTTCTCGCTCTAAAATGAAAAGCATTGGATGTTAGAGGACCTTTGGTTTGTATCAGTTTCAGAAGCAGAGTTGAACTAGATATGGTCTGTGTGTGTAGGAAATACAGTTCTTTTTTTCTGAACACACTCACGTTTCCTGCCTTTTTAGAGACTCTAAAAAGCAAGAGCGTGCTTCTTGCTCTAAAGCAAAGTATGTTTCATGGATGTGAACTGTGCTGTGTGTTTCCTTTCACAAACGGAGTTAAATGCCAGGCTCTGGGTCTTCCTACAGGCAAGATTTCGTTTCTGGTAAACACAGTCACTCTTCAGCTCAAACGAAGCTAAATATTCACGAAGCTCACACGTTTCTCAGTCTTAACTGAAAAGCTTTGGATGTTAGAGGACCTCTGGTCTGTATCAGTTTCAGAAGCAGAGTTGAACTAGATATGGTCCGTGTGTGTAGGAAACACAGTTCTATTGTTCTGAGCACACTCATGTTTACCGCCTTATTAGAGACTCTAGAAAGCAAGAGCGTGCTTCCTGCTCTAAAGCAGAGTGTGTTTCATGGATGAGAACTGTGCTGTGTGTTTCCCTTAATAAACGGAGATAAATGCCAGGCTCTGTGTCTTCCTACAAGCAAGACTTCGTTTCTGGTAAACGCGGTCAATTTTTATCTCAAAGGAAGCTACACAGTTCACGAACCTCACAAATTTCTTGCTCCTATCTGAAAAACATTGGATGTTAGAGGACCTGTCGTCTGTATCAGTTTCAGAAGCAGAGTTGAACTAGTTATGGTCCATGTGTGTAGGAAACACAGTTCTTTTTTTATGAGAACACCCACGTTTCCCGCCATATTAGAGACTCTAGAAAGCAAGAGCGTGCTTCTTGCTCTAAAGCAGTGTGTGTTTCATGGATGAGAACTGTGCTGTGTGTTTTCCTTCAGAAACGGAGTTAAATGCCCGGCTCTGTGTCTTCCTACAAGCAAGACTTCGTTTCTGGTAAACGCAGTCTCTTTTCATCTCAAATGAAGCTACATAGTACACGAAGCTGACACGTTTCTCGCTCTTTACTGGAAAGCATTGGATGTTAGAGGACCTGTGGTCTGTATCAGTTTCAGAAGCAGAGTTGAACTAGTTATGGTCCATGTGTGTAGGAAACACAGGTCTTTTTTTATGAGAACACCCACGTTTCCCGCCATATTAGAGACTCTAGAAAGCAAGAGCGTGCTTCTTGCTCTAAAGCAGAGTGTGTTTCATGGATGAGAACTGAGCTGTGTGTTTCCCTTCAGAAACAGAGTTAAATGCCACTCTCTGTGTCTTCCTACAAGCAAGACTTCGTTTCTGGTAAACACGGTCACTTTTCAGCTCAAAGGAAGCTACATAGTTCACGAAGCTCACACGTTTCTTGCTCTTAACTGAAAAGCATTGGATGTTAGAGGACCTGTGGTTTGTATCAGTTTCAGAAGCGGAGTTGAAATAGATATGGTCCGTGTGTGTAGGAAACACAGTTCTTTTGTTCTAAGCACACTCACGTTTCCTGCCTCTTTAGAGATTCTAGAAAGCAAGAGCATGCTTCTTGCTCTAAAGCAGAGTGTGTTTCATGGATGAGAACTGTGCTGTGTGTTTCCCTTCAGAAACGCAGTTAAATGCCAGGTCTGTGTCTTCCTACAAGCAAGACTTCGTTTCTGGTAAACCCTGTCACTTTTCAGCCCAAAGAGCTACATAGTTCACAAAGCTCACATGTCTCTCGCTCTAAAATGAAAAGCAGTGGATGTTACAGGACCTTTGGTTTGTATCAGTTTCAGAAGCAGAGTTGAACTAGATATGGTCTGTGTGTGTAGGAAATACAGTTCTTTTTTTCTGAACACACTCACTTTTCCCGCCTCACTAGAGATTCTATAAAGCAAGAGCGTGCTTCTTGCTCTAAAGCAGAGTGTGTTTCATGGATGAGAACTGTGCTGTGTGTTTCCCCTCAGAAACGGAGTTAAATGCCAGGCTCTGTGTGGTCCTACAAGCAAGACTTGGTTTCTGGTAGACGCAGTCACTTTTCAGCTCAAAGGAAGCTACCTAGTTCACGAAGCTCACACGTTTCTTGCTCTTAACTGAAAAGCATTGGATGTTAGAGGACCTGTGGCTTGTATCAGTTTCAGAAGCAGATTTGAAGTAGATATGGTCTCTGTGTGTAGGAAACACAGTTCTTTTGTTCTGAGCACACTCACGTTTCCCGCCTTATTAGAGATTCTAGAGAGCAAGAGCGTTCTTCTTGATCTAAAGCAGAGTGTGTTTCATGGATGAGATCAAGATGTGTGTTTCCCTTCAGAAACGGAGTGAAATGCCAGGCTCTGGGTCTTCCTACAAGCAACATTTCGTTTCTGGTAAACACAGTCCATTTTTCAGCTCAAACAGAGCTACATAGTTCACGAAGCTCACATGTTTCTCGCTCTTAACTGAAAAGCATTGGATGTTAGAGGACCTGTGGATTGTATCAGTTTCAGAAGCGGAGTTGAAATAGATATGGTCCGTGTGAGTAGGAAACACAGTTCTTTTGTTCTGAGCACACTCACGTTTCCTGCCTCATTAGAGATTCTAGAAAGCAAGAGCATGCTTCTTGCTCTAAAGCAGAGTGTGTTTCATGGATGAGAACTGTGCTGTGTGTTTCCCTTCAGAAACGGAGTTAAATGCCAGGTCTGTGTCTTCCTACAAGCAAGACTTCGTTTCTGGTAAACCCTGTCACTTTTCTGCCCAAAGAGCTACATAGTTCACAAAGCTCACATGTTTCTCGCTCTAAAATGAAAAGCATTGGATGTTAGAGGACCTTTGGTTTGTATCAGTTTCAGAAGCAGAGTTGAACTAGATATGGTCTGTGTGTGTAGGAAATACAGTTCTTTTTTTCTGAACACACTCAAGTTTCCTGCCTTTTTAGAGACTCTAAAAAGCAAGAGCGTGCTTCTTGCTCTAAAGCAGAGTGTGTTTCATGGATGTGAACTGTGCTGTGTGTTTCCTTTCAGAAACGGAGTTAAATGCCAGGCTCTGGGTCTTCCTACAAGCAAGATTTCGTTTCTGGTAAACACAGTCACTTTTCAGCTCAAACGAAGCTAAATATTCACAAGCTCACACGTTTCTCAGTCTTAACTGAAAAGCTTTGGATGTTAGAGGACCTGTATTCTGTATCAGTTTCAGAAGCAGAGTTGAACTAGTTATGGTCCGTGTGTGTAGGAAACACAGTTCTATTGTTCTGAGCACACTCACGTTTCCCACCTTATTAGAGACTCTAGAGAGCAAGAGCATGCTTCTTGATCTAAAGCAGAGTGTGTTTCATGGATGAGATCTGTGCTGTGTGTTTCCCTTAAGAAACGGAGTTAAATGCCAGGCTCTGCGTCTTCCTACAAGCAACACTTCATTTCTGGTAAACACAGTCCTTTTTTCAGCTCAAACAGAGCTACATAGTTCACGAAGCTCACATGTTTCTCGCTCTTAACTGAAAAGCATTGAATGTTAGAAGACCTGTAGTCTGTATCAGTTTGAGAAGCAGAGTTGAACTAGTTATGATCCATGTGTGTAGGACACACAGTTCTTTTGTTCTGAGCACACTCACGTTTCCTGCCTTATTAGATACTCTAGAAAGCAAGATCGTGCTTCTTGCTCTAAAGCAGAGAGTGTTTCATGGATGAGAACTGTGCTGTGTGTTTCCCTTCAGAAACGGAGTTAAATGCCAGGCTCTGTGTCTTCGTACATGCAAGACTTCGTTTCTGGTAAACGCAGTCACTTTTCAGCTAAAACGAAGCTACATAGAACACGAAGCTCACACCATACTCGCTGTTAACTGAAAAGCATTGGATGTTAGAGGTCCTGAGGCTTGTATCAGTTTGAGAAGCGGAGTTGAACTAGATATGGTCCGTGTGTGTAGGAAACACAGTTCTTTTGTTCTGAGCACACTTACGTTTCCCGCCTCATTGGAGACTCTAGAAAGCAAGAGCGTGCTTCTTGCTCTAAAGCAGAGTGTGTTTCATGGATGAGAACTGTGCTGTGTGTTTCCCTTCAGAAACAGAGTTAAATGCCAGGCTCTGTGTCTTCCTACAAGCAAGACTTCGTTTCTGGTAAACATGGTCACTTTTCAGCTCAAAGGAAGCTACATAGTTCACGAAGCTCACACGTTTCTTGCTCTTAACTGAAAAGCATTGGATGTTAGAGGACCTGTGGTTTGTATCAGTTTCAGAAGCGGAGTTGAAATAGATATGGTCCGTGTGTGTAGGAAACACAGTTCTTTTTTTCTGAGCACACTCACGTTTCCTCCCTCATTAGAGATTCTAGAAAGCAAGAGCATGCTTCTTGCTCTAAAGCAGAGTGTGTTTCATGGATGAGAACTGTGCTGTGTGTTTCCCTTCAGAAACGGAGTTAAATGCCAGGTCTGTGTCTTCCTACAAGGAAGACTTCCTTTCTGGTAAACCCTGTCACTTTTCAGCCCAAAGAGCTACATAGTTCACAAAGCTCACACGTTTCTCGCTCTAAAATGAAAAGCATTGGATGTTAGAGGACCTTTGGTTTGTATCAGTTTCAGAAGCAGAGTTGAACTAGATATGGTCTGTGTGTGTAGGAAATACAGTTCTTTTTTTCTGAACACACTCACGTTTCCTGCCTTTTTAGAGACTCTAAAAAGCAAGAGCGTGCTTCTTGCTCTAAAGCAGAGTGTGTTTCATGGATGTGAACTGTGCTGTGTGTTTCCTTTCAGAAACGGAGTTAAATGCCAGGCTCTGGGTCTTCCTACAAGCAAGATTTCGTTTCTGGTAAACACAGTCACTTTTCAGCTCAAACGAAGCTAAATATTCACAAGCTCACACGTTTCTCAGTCTTAACTGAAAAGCTTTGGATGTTAGAGGACCTGTATTCTGTATCAGTTTCAGAAGCAGAGTTGAACTAGTTATGGTCCGTGTGTGTAGGAAACACAGTTCTATTGTTCTGAGCACACTCACGTTTCCCACCTTATTAGAGACTCTAGAGAGCAAGAGCATGCTTCTTGATCTAAAGCAGAGTGTGTTTCATGGATGAGATCTGTGCTGTGTGTTTCCCTTCAGAAACGGAGTTAAATGCCAGGCTCTGCGTCTTCCTACAAGCAACACTTCATTTCTGGTAAACACAGTCCTTTTTTCAGCTCAAACAGAGCTACATAGTTCACGAAGCTCACATGTTTCTCGCTCTTAACTGAAAAGCATTGAATGTTAGAAGACCTGTAGTCTGTATCAGTTTCCGAAGCAGAGTTGAACTAGTTATGGTCCATGTGTGTAGGAAACACAGATCTTTTTTTATGAGAACACCCACGTTTCCCCCCATATTAGAGACACTAGAAAGCAAGAGCGTGCTTCTTGCTCTAAAGCAGAGAGTGTTTCATGGATGAGAACTGTGCTGTGTGTTTCCCTTCAGAAACGGAGTTAAATGCCAGGCTCTTTGTCTTCCTACAAGCAAGATTTCGTTTCTGGCAAACACGATCACTTTTCAGCTCAAAGGAAGCTACATTGTTCACGAAGCTCACACGTTTCTTGCTCCTAACTGAAAAGCATTGGATGTTAGAGGACCTGTGGTTTGTATCAGTTTCAGAAGCGGAGTTGAAATAGATATGGTTCGTGTGTGTAGGAAACACAGTTCTTTTGTTCTGAGCACACTCACGTTTCCTGCCTCATTAGAGATTCTAGAAAGCAAGAGCATGCTTCTTGCTCTAAAGCAGAGTGTGTTTCATGGATGAGAACTGTGCTGTGTGTTTCCCTACAGAAACGGAGTTAAATGCCAGGTCTGTGTCTTCCTACAAGCAAGACTTCGTTTCTGGTAAACCCTGTCACTTTTCAGCCCAAAGAGCTACATAGTTCACAAAGCTCACATGTTTCTCGCTCTAAAATGAAAAGCATTGGATGTTAGAGGACCTTTGGTTTGTATCAGTTTCAGAAGCAGAGTTGAACTAGATATGGTCTGTGTGTGTAGGAAATACAGTTCTTTTTTTCTGAACACACTCACGTTTCCTGCCTTTTTAGAGACTCTAAAAAGCAAGAGCGTGCTTCTTGCTCTAAAGCAAAGTGTGTTTCATGGATGTGAACTGTGCTGTGTGTTTCCTTTCACAAACGGAGTTAAATGCCAGGCTCTGTGTCTTCCTACAGGCAAGATTTCGTTTCTGGTAAACACAGTCACTTTTCAGCTCAAACGAAGCTAAATATTCACGAAGCTCACACGTTTCTCAGTCTTAACTGAAAAGCTTTGGATGTTAGAGGACCTCTGGTCTGTATCAGTTTCAGAAGCAGAGTTGAACCTGATATGGTCCGTGTGTGTAGGAAACACAGTTCTATTGTTCGGAGCACACTCATGTTTCCCGCCTTATTAGAGACTCTAGAAAGCAAGAGCGTGCTTCCTGCTCTAAAGCAGAGTGTGTTTCATGGATGAGAACTGTGCTGTGTGTTTCCCTTAATAAACGGAGATAAATGCCAGGCTCTGTGTCTTCCTACAAGCAAGACATCGTTTCTGGTAAACGCGGTCAATTTTTAGCTCAAAGGAAGCTACACAGTTCACGAACCTCACAAATTTCTTGCTCCTATCTGAAAAACATTGGATGTTAGAGGACCTGTCGTCTGTATCAGTTTCAGAAGCAGAGTTGAACTAGTTATGGTCCATGTGTGTAGGAAACACAGTTCTTTTTTTATGAGAACACCCACGTTTCCCGCCATATTAGAGACTCTAGAAAGCAAGAGCGTGCTTCTTGCTCTAAAGCAGAGTGTGTTTCATGGATGAGAACTGTGCTGTGTGTTTCCCTTCAGAAACAGAGTTAAATGCCAGGCTCTGTGTCTTCCTACAAGCAAGACTTCGTTTCTGGTAAACACGGTCACTTTTCAGATCAAAGGAAGCTACATAGTTCACGAAGCTCACACGTTTCTTGATCTTAACTGAAAAGCATTGGATGTTAGAGGACCTGTGGTTTGTATCAGTTTCAGAAGCGGAGTTGAAATAGATATGGTCCGTGTGTAGGAAACACAGTTCTTTTGTTCTGAGCACACTCACGTTTCCTGCCTCATTAGAGATTCTAGAAAGCAAGAGCGTGCTTCTTGCTCTAAAGCAGAGTGTGTTTCATGGATGAGAACTGTGCTGTGTGTTTCCCCTCAGAAACGGAGTTAAATGCCAGGCTCTGTGTGTTCCTACAAGCAAGACTTGGTTTCTGGTAGACGCAGTCACTTTTCAGCTCAAAGGAAGCTACCTAGTTCACGAAGCTCACACGTTTCTTGCTCTTAACTGAAAAGCATTGGATGTTAGAGGACCTGTGGCTTGTATCAGTTTCAGAAGCAGATTTGAAGTAGATATGGTCTCTGTGTGTAGGAAACACAGTTCTTTTGTTCTGAGCACACTCACGTTTCCCGCCTTATTAGAGATTCTAGAGAGCAAGAGCGTTCTTCTTGATCTAAAGCAGATTGTGTTTCATGGATGAGATCAAGATGTGTGTTTCCCTTCAGAAACGGAGTGAAATGCCAGGCTCTGGGTCTTCCTACAAGCAACACTTCGTTTCTGGTAAACACAGTCCATTTTTCAGCTCAAACAGAGCTACATAGTTCACGAAGCTCACATGTTTCTCGCTCTTAACTGAAAAGCATTGAATGTTAGAGGACCTGTCGTCTGTATCAGTTTCAGAAGCAGAGTTGAACTAGTTATGGTCCATGTGTGTAGGAAACACAGTTCTTTTTTTATGAGAACACCCACGTTTCCCGCCATACTAGAGACTCTAGAAAGCAAGAGCGTGCTTCTTGCTCTAAAGCAGAGTGTGTTTCATGGATGAGAACTGTGCTGTGTGTTTCCCTTCAGAAACAGAGTTAAATGCCAGGCTCTGTGTCTTCCTACAAGCAAGACTTCGTTTCTGGTAAACACGGTCACTTTTCAGCTCAAAGGAAGCTACATAGTTCACGAAGCTCACACGTTTCTTGCTCTTAACTGAAAAGCATTGGATGTTAGAGGACCTGTGGTTTGTATCAGTTTCAGAAGCGTAGTTGAAATAGATATGGTCCGTGTGAGTAGGAAACACAGTTCTTTTGTTCTGAGCACACTCACGTTTCCTGCCTCATTAGAGATTCTAGAAAGCAAGAAAAGCTTCTTGCTCTAAAGCAGAGTGTGTTTCATGGATGAGAACTGTGCTGTGTGTTTCCCTTCAGAAACGGAGTTAAATGCCAGGTCTGTGTCTTCCTACAAGCAAGACTTCGTTTCTGGTAAACCCTGTCACTTTTCTGCCCAAAGAGCTACATAGTTCACAAAGCTCACATGTTTCTCGCTCTAAAATGAAAAGCATTGGATGTTAGAGGACCTTTGGTTTGTATCAGTTTCAGAAGCAGAGTTGAACTAGATATGGTCTGTGTGTGTAGGAAATACAGTTCTTTTTTTCTGAACACACTCACGTTTCCTGCCTTTTTAGAGACTCTAAAAAGCAAGAGCGTGCTTCTTGCTCTAAAGCAGAGTGTGTTTCATGGATGTGAACTGTGCTGTGTGTTTCCTTTCAGAAACGGAGTTAAATGCCAGGCTCTGGGTCTTCCTACAAGCAAGATTTCGTTTCTGGTAAACACAGTCACTTTTCAGCTCAAGCGAAGCTAAATATTCACAAGCTCACACGTTTCTCAGTCTTAACTGAAAAGCTTTGGATGTTAGAGGACCTGTATTCTGTATCAGTTTCAGAAGCAGAGTTGAACTAGTTATGGTCCGTGTGTGTAGGAAACACAGTTCTATTGTTCTGAGCACACTCACGTTTCCCACCTTATTAGAGACTCTAGAGAGCAAGAGCATGCTTCTTGATCTAAAGCAGAGTGTGTTTCATGGATGAGATCTGTGCTGTGTGTTTCCCTTCAGAAACGGAGTTAAATGCCAGGCTCTGCGTCTTCCTACAAGCAACACTTCATTTCTGGTAAACACAGTCCTTTTTTCAGCTCAAACAGAGCTACATAGTTCACGAAGCTCACATGTTTCTCGCTCTTAACTGAAAAGCATTGAATGGTAGAAGACCTGTAGTCTGTATCAGTTTCCGAAGCAGAGTTGAACTAGTTATGGTCCATGTGTGTAGGAAACACAGTTCTTTTTTTATGAGAACACCCACGTTTCCCCCCATATTAGAGACACTAGAAAGCAAGAGCGTGCTTCTTGCTCTAAAGCAGAGAGTGTTTCATGGATGAGAACTGTGCTGTGTGTTTCCCTTCAGAAACGGAGTTAAATGCCAGGCTCTTTGTCTTCCTACAAGCAAGATTTCGTTTCTGGCAAACACGATCACTTTTCAGCTCAAAGGAAGCTACATTGTTCACGAAGCTCACACGTTTCTCGCTCTTAACTGAAAAGCATTGGGTGTTAGAGGACCTGTCGTCTGTATCAGTTTGAGAAGCAGAGTTGAACTAGTTATGATCCATGTGTGTAGGACACACAGTTCTTTTGTTCTGAGCACACTCACGTTTCCTGTCTTATTAGAGACTCTAGAAAGCAAGAGCGTGCTTCTTGCTCTAAAGCAGAGAGTGTTTCATGGATGAGAACTGTGCTGTGTGTTTCCCTTCAGAAACGGAGTTAAATGCCAGGCTCTGTGTCTTCCTACATGCAAGACTTCGTTTCTGGTAAACGCAGTCACTTTTCAGCTAAAACGAAGCTACATAGAACACGAAGCTCACACCATACTCGCTGTTAACTGAAAAGCATTGGATGTTAGAGGTCCTGAGGCTTGTATCAGTTTGAGAAGCGGAGTTGAACTAGATATGGTACGTGTGTGTAGGAAACACAGTTCTTTTGTTCTGAGCACACTTACGTTTCCCACCTCATTGGAGACTCTAGAAAGCAAGAGCGTGCTTCTTGCTCTAAAGCAGAGTGTGTTTCATGGATGAGAACTGTGCTGTGTGTTTCCCTTCAGAAACAGAGTTAAATGCCAGGCTCTGTGTCTTCCTACAAGCAAGACTTCGTTTCTGGTAAACACGGTCACTTTTCAGCTCAAAGGAAGCTACATAGTTCACGAAGCTCACACGTTTCTTGCTCTTAACTGAAAAGCATTGGATGTTAGAGGACCTGTGGTTTGTATCAGTTTCAGAAGCGGAGTTGAAATAGATATGGTCCGTGTGTGTAGGAAACACAGTTCTTTTGTTCTGAGCACACTCACGTTTCCTCCCTCATTAGAGATTCTAGAAAGCAAGAGCATGCTTCTTGCTCTAAAGCAGAGTGTGTTTCATGGATGAGAACTGTGCTGTGTGTTTCCCTTCAGAAACGGAGTTAAATGCCAGGTCTGTGTCTTCCTACAAGCAAGACTTCCTTTCTGGTAAACCCTGTCACTTTTCAGCCCAAAGAGCTACATAGTTCACAAAGCTCACACGTTTCTCGCTCTAAAATGAAAAGCATTGGATGTTAGAGGACCTTTGGTTTGTATCAGTTTCAGAAGCAGAGTTGAACTAGATATGGTCTGTGTGTGTAGGAAATACAGTTCTTTTTTTCTGAACACACTCACGTTTCCTGCCTTTTTAGAGACTCTAAAAAGCAAGAGCGTGCTTCTTGCTCTAAAGCAAAGTATGTTTCATGGATGTGAACTGTGCTGTGTGTTTCCTTTCACAAACGGAGTTAAATGCCAGGCTCTGGGTCTTCCTACAGGCAAGATTTCATTTCTGGTAAACACAGTCACTCTTCAGCTCAAACGAAGCTAAATATTCACGAAGCTCACACGTTTCTCAGTCTTAACTGAAAAGCTTTGGATGTTAGAGGACCTCTGGTCTGTATCAGTTTCAGAAGCAGAGTTGAACTAGATATGGTCCGTGTGTGTAGGAAACACAGTTCTATTGTTCTGAGCACACTCATGTTTACCGCCTTATTAGAGACTCTAGAAAGCAAGAGCGTGCTTCCTGCTCTAAAGCAGAGTGTGTTTCATGGATGAGAACTGTGCTGTGTGTTTCCCTTAATAAACGGAGATAAATGCCAGGCTCTGTGTCTTCCTACAAGCAAGACTTCGTTTCTGGTAAACGCGGTCAATTTTTATCTCAAAGGAAGCTACACAGTTCACGAACCTCACAAATTTCTTGCTCCTATCTGAAAAACATTGGATGTTAGAGGACCTGTCGTCTGTATCAGTTTCAGAAGCAGAGTTGAACTAGTTATGGTCCATGTGTGTAGGAAACACAGTTCTTTTTTTATGAGAACACCCACGTTTCCCGCCATATTAGAGACTCTAGAAAGCAAGAGCGTGCTTCTTGCTCTAAAGCAGTGTGTGTTTCATGGATGAGAACTGTGCTGTGTGTTTTCCTTCAGAAACGGAGTTAAATGCCCGGCTCTGTGTCTTCCTACAAGCAAGACTTCGTTTCTGGTAAACGCAGTCTCTTTTCATCTCAAATGAAGCTACATAGTACACGAAGCTGACACGTTTCTCGCTCTTTACTGGAAAGCATTGGATGTTAGAGGACCTGTGGTCTGTATCAGTTTCAGAAGCAGAGTTGAACTAGTTATGGTCCATGTGTGTAGGAAACACAGGTCTTTTTTTATGAGAACACCCACGTTTCCCGCCATATTAGAGACTCTAGAAAGCAAGAGCGTGCTTCTTGCTCTAAAGCAGAGTGTGTTTCATGGATGAGAACTGAGCTGTGTGTTTCCCTTCAGAAACAGAGTTAAATGCCACTCTCTGTGTCTTCCTACAAGCAAGACTTCGTTTCTGGTAAACACGGTCACTTTTCAGCTCAAAGGAAGCTACATAGTTCACGAAGCTCACACGTTTCTTGCTCTTAACTGAAAAGCATTGGATGTTAGAGGACCTGTGGTTTGTATCAGTTTCAGAAGCGGAGTTGAAATAGATATGGTCCGTGTGTGTAGGAAACACAGTTCTTTTGTTCTAAGCACACTCACGTTTCCTGCCTCTTTAGAGATTCTAGAAAGCAAGAGCATGCTTCTTGCTCTAAAGCAGAGTGTGTTTCATGGATGAGAACTGTGCTGTGTGTTTCCCTTCAGAAACGCAGTTAAATGCCAGGTCTGTGTCTTCCTACAAGCAAGACTTTGTTTCTGGTAAACCCTGTCACTTTTCAGCCCAAAGAGCTACATAGTTCACAAAGCTCACATGTCTCTCGCTCTAAAATGAAAAGCAGTGGATGTTACAGGACCTTTGGTTTGTATCAGTTTCAGAAGCAGAGTTGAACTAGATATGGTCTGTGTGTGTAGGAAATACAGTTCTTTTTTTCTGAACACACTCACTTTTCCCGCCTCACTAGAGATTCTATAAAGCAAGAGCGTGCTTCTTGCTCTAAAGCAGAGTGTGTTTCATGGATGAGAACTGTGCTGTGTGTTTCCCCTCAGAAACGGAGTTAAATGCCAGGCTCTGTGTGGTCCTACAAGCAAGACTTGGTTTCTGGTAGACGCAGTCACTTTTCAGCTCAAAGGAAGCTACCTAGTTCACGAAGCTCACACGTTTCTTGCTCTTAACTGAAAAGCATTGGATGTTAGAGGACCTGTGGCTTGTATCAGTTTCAGAAGCAGATTTGAAGTAGATATGGTCTCTGTGTGTAGGAAACACAGTTCTTTTGTTCTGAGCACACTCACGTTTCCCGCCTTATTAGAGATTCTAGAGAGCAAGAGCGTTCTTCTTGATCTAAAGCAGAGTGTGTTTCATGGATGAGATCAAGATGTGTGTTTCCCTTCAGAAACGGAGTGAAATGCCAGGCTCTGGGTCTTCCTACAAGCAACATTTCGTTTCTGGTAAACACAGTCCATTTTTCAGCTCAAACAGAGCTACATAGTTCACGAAGCTCACATGTTTCTCGCTCTTAACTGAAAAGCATTGGATGTTAGAGGACCTGTGGTTTGTATCAGTTTCAGAAGCGGAGTTGAAATAGATATGGTCCGTGTGAGTAGGAAACACAGTTCTTTTGTTCTGAGCACACTCACGTTTCCTGCCTCATTAGAGATTCTAGAAAGCAAGAGCATGCTTCTTGCTCTAAAGCAGAGTGTGTTTCATGGATGAGAACTGTGCTGTGTGTTTCACTTCAGAAACGGAGTTAAATGCCAGGTCTGTGTCTTCCTACAAGCAAGACTTCGTTTCTGGTAAACCCTGTCACTTTTCTGCCCAAAGAGCTACATAGTTCACAAAGCTCACATGTTTCTCGCTCTAAAATGAAAAGCATTGGATGTTAGAGGACCTTTGGTTTGTATCAGTTTCAGAAGCAGAGTTGAACTAGATATGGTCTGTGTGTGTAGGAAATACAGTTCTTTTTTTCTGAACACACTCAAGTTTCCTGCCTTTTTAGAGACTCTAAAAAGCAAGAGCGTGCTTCTTGCTCTAAAGCAGAGTGTGTTTCATGGATGTGAACTGTGCTGTGTGTTTCCTTTCAGAAACGGAGTTAAATGCCAGGCTCTGGGTCTTCCTACAAGCAAGATTTCGTTTCTGGTAAACACAGTCACTTTTCAGCTCAAACGAAGCTAAATATTCACAAGCTCACACGTTTCTCAGTCTTAAATGAAAAGCTTTGGATGTTAGAGGACCTGTATTCTGTATCAGTTTCAGAAGCAGAGTTGAACTAGTTATGGTCCGTGTGTGTAGGAAACACAGTTCTATTGTTCTGAGCACACTCACGTTTCCCACCTTATTAGAGACTCTAGAGAGCAAGAGCATGCTTCTTGATCTAAAGCAGAGTGTGTTTCATGGATGAGATCTGTGCTGTGTGTTTCCCTTAAGAAACGGAGTTAAATGCCAGGCTCTGCGTCTTCCTACAAGCAACACTTCATTTCTGGTAAACACAGTCCTTTTTTCAGCTCAAACAGAGCTACATAGTTCACGAAGCTCACATGTTTCTCGCTCTTAACTGAAAAGCATTGAATGTTAGAAGACCTGTAGTCTGTATCAGTTTGAGAAGCAGAGTTGAACTAGTTATGATCCATGTGTGTAGGACACACAGTTCTTTTGTTCTGAGCACACTCACGTTTCCTGCCTTATTAGAGACTCTAGAAAGCAAGAGCGTGCTTCTTGCTCTAAAGCAGAGAGTGTTTCATGGATGAGAACTGTGCTGTGTGTTTCCCTTCAGAAACGGAGTTAAATGCCAGGCTCTGTGTCTTCGTACATGCAAGACTTCGTTTCTGGTAAACGCAGTCACTTTTCAGCTAAAACGAAGCTACATAGAACACGAAGCTCACACCATACTCGCTGTTAACTGAAAAGCATTGGATGTTAGAGGTCCTGAGGCTTGTATCAGTTTGAGAAGCGGAGTTGAACTAGATATGGTCCGTGTGTGTAGGAAACACAGTTCTTTTGTTCTGAGCACACTTACGTTTCCCGCCTCATTGGAGACTCTAGAAAGCAAGAGCGTGCTTCTTGCTCTAAAGCAGAGTGTGTTTCATGGATGAGAACTGTGCTGTGTGTTTCCCTTCAGAAACAGAGTTAAATGCCAGGCTCTGTGTCTTCCTACAAGCAAGACTTCGTTTCTGGTAAACATGGTCACTTTTCAGCTCAAAGGAAGCTACATAGTTCACGAAGCTCACACGTTTCTTGCTCTTAACTGAAAAGCATTGGATGTTAGAGGACCTGTGGTTTGTATCAGTTTCAGAAGCGGAGTTGAAATAGATATGGTCCGTGTGTGTAGGAAACACAGTTCTTTTTTTCTGAGCACACTCACGTTTCCTCCCTCATTAGAGATTCTAGAAAGCAAGAGCATGCTTCTTGCTCTAAAGCAGAGTGTGTTTCATGGATGAGAACTGTGCTGTGTGTTTCCCTTCAGAAACGGAGTTAAATGCCAGGTCTGTGTCTTCCTACAAGGAAGACTTCCTTTCTGGTAAACCCTGTCACTTTTCAGCCCAAAGAGCTACATAGTTCACAAAGCTCACACGTTTCTCGCTCTAAAATGAAAAGCATTGGATGTTAGAGGACCTTTGGTTTGTATCAGTTTCAGAAGCAGAGTTGAACTAGATATGGTCTGTGTGTGTAGGAAATACAGTTCTTTTTTTCTGAACACACTCACGTTTCCTGCCTTTTTAGAGACTCTAAAAAGCAAGAGCGTGCTTCTTGCTCTAAAGCAAAGTATGTTTCATGGATGTGAACTGTGCTGTGTGTTTCCTTTCACAAACGGAGTTAAATGCCAGGCTCTGGGTCTTCCTACAGGCAAGATTTCGTTTCTGGTAAACACAGTCACTTTTCAGCTCAAACGAAGCTAAATATTCACGAAGCTCACACGTTTCTCAGTCTTAACTGAAAAGCTTTGGATGTTAGAGGACCTCTGGTCTGTATCAGTTTCAGAAGCAGAGTTGAACTAGATATGGTCCGTGTGAGTAGGAAACACAGTTCTATTGTTCTGAGCACACTCATGTTTACCGCCTTATTAGAGACTCTAGAAAGCAAGAGCGTGCTTCCTGCTCTAAAGCAGAGTGTGTTTCATGGATGAGAACTGTGCTGTGTGTTTCCCTTAATAAACGGAGATAAATGCCAGGCTCTGTGTCTTCCTACAAGCAAGACTTCGTTTCTGGAAAACGCGGTCAATTTTTATCTCAAAGGAAGCTACACAGTTCACGAACCTCACAAATTTCTTGCTCCTATCTGAAAAACATTGGATGTTAGAGGACCTGTCGTCTGTATCAGTTTCAGAAGCAGAGTTGAACTAGTTATGGTCCATGTGTGTAGGAAACACAGTTCTTTTTTTATGAGAACACCCACGTTTCCCGCCATATTAGAGACTCTAGAAAGCAAGAGCGTGCTTCTTGCTCTAAAGCAGTGTGTGTTTCATGGATGAGAACTGTGCTGTGTGTTTTCCTTCAGAAACGGAGTTAAATGCCCGGCTCTGTGTCTTCCTACAAGCAAGACTTCGTTTCTGGTAAACGCAGTCTCTTTTCATCTCAAATGAAGCTACATAGTACACGAAGCTGACACGTTTCTCGCTCTTTACTGGAAAGCATTGGATGTTAGAGGACCTGTGGTCTGTATCAGTTTCAGAAGCAGAGTTGAACTAGTTATGGTCCATGTGTGTAGGAAACCACAGGTCTTTTTTTATGAGAACACCCACGTTTCCCGCCATATTAGAGACTCTAGAAAGCAAGAGCGTGCTTCTTGCTCTAAAGCAGAGTGTGTTTCATGGATGAGAACTGAGCTGTGTGTTTCCCTTCAGAAACAGAGTTAAATGCCAGTCTCTGTGTCTTCCTACAAGCAAGACTTCGTTTCTGGTAAACACGGTCACTTTTCAGCTCAAAGGAAGCTACATAGTTCACGAAGCTCACACGTTTCTTGCTCTTAACTGAAAAGCATTGGATGTTAGAGGACCTGTGGTTTGTATCAGTTTCAGAAGCGGAGTTGAAACAGATATGGTCCGTGTGTGTAGGAAACACAGTTCTTTTGTTCTAAGCACACTCACGTTTCCTGCCTCTTTAGAGATTCTAGAAAGCAAGAGCATGCTTCTTGCTCTAAAGCAGAGTGTGTTTCATGGATGAGAACTGTGCTGTGTGTTTCCCTTCAGAAACGGAGTTAAATGCCAGGTCTGTGTCTTCCTACAAGCAAGACTTCGTTTCTGGTAAACCCTGTCACTTTTCAGCCCAAAGAGCTACATAGTTCACAAAGCTCACATGTTTCTCGCTCTAAAATGAAAAGCATTGGATGTTAGAGGACCTTTGGTTTGTATCAGTTTCAGAAGCAGAGTTGAACTAGATATGGTCTGTGTGTGTAGGAAATACAGTTCTTTTTTTCTGAACACACTCACTTTTCCCGCCTCACTAGAGATTCTATAAAGCAAGAGCGTGCTTCTTGCTCTAAAGCAGAGTGTGTTTCATGGATGAGAACTGTGCTGTGTGTTTCCCCTCAGAAACGGAGTTAAATGCCAGGCTCTGTGTGTTCCTACAAGCAAGACTTGGTTTCTGGTAGACGCAGTCACTTTTCAGCTCAAAGGAAGCTACCTAGTTCACGAAGCTCACACGTTTCTTGCTCTTAACTGAAAAGCATTGGATGTTAGAGGACCTGTGGCTAGTATCAGTTTCAGAAGCAGATTTGAAGTAGATATGGTCTCTGTGTGTAGGAAACACAGTTCTTTTGTTCTGAGCACACTCACGTTTCCCGCCTTATTAGAGATTCTAGAGAGCAAGAGCGTTCTTCTTGATCTAAAGCAGAGTGTGTTTCATGGATGAGATCAAGATGTGTGTTTCCCTTCAGAAACGGAGTGAAATGCCAGGCTCTGGGTCTTCCTACAAGCAACACTTCGTTTCTGGTAAACACAGTCCATTTTTCAGCTCAAACAGAGCTACATAGTTCACGAAGCTCACATGTTTCTTGCTCTTAACTGAAAAGCATTGAATGTTAGAGGACCTGTCGTCTGTATCAGTTTCAGAAGCAGAGTTGAACTAGTTATGGTCCATGTGTGTAGGAAACACAGTTCTTTTTTTATGAGAACACCCACGTTTCCCGCCATACTAGAGACTCTAGAAAGCAAGAGCGTGCTTCTTGCTCTAAAGCAGAGTGTGTTTCATGGATGAGAACTGTGCTGTGTGTTTCCCTTCAGAAACAGAGTTAAATGCCAGGCTCTGTGTCTTCCTACAAGCAAGACTTCGTTTCTGGTAAACACGGTCACTTTTCAGCTCAAAGGAAGCTACATAGTTCACGAAGCTCACACGTTTCTTGCTCTTAACTGAAAAGCATTGGATGTTAGAGGACCTGTGGTTTGTATCAGTTTCAGAAGCGGAGTTGAAATAGATATGGTCCGTGTGAGTAGGAAACACAGTTCTTTTGTTCTGAGCACACTCACGTTTCCTGCCTCATTAGAGATTCTAGAAAGCAAGAGCATGCTTCTTGCTCTAAAGCAGAGTGTGTTTCATGGATGAGAACTGTGCTGTGTGTTTCCCTTCAGAAACGGAGTTAAATGCCAGGTCTGTGTCTTCCTACAAGCAAGACTTCGTTTCTGGTAAACCCTGTCACTTTTCTGCCCAAAGAGCTGCATAGTTCACAAAGCTCACATGTTTCTCACTCTAAAATGAAAAGCATTGGTTGTTAGAGGACCTTTGGTTTGTATCAGTTTCAGAAGCAGAGTTGAACTAGATATGGTCTGTGTGTGTAGGAAATACAGTTCTTTTTTTCTGAACACACTCACGTTTCCTGCCTTTTTAGAGACTCTAAAAAGCAAGAGCGTGCTTCTTGCTCTAAAGCAGAGTGTGTTTCATGGATGTGAACTGTGCTGTGTGTTTCCTTTCAGAAACGGAGTTAAATGCCAGGCTCTGGGTCTTCCTACAAGCAATATTTCGTTTCTGGTAAACACAGTCACTTTTCAGCTCAAACGAAGCTAAATATTCACAAGCTCACACGTTTCTCAGTCTTAACTGAAAAGCTTTCTATGTTAGAGGACCTGTATTCTGTATCAGTTTCAGAAGCAGAGTTGAACTAGTTATGGTCCGTGTGTGTAGGAAACACAGTTCTATTGTTCTGAGCACACTCACGTTTCCCACCTTATTAGAGACTCTAGAGAGCAAGAGCATGCTTCTTGATCTAAAGCAGAGTGTGTTTCATGGATGAGATCTGTGCTGTGTGTTTCCCTTCAGAAACGGAGTTAAATGCCAGGCTCTGCCTCTTCCTACAAGCAACACTTCATTTCTGGTAAACACAGTCCTTTTTTCAGCTCAAACAGAGCTACATAGTTCACGAAGCTCACATGTTTCTCGCTCTTAACTGAAAAGCATTGAATGTTAGAAGACCTGTAGTCTGTATCAGTTTCCGAAGCAGAGTTGAACTAGTTATGGTCCATGTGTGTAGGAAACACAGTTCTTTTTTTATGAGAACACCCACGTTTCCCGCCATATTAGAGACACTAGAAAGCAAGAGCGTGCTTCTTGCTCTAAAGCAGAGAGTGTTTCATGGATGAGAACTGTGCTGTGTGTTTCCCTTCAGAAACGGAGTTAAATGCCAGGCTCTTTGTCTTCCTACAAGCAAGATTTCGTTTCTAGCAAACACGATCACTTTTCAGCTCAAAGGAAGCTACATAGTTCACGAAGCTCACACGTTTCTCGCTCTTAACTGAAAAGCATTGGGTGTTAGAGGACCTGTCATCTGTATCAGTTTGAGAAGCAGAGTTGAACTAGTTATGATCCATGTGTGTAGGACACACAGTTCTTTTGTTCTGAGCACACTCACGTTTCCTGCCTTATTAGAGACTCTAGAAAGCAAGAGCGTGCTTCTTACTCTAAAGCAGAGAGTGTTTCATGGATGAGAACTGTGCTGTGTGTTTCCCTTCAGAAACGGAGTTAAATGCCAGGCTCTTTGTCTTCCTACATGCAAGACTTCGTTTCTGGTAAACGCAGTCACTTTTCAGCTAAAACGAAGCTACATAAAACACGAAGCTCACACCATACTCGCTGTTAACTGAAAAGCATTGGATGTTAGAGGTCCTGAGGCTTGTATCAGTTTGAGAAGCGGAGTTGAACTAGATATGGTCCGTGTGTGTAGGAAACACAGTTCTTTTGTTCTGAGCACACTTACGTTTCCCGCCTCATTGGAGACTCTAGAAAGCAAGAGCGTGCTTCTTGCTCTAAAGCAGAGTGTGTTTCATGGATGAGAACTGTGCTGTGTGTTTCCCTTCAGAAACAGAGTTAAATGCCAGGCTCTGTGTCTTCCTACAAGCAAGACTTCGTTTCTGGTAAACACGGTCACTTTTCAGCTCAAAGGAAGCTACATAGTTCACGAAGCTCACACGTTTCTTGCTCTTAACTGAAAAGCATTGGATGTTAGAGGACCTGTGGTTTGTATCAGTTTCAGAAGCGGAGTTGAAATAGATATGGTCCGTGTGTGTAGGAAACACAGTTCTTTTGTTCTGAGAACACTCACGTTTCCTCCCTCATTAGAGATTCTAGAAAGCAAGAGCATGCTTCTTGCTCTAAAGCAGAGTGTGTTTCATGGATGAGAACTGTGCTGTGTGTTTCCCTTCAGAAACGGAGTTAAATGCCAGGTCTGTGTCTTCCTACAAGCAAGACTTCCTTTCTGGTAAACCCTGTCACTTTTCAGCCCAAAGAGCTACATAGTTCACAAAGCTCACACGTTTCTCGCTCTAAAATGAAAAGCATTGGATGTTAGAGGACCTTTATTTGTATCAGTTTCAGAAGCAGAGTTGAACTAGATATGGTCTGTGTGTGTAGGAAATACAGTTCTTTTTTTCTGAACACACTCACGTTTCCTGCCTTTTTAGAGACTCTAAAAAGCAAGAGCGTGCTTCTTGCTCTAAAGCAAAGTATGTTTCATGGATGTGAACTGTGCTGTGTGTTTCCTTTCACAAACGGAGTTAAATGCCAGGCTCTGGGTCTTCCTACAGGCAAGATTTCGTTTCTGGTAAACACAGTCACTTTTCAGCTCAAACGAAGCTAAATATTCACGAAGCTCACACGTTTCTCAGTCTTAACTGAAAAGCTTTGGATGTTAGAGGACCTCTGGTCTGTATCAGTTTCAGAAGCAGAGTTGAACTAGATATGGTCCGTGTGTGTAGGAAACACAGTTCTATTGTTCTGAGCACACTCATGTTTACCACCTTATTAGAGACTCTAGAAAGCAAGAGCGTTTTTCCTGCTCTAAAGCAGAGTGTGTTTCATGGATGAGAACTGTGCTGTGTGTTTCCCTTCAGAAACGGAGTTAAATGCCAGGCTCTGCGTCTTCCTACAAGCAAGACTTCGTTTCTGGTAAACGCGGTCAATTTTTATCTCAAAGGAAGCTACACAGTTCACGAACCTCACAAATTTCTTGCTCCTATCTGAAAAACACTGGATGTTAGAGGACCTGTCGTCTGTATCAGTTTCAGAAGCAGAGTTGAACTAGTTATGGTCCATGTGTGTAGGAAACACAGTTCTTTTTTTATGAGAACACCCACGTTTCCCGCCATATTAGAGACTCTAGAAAGCAAGAGCGTGCTTCTTGCTCTAAAGCAGTGTGTGTTTCATGGATGAGAACTGTGCTGTGTGTTTTCCTTCAGAAACGGAGTTAAATGCCCGGCTCTGTGTCTTCCTACAAGCAAGACTTCGTTTCTGGTAAACGCATTCTCTTTTCATCTCAAATGAAGCTACATAGTACACGAAGCTGACACGTTTCTCGCTCTTTGCTGGAAAGCATTGGATGTTAGAGGACCTGTGGTCTGTATCAGTTTCAGAAGCAGAGTTGAACTAGTTATGGTCCATGTGTGTAGGAAACACAGGTCTTTTTTTATGAGAACACCCACGTTTCCCGCCATATTAGAGACTCTAGAAAGCAAGAGCGTGCTTCTTGCTCTAAAGCAGAGTGTGTTTCATGGATGAGAACTGAGCTGTGTGTTTCCCTTCAGAAACAGAGTTAAATGCCACTCTCTGTGTCTTCCTACAAGCAAGACTTCGTTTCTGGTAAACACGGTCACTTTTCAGCTCAAAGGAAGCTACATAGTTCACGAAGCTCACACGTTTCTTGCTCTTAACTGAAAAGCATTGGATGTTAGAGGACCTGTGGTTTGTATCAGTTTCAGAAGCGGAGTTGAAATAGATATGGTCCGTGTGTGTAGGAAACACAGTTCTTTTGTTCTAAGCACACTCACGTTTCCTGCCTCTTTAGAGATTCTAGAAAGCAAGAGCATGCTTCTTGCTCTAAAGCAGAGTGTGTTTCATGGATGAGAACTGTGCTGTGTGTTTCCCTTCAGAAACGGAGTTAAATGCCAGGTCTGTGTCTTCCTACAAGCAAGACTTCGTTTCTGGTAAACCCTGTCACTTTTCAGCCCAAAGAGCTACATAGTTCACAAAGCTCACATGTTTCTCGCTCTAAAATGAAAAGCATTGGATGTTAGAGGACCTTTGGTTTGTATCAGTTTCAGAAGCAGAGTTGAACTAGATATGGTCTGTGTGTGTAGGAAATACAGTTCTTTTTTTCTGAACACACTCACGTTTCCTGCCTTTTTAGAGACTCTAAAAAGCAAGAGCGTGCTTCTTGCTCTAAAGCAAAGTGTGTTTCATGGATGAGAACTGTGCTGTGTGTTTCCCTTAATAAACGGAGATAAATGCCAGGCTCTGTGTCTTCCTACAAGCAAGACTTCGTTTCTGGTAAACGCGGTCAATTTTTAGCTCAAAGGAAGCTACACAGTTCATGAACCTCACAAATTTCTTGCTCCTATCTGAAAAACATTGGATGTTAGAGGACCTGTCATCTGTATCAGTTTCAGAAGCAGAGTTGAACTAGTTATGGTCCATGTGTGTAGGAAACACAGTTCTTTTTTTATGAGAACACCCACGTTTCCCGCCATACTAGAGACTCTAGAAAGCAAGAGCGTGCTTCTTGCTCTAAAGCAGAGTGTGTTTCATGGATCAGAACTGTGCTGTGTTTTTCCCTTCAGAAACAGAGTTAAATGCCAGGCTCTGTGTCTTCCTACAAGCAACACTTCGTTTCTGGTAAACACGGTCACTTTTCAGATCAAAGGAAGCTACATAGTTCACGAAGCTCACACGTTTCTTGATCTTAACTGAAAAGCATTGGATGTTAGAGGACCTGTGGTTTGTATCAGTTTCAGAAGCGGAGTTGAAATAGATATGGTCCGTGTGTGTAGGAAACACAGTTCTTTTGTTCTGAGCACACTCACGTTTCCTGCCTCATTAGAGATTCTAGAAAGCAAGAGGTGCTTCTTGCTCTAAAGCAGAGTGTGTTTCATGGATGAGAAATGTGCTGTGTGTTTCCCTTCAGAAACGGAGTTAAATGCCAGGCTCTGTGTGTTCCTACAAGCAAGACTTGGTTTCTGGTAGACGCAGTCACTTTTCAGCTCATAGGATGCTACCTAGTTCACGAAGCTCACACGTTTCTTGCTCTTAACTGAAAAGCATTGGATGTTAGAAGACCTGTGGCTTGTATCAGTTTCAGAAGCAGATTTGAAGTAGATATGGTCTTTGTGTGTAGGAAACACAGTTCTTTTGTTCTGAGCACACTCACCTTTTCTGCCTTATTAGAGATTCTAGAGAGCAAGAGCGTGCTTCTTGATCTAAAGCAGAGTGTGTTTCATGGATGAGATCTAAGCTGTGTGTTTCCCTTCAGAAACGGAGTTAAATGCCAGGCTCTGGGTCTTCCTACAAGCAACACTTCGTTTCTGTTAAACACAGTCCTTTTTTCAGCTCAAACAGAGCTACATAGTTCACGAAGCTCACATGTTTCTCGCTCTTAACTGAAAAGCATTGAATGTTAGAGGACCTGTCGTCTGTATCAGTTTCAGAAGCAGAGTTGAACTAGTTATGGTCCATGTGTGTAGGACACACAGTTCTTTTGTTCTGAGCACACTCACGTTTCCTGCCTTATTAGAGACTCTAGAAAGCAAGAGCGTGCTTCTTGCTCTAAAGCAGAGAGTGTTTCATGGATGAGAACTGTGCTGTGTGTTTCCCTTCAGAAACGGAGTTAAATGCCAGGCTCTGTGTCTTCCTACATGCAAGACTTCGTTTCTGGTAAACGCAGTCACTTTTCAGCTAAAACGAAGCTACATAGAACACGAAGCTCACACCGTACTCGCTGTTAACTGAAAAGCATTGGATGTTAGAGGTCCTGAGGCTTGTATCAGTTTGAGAAGCGGGGTTGAACTAGATATGGTCCGTGTGTGTAGGAAACACAGTTCTTTTGTTCTGAGCACACTCACGTTTCCTGCCTCATTAGAGATTCTAGAAAGCAAGACCGTGCTTCTTGCTCTAAAGCAGAGTGTGTTTCATGGATGAGAACGGTGCTGTGTGTTTCCCTTCAGAAACGGAGTTAAATGCCAGGTCTGTGTCTTCCTATAAGCAAGACTTCGTTTCTGGTAAACCCTGTCACTTTTCAGCACAAAGAGCTACATAGTTCACAAAGCTCACATGTTTCTCGCTCTTAAATGAAAAGCATTGGATGTTAGAGGACCTTTGGTTTGTATCAGTTTCAGAAGCGGAGTTGAACTAGATATGGTCCGTGTGTGTAGGAATCACAGTTCTTTTGTTCTGAGCACACTCAAGTTTCCTGCCTTATTAGAGACTCTAGAAAGCAAGAGCGTGCTTCTTGCTCTAAAGCAGTGTGTGTTTCATGGATGAGAACTGTGCTGTGTGTTTTCCTTCAGAAACGGAGTTAAATGCCCGGCTCTGTGTCTTCCTACAAGCAAGACTTCGTTTCTGGTAAACGCAGTCACTTTTCATCTCAAATGAAGCTACATAGTACACGAAGCTGACACGTTTCTCGCTCTTTACTGGAAAGCATTGGATGTTAGAGGACCTCTGGTCTGTATCAGTTTCAGAAGCAGAGTTGAACTAGATATGGTCCGTGTGTGTAGGAAACACAGTTCTATTGTTCTGAGCACACTCATGTTTACCGCCTTATTAGAGACTCTAGAAAGCAAGAGCGTGCTTCCTGCTCTAAAGCAGAGTGTGTTTCATGGATGAGAACTGTGCTGTGTGTTTCCCTTAATAAACGGAGATAAATGCCAGGCTCTGTGTCTTCCTACAAGCAAGACTTCGTTTCTGGTAAACGCGGTCAATTTTTATCTCAAAGGAAGCTACACAGTTCACGAACCTCACAAATTTCTTGCTCCTATCTGAAAAACATTGGATGTTAGAGGACCTGTCGTCTGTATCAGTTTCAGAAGCAGAGTTGAACTAGTTATGGTCCATGTGTGTAGGAAACACAGTTCTTTTTTTATGAGAACACCCACGTTTCCCACCATATTAGAGACTCTAGAAAGCAAGAGCGTGCTTCTTGCTCTAAAGCAGTGTGTGTTTCATGGATGAGAACTGTGCTGTGTGTTTTCCTTCAGAAACGGAGTTAAATGCCCGGCTCTGTGTCTTCCTACAAGCAAGACTTCGTTTCTGGTAAACGCAGTCTCTTTTCATCTCAAATGAAGCTACATAGTACACGAAGCTGACACGTTTCTCGCTCTTTACTGGAAAGCATTGGATGTTAGAGGACCTGTGGTCTGTATCAGTTTCAGAAGCAGAGTTGAACTAGTTATGGTCCATGTGTGTAGGAAACACAGGTCTTTTTTTATGAGAACACCCACGTTTCCCGCCATATTAGAGACTCTAGAAAGCAAGAGCGTGCTTCTTGCTCTAAAGCAGAGTGTGTTTCATGGATGAGAACTGAGCTGTGTGTTTCCCTTCAGAAACAGAGTTAAATGCCAGTCTCTGTGTCTTCCTACAAGCAAGACTTCGTTTCTGGTAAACACGGTCACTTTTCAGCTCAAAGGAAGCTACATAGTTCACGAAGCTCACACGTTTCTTGCTCTTAACTGAAAAGCATTGGATGTTAGAGGACCTGTGGTTTGTATCAGTTTCAGAAGCAGAGTTGAAACAGATATGGTCCGTGTGTGTAGGAAACACAGTTCTTTTGTTCTAAGCACACTCACGTTTCCTGCCTCTTTAGAGATTCTAGAAAGCAAGAGCATGCTTCTTGCTCTAAAGCAGAGTGTGTTTCATGGATGAGAACTGTGCTGTGTGTTTCCCTTCAGAAACGGAGTTAAATGCCAGGTCTGTGTCTTCCTACAAGCAAGACTTCGTTTCTGGTAAACCCTGTCACTTTTCAGCCCAAAGAGCTACATAGTTCACGAAGCTCACACGTTTCTTGATCTTAACTGAAAAGCATTGGATGTTAGAGGACCTGTGGTTTGTATCAGTTTCAGAAGCGGAGTTGAAATAGATATGGTCCGTGTGTGTAGGAAACACAGTTCTTTTGTTCTGAGCACACTCACGTTTCCTGCCTCATTAGAGATTCTAGAAAGCAAGAGGTGCTTCTTGCTCTAAAGCAGAGTGTGTTTCATGGATGAGAAATGTGCTGTGTGTTTCCCTTCAGAAACGGAGTTAAATGCCAGGCTCTGTGTGTTCCTACAAGCAAGACTTGGTTTCTGGTAGACGCAGTCACTTTTCAGCTCATAGGATGCTACCTAGTTCACGAAGCTCACACGTTTCTTGCTCTTAACTGAAAAGCATTGGATGTTAGAGGACCTGTGGTTTGTATCAGTTTCAGAAGCAGATTTGAAGTAGATATGGTCTTTGTGTGTAGGAAACACAGTTCTTTTGTTCTGAGCACACTCACCTTTTCTGCCTTATTAGAGATTCTAGAGAGCAAGAGCGTGCTTCTTGATCTAAAGCAGAGTGTGTTTCATGGATGAGATCTAAGCTGTGTGTTTCCCTTCAGAAACGGAGTTAAATGCCAGGCTCTGGGTCTTCCTACAAGCAACACTTCGTTTCTGTTAAACACAGTCCTTTTTTCAGCTCAAACAGAGCTACATAGTTCACGAAGCTCACATGTTTCTCGCTCTTAACTGAAAAGCATTGAATGTTAGAGGACCTGTCGTCTGTATCAGTTTCAGAAGCAGAGTTGAACTAGTTATGGTCCATGTGTGTAGGACACACAGTTCTTTTGTTCTGAGCACACTCACGTTTCCTGCCTTATTAGAGACTCTAGAAAGCAAGAGCGTGCTTCTTGCTCTAAAGCAGAGAGTGTTTCATGGATGAGAACTGTGCTGTGTGTTTCCCTTCAGAAACGGAGTTAAATGCCAGGCTCTGTGTCTTCCTACATGCAAGACTTCGTTTCTGGTAAACGCAGTCACTTTTCAGCTAAAACGAAGCTACATAGAACACGAAGCTCACACCGTACTCGCTGTTAACTGAAAAGCATTGGATGTTAGAGGTCCTGAGGCTTGTATCAGTTTGAGAAGCGGGGTTGAACTAGATATGGTCCGTGTGTGTAGGAAACACAGTTCTTTTGTTCTGAGCACACTCACGTTTCCTGCCTCATTAGAGATTCTAGAAAGCAAGACCGTGCTTCTTGCTCTAAAGCAGAGTGTGTTTCATGGATGAGAACGGTGCTGTGTGTTTCCCTTCAGAAACGGAGTTAAATGCCAGGTCTGTGTCTTCCTATAAGCAAGACTTCGTTTCTGGTAAACCCTGTCACTTTTCAGCACAAAGAGCTACATAGTTCACAAAGCTCACATGTTTCTCGCTCTTAAATGAAAAGCATTGGATGTTAGAGGACCTTTGGTTTGTATCAGTTTCAGAAGCGGAGTTGAACTAGATATGGTCCGTGTGTGTAGGAATCACAGTTCTTTTGTTCTGAGCACACTCAAGTTTCCCGCCTTATTAGAGACTCTAGAAAGCAAGAGCGTGCTTCTTGCTCTAAAGCAGTGTGTGTTTCATGGATGAGAACTGTGCTGTGTGTTTTCCTTCAGAAACGGAGTTAAATGCCCGGCTCTGTGTCTTCCTACAAGCAAGACTTCGTTTGTGGTAAACACGGTCACTTTTCAGCTCAAAGGAAGCTACATAGTTCACGAAGCTCACACGTTTCTTGCTCTTAACTGAAAAGCATTGGATGTTAGAGGACCTTTGGTTTGTATCAGTTTCAGAAGCGGAGTTGAAATAGATATGGTCCGTGTGTGTAGGAAACACAGTTCTTTTGTTCTAAGCACACTCACGTTTCCTGCCTCTTTAGAGATTCTAGAAAGCAAGAGCATGCTTCTTGCTCTAAAGCAGAGTGTGTTTCATGGATGAGAACTGTGCTGTGTGTTTCCCTTCAGAAACGGAGTTAAATGCCAGGTCTGTGTCTTCCTACAAGCAAGACTTCGTTTCTGGTAAACCCTGTCACTTTTCAGCCCAAAGAGCTACATAGTTCACAAAGCTCACATGTTTCTCGCTCTAAAATGAAAAGCATTGGATGTTAGAGGACCTTTGGTTTGTATCAGTTTCAGAAGCAGAGTTGAACTAGATATGGTCTGTGTGTGTAGGAAATACAGTTCTTTTTTTCTGAACACACTCACGTTTCCTGCCTTTTTAGAGACTCTAAAAAGCAAGAGCGTGCTTCTTGCTCTAAAGCAAAGTGTGTTTCATGGATGAGAACTGTGCTGTGTGTTTCCCTTAATAAACGGAGATAAATGCCAGGCTCTGTGTCTTCCTACAAGCAAGACTTCGTTTCTGGTAAACGCGGTCAATTTTTAGCTCAAAGGAAGCTACACAGTTCACGAACCTCACAAATTTCTTGCTCCTATCTGAAAAACATTGGATGTTAGAGGACCTGTCATCTGTATCAGTTTCAGAAGCAGAGTTGAACTAGTTATGGTCCATGTGTGTAGGAAACACAGTTCTTTTTTTATGAGAACACCCACGTTTCCCGCCATATTAGAGACTCTAGAAAGCAAGCGCGTGCTTCTTGCTCTAAAGCAGAGTGTGTTTCATGGATGAGAACTGTGCTGTGTGTTTCCCTTCAGAAACAGAGTTAAATGCCAGGCTCTGTGTCTTCCTACAAGCAACACTTCGTTTCTGGTAAACACGGTCACTTTTCAGATCAAAGGAAGCTACATAGTTCACGAAGCTCACACGTTTCTTGATCTTAACTGAAAAGCATTGGATGTTAGAGGACCTGTGGTTTGTATCAGTTTCAGAAGCGGAGTTGAAATAGATATGGTCCGTGTGTGTAGGAAACACAGTTCTTTTGTTCTGAGCACACTCACGTTTCCTGCCTCATTAGAGATTCTATAAAGCAAGAGGTGCTTCTTGCTCTAAAGCAGAGTGTGTTTCATGGATGAGAACTGTGCTGTGTGTTTCCCTTCAGAAACGGAGTTAAATGCCAGGCTCTGTGTGTTCCTACAAGCAAGACTTGGATTCTGGTAGACGCAGTCACTTTTCAGCTCATAGGAAGCTACCTAGTTCACGAAGCTCACACGTTTCTTGCTCTTAACTGAAAAGCATTGGATGTTAGAGGACCTGTGGCTTGTATCAGTTTCAGAAGCAGATTTGAAGTAGATATGGTCTTTGTGTGTAGGAAACACAGTTCTTTTGTTCTGAGCACACTCACCTTTTCTGCCTTATTAGAGATTCTAGAGAGCAAGAGCGTGCTTCTTGATCTAAAGCAGAGTGTGTTTCATGGATGAGATCTAAGCTGTGTGTTTCCCTTCAGAAACGGAGTTAAATGCCAGGCTCTGGGTCTTCCTACAAGCAACACTTCGTTTCTGGTAAACACAGTCCTTTTTTCAGCTCAAACAGAGCTACATAGTTCACGAAGCTCACATGTTTCTCGCTCTTAACTGAAAAGCATTGAATGTTAGAGGACCTGTCGTCTGTATCAGTTTCAGAAGCAGAGTTGAACTAGTTATGGTCCATGTGTGTAGGACACACAGTACTTTTGTTCTGAGCACACTCACGTTTCCTGCCTTATTAGAGACTCTAGAAAACAAGAGCGTTCTTCTTGCTCTAAAGCAGAGAGTGTTTCATGGATGAGAACTGTGCTGTGTGTTTCCCTTCAGAAACGGAGTTAAATGCCAGGCTCTGTGTCTTCCTACATGCAAGACTTCGTTTCTGGTAAACGCAGTCACTTTTCAGCTAAAACGAAGCTACATAGAACACGAAGCTCACACCGTACTCGCTGTTAACTGAAAAGCATTGGATGTTAGAGGTCCTGAGGCTTGTATCAGTTTGAGAAGCGGGGTTGAACTAGATATGGTCCGTGTGTGTAGGAAACACAGTTCTTTTGTTCTGAGCACACTTACGTTTCCCGCCTCATTAGAGACTCTAGAAAGCAAGAGCGTGCTTCTTGCTCTAAAGCAGAGTGTGTTTCATGGATGAGAACTGTGCTGTGTGTTTCCCTTCAGAAACAGAGTTAAATGCCAGGCTCTGTGTCTTCCTACAAGCAAGACTTCGTTTCTGGTAAACACGGTCACTTTTCAGATCAAAGGAAGCTACATAGTTCACGAAGCTCACACGTTTCTTGCTCTTAACTGAAAAGCATTGGATGTTAGAGGACCTGTGGTTTGTATCAGTTTCAGAAGCGGAGTTGAAATAGATATGGTCCGTGTGTGTAGGAAACACAGTTCTTTTGTTCTGAGCACACTCACGTTTCCTGCCTCATTAGAGATTCTAGAAAGCAAGAGCATGCTTCTTGCTCTAAAGCAGAGTGTGTTTCATGGATGAGAACTGTGCTGTGTGTTTCCCTACAGAAACGGAGTTAAATGCCAGGTCTGTGTCTTCCTACAAGCAAGACTTCGTTTCTGGTAAACCCTGTCACTTTTCAGCCCAAAGAGCTACATAGTTCACAAAGCTCACATGTTTCTCGCTCTAAAATGAAAAGCATTGGATGTTAGAGGACCTTTGGTTTGTATCAGTTTCAGAAGCAGAGTTGAACTAGATATGGTCTGTGTGTGTAGGAAATACAGTTCTTTTTTTCTGAACACACTCACGTTTCCTGACTTTTTAGAGACTCTAAAAAGCAAGAGCGTGCTTCTTGCTCTAAAGCAAAGTGTGTTTCATGGATGTGAACTGTGCTGTGTGTTTCCTTTCACAAACGGAGTTAAATGCCAGGCTCTGTGTCTTCCTACAGGCAAGATTTCGTTTCTGGTAAACACAGTCACTTTTCAGCTCAAACGAAGCTAAATATTCACGAAGCTCACACGTTTCTCAGTCTTAACTGAAAAGCTTTGGATGTTAGAGGACCTCTGGTCTGTATCAGTTTCAGAAGCAGAGTTGAACTAGATATGGTCCGTGTGTGTAGGAAACACAGTTCTATTGTTCGGAGCACACTCATGTTTCCCGCCTTATTAGAGACTCTAGAAAGCAAGAGCGTGCTTCCTGCTCTAAAGCAGAGTGTGTTTCATGGATGAGAACTGTGCTGTGTGTTTTCCTTCAGAAACGGAGTTAAATGCCCGGCTCTGTGTCTTCCTACAAGCAAGACTTCGTTTCTGGTAAACGCAGTCTCTTTTCATCTCAAATGAAGCTACATAGTACACGAAGCTGAAACGTTTCTCGCTCTTTACTGGAAAGCATATGATGTTAGAGGACCTGTGGTCTGTATCAGTTTCAGAAGCAGAGTTGAACTAGTTATGGTCCATGTGTGTAGGAAACACAGGTCTTTTTTTATGAGAACACCCACGTTTCCCGCCATATTAGAGACTCTAGAAAGCAAGAGCGTGCTTCTTGCTCTAAAGCAGAGTGTGTTTCATGGATGAGAACTGAGCTGTGTGTTTCCCTTCAGAAACAGAGTTAAATGCCAGTCTCTGTGTCTTCCTACATGCAAGACTTCGTTTCTGGTAAACACGGTCACTTTTCAGCTCAAAGGAAGCTACATAGTTCACGAAGCTCACACGTTTCTTGCTCTTAACTGAAAAGCATTGGATGTTAGAGGACCTGTGGTTTGTATCAGTTTCAGAAGCGGAGTTGAAATAGATATGGTCCGTGTGTGTAGGAAACACAGTTCTTTTGTTCTAAGCACACTCACGTTTCCTGCCTCTTTAGAGATTCTAGAAAGCAAGAGCATGCTTCTTGCTCTAAAGCAGAGTGTGTTTCATGGATGAGAACTGTGCTGTGTGTTTCCCTTCAGAAACGGAGTTAAATGCCATGTCTGTGTCTTCCTACAAGCAAGACTTCGTTTCTGGTAAACCCTGTCACTTTTCAGCCCAAAGAGCTACATAGTTCACAAAGCTCACATGTTTCTCGCTCTAAAATGAAAAGCATTGGATGTTAGAGGACCTTTGGTTTGTATCACTTTCAGAAGCAGAGTTGAACTAGATATGGTCTGTGTGTGTAGGAAATACAGTTCTTTTTTTCTGAACACACTCACGTTTCCTGCCTTTTTAGAGACTCTAAAAAGCAAGAGCGTGCTTCTTGCTCTAAAGCAAAGTGTGTTTCATGGATGAGAACTGTGCTGTGTGTTTCCCTTAATAAACGGAGATAAATGCCAGGCTCTGTGTCTTCCTACAAGCAAGACTTCGTTTCTGGTAAACGCGGTCAATTTTTAGCTCAAAGGAAGCTACACAGTTCACGAACCTCACAAATTTCTTGCTCCTATCTGAAAAACATTGGATGTTAGAGGACCTGTCATCTGTATCAGTTTCAGAAGCAGAGTTGAACTAGTTATGGTCCATGTGTGTAGGAAACACAGGTCTTTTTTTATGAGAACACCCACGTTTCCCGCCATATTAGAGACTCTAGAAAGCAAGAGCGTGCTTCTTGCTCTAAAGCAGAGTGTGTTTCATGGATGAGAATTGTGCTGTGTGTTTCCCTTCAGAAACAGAGTTAAATGCCAGGCTCTGTGTCTTCCTACAAGCAAGACTTCGTTTCTGGTAAACACGGTCACTTTTCAGCTCAAAGGAAGCTACATAGTTCACGAAGCTCACACGTTTCTTGCTCTTAACTGAAAAGCATTGGATGTTAGAGGACCTGTGGTTTGTATCAGTTTCAGAAGCGGAGTTGAAATAGATATGGTCCGTGTGTGTAGGAAACACAGTTCTTTTGTTCTAAGCACACTCACGTTTCCTGCCTCTTTAGAGATTCTAGAAAGCAAGAGCATGCTTCTTGCTCTAAAGCAGAGTGTGTTTCATGGATGAGAACTGTGCTGTGTGTTTCCCTTCAGAAACGGAGTTAAATGCCAGGTCTGTGTCTTCCTACAAGCAAGACTTCGTTTCTGGTAAACCCTGTCACTTTTCAGCCCAAAGAGCTACATAGTTAACAAAGCTCACATGTTTCTCGCTCTAAAATGAAAAGCATTGGATGTTAGAGGACCTTTGGTTTGTATCAGTTTCAGAAGCAGAGTTGAACTAGATATGGTCTGTGTGTGTAGGAAATACAGTTCTTTTTTTCTGAACACACTCACGTTTCCTGCCTTTTTAGAGACTCTAAAAAGCAAGAGCGTGCTTCTTGCTCTAAAGCAAAGTGTGTTTCATGGATGAGAACTGTGCTGTGTGTTTCCCTTAATAAACGGAGATAAATGCCAGGCTCTGTGTCTTCCTACAAGCAAGACTTCGTTTCTGGTAAACGCGGTCAATTTTTAGCTCAAAGGAAGCTACACAGTTCACGAACCTCACAAATTTCTTGCTCCTATCTGAAAAACATTGGATGTTAGAGGACCTGTCATCTGTATCAGTTTCAGAAGCAGAGTTGAACTAGTTATGGTCCATGTGTGTAGGAAACACAGTTCTTTTTTTATGAGAACACCCACGTTTCCCGCCATATTAGAGACTCTAGAAAGCAAGCGCGTGCTTCTTGCTCTAAAGCAGAGTGTGTTTCATGGATCAGAACTGTGCTGTGTGTTTCCCTTCAGAAACAGAGTTAAATGCCAGGCTCTGTGTCTTCCTACAAGCAACACTTCGTTTCTGGTAAACACGGTCACTTTTCAGATCAAAGGAAGCTACATAGTTCACGAAGCTCACACGTTTCTTGATCTTAACTGAAAAGCATTGGATGTTAGAGAACCTGTGGTTTGTATCAGTTTCAGAAGCGGAGTTGAAATAGATATGGTCCGTGTGTGTAGGAAACACAGTTCTTTTGTTCTGAGCACACTCACGTTTCCTGCCTCATTAGAGATTCTAGAAAGCAAGAGGTGCTTCTTGCTCTAAAGCAGAGTGTGTTTCATGGATGAGAACTGTGCTGTGTGTTTCCCTTCAGAAACGGAGTTAAATGCCAGGCTCTGTGTGTTCCTACAAGCAAGACTTGGTTTCTGGTAGACGCAGTCACTTTTCAGCTCATAGGAAGCTACCTAGTTCACGAAGCTCACACGTTTCTTGCTCCTAACTGAAAAGCATTGGATATTAGAGGACCTGTGGCTTGTATCAGTTTCAGAAGCAGATTTGAAGTAGATATGGTCTTTGTGTGTAGGAAACACAGTTCTTTTGTTCTGAGCACACTCACCTTTTCTGCCTTATTAGAGATTCTAGAGAGCAAGAGCGTGCTTCTTGATCTAAAGCAGAGTGTGTTTCATGGATGAGATCTAAGCTGTGTGTTTCCCTTCAGAAACGGAGTTAAATGCCAGGCTCTGGGTCTTCCTACAAGCAACACTTCGTTTCTGGTAAACACAGTCCTTTTTTCAGCTCAAACAGAGCTACATAGTTCACGAAGCTCACATGTTTCTCGCTCTTAACTGAAAAGCATTGAATGTTAGAGGACCTGTCGTCTGTATCAGTTTCAGAAGCAGAGTTGAACTAGTTATGGTCCATGTGTGTAGGACACACAGTTCTTTTGTTCTGAGCACACT
Organism: Onychomys leucogaster; assembly: GCA_949786385.1. Classification (NCBI taxonomy): domain Eukaryota; kingdom Metazoa; phylum Chordata; class Mammalia; order Rodentia; family Cricetidae; genus Onychomys; species Onychomys leucogaster. The sequence continues at coordinate 796,256 of CATKUP010000177.1, forward strand.
CACGTTTCCTGCCTTATTAGAGACTCTAGAAAACAAGAGCGTTCTTCTTGCTCTAAAGCAGAGAGTGTTTCATGGATGAGAAGTGTGCTGTGTGTTTCCCTTCAGAAACGGAGTTAAATGCCAGGCTCTGTGTCTTCCTACATGCAAGACTTCGTTTCTGGTAAACGCAGTCACTTTTCAGCTAAAACAAAGCTACATAGAACACGAAGCTCACACCGTACTCGCTGTTAACTGAAAAGCATTGGATGTTAGAGGTCCTGAGGCTTGTATCAGTTTGAGAAGCGGGGTTGAACTAGATATGGTCCGTGTGTGTAGGAAACACAGTTCTTTTGTTCTGAGCACACTTACGTTTCCCGCCTCATTAGAGACTCTAGAAAGCAAGAGCGTGCTTCTTGCTCTAAAGCAGAGTGTGTTTCATGGATGAGAACTGTGCTGTGTGTTTCCCTTCAGAAACAGAGTTAAATGCCAGGCTCTGTGTCTTCCTACAAGCAAGACTTCGTTTCTGGTAAACACGGTCACTTTTCAGATCAAAGGAAGCTACATAGTTCACGAAGCTCACACGTTTCTTGCTCCTAACTGAAAAGCATTGGATGTTAGAGGACCTGTGGTTTGTATCAGTTTCAGAAGCGGAGTTGAAATAGATATGGTCCGTGTGTGTAGGAAACACAGTTCTTTTGTTCTGAGCACACTCACGTTTCCTGCCTCATTAGAGATTCTAGAAAGCAAGAGCATGCTTCTTGCTCTAAAGCAGAGTGTGTTTCATGGATGAGAACTGTGCTGTGTGGTTCCCTACAGAAACGGAGTTAAATGCCAGGTCTGTGTCTTCCTACAAGCAAGACTTCGTTTCTGGTAAACCCTGTCACTTTTCAGCCCAAAGAGCTACATAGTTCACAAAGCTCACATGTTTCTCGCTCTAAAATGAAAAGCATTGGATGTTAGAGGACCTTTGGTTTGTATCAGTTTCAGAAGCAGAGTTGAACTAGATATGGTCTGTGTGTGTAGGAAATACAGTTCTTTTTTTCTGAACACACTCACGTTTCCTGCCTTTTTAGAGACTCTAAAAAGCAAGAGCGTGCTTCTTGCTCTAAAGCAAAGTGTGTTTCATGGATGTGAACTGTGCTGTGTGTTTCCTTTCACAAACGGAGTTAAATGCCAGGCTCTGTGTCTTCCTACAGGCAAGATTTCGTTTCTGGTAAACACAGTCACTTTGCAGCTCAAACGAAGCTAAATATTCACGAAGCTCACACGTTTCTCAGTCTTAACTGAAAAGCTTTGGATGTTAGAGGACCACTGGTCTGTATCAGTTTCAGAAGCAGAGTTGAACTAGATATGGTCCGTGTGTGTAGGAAACACAGTTCTATTGTTCGGAGCACACTCATGTTTCCCGCCTTATTAGAGACTCTAGAAAGCAAGAGCGTGCTTCCTGCTCTAAAGCAGAGTGTGTTTCATGGATGAGAACTGTGCTGTGTGTTTCCCTTAATAAACGGAGATAAATGCCAGGCTCTGTGTCTTCCTACAAGCAAGACATCGTTTCTGGTAAACGCGGTCAATTTTTAGCTCAAAGGAAGCTACACAGTTCACGAACCTCACAAATTTCTTGCTCCTATCTGAAAAACATTGGATGTTAGAGGACCTGTCGTCTGTATCAGTTTCAGAAGCAGAGTTGAACTAGTTATGGTCCATGTGTGTAGGACACACAGTTCTTTCGTTCCGAGCACACTCACGTTTCCTGCCTTATTAGAGACTCTAGAATGCAAGAGCGTGCTTCTTGCTCTAAAGCAGAGAGTGTTTCATGGATGAGAACTGTGCTGTGTGTTTCCCTTCAGAAACGGAGTAAAATGCCAGGCTCTGTGTCTTCCTACATGCAAGACTTCGTTTCTGGTAAACGCAGTCACTTTTCAGCTAAAACAAAGCTACATAGAACACGAAGCTCACACCGTACTCGCTGTTAACTGAAAAGCATTGGATGTTAGAGGTCCTGAGGCTTGTATCAGTTTGAGAAGCGGGGTTGAACTAGATATGGTCCGTGTGTGTAGGAAACACAGTTCTTTTGTTCTGAGCACACTTACGTTTCCCGCCTCATTAGAGACTCTAGAAAGCAAGAGCGTGCTTCTTGCTCTAAAGCAGAGTGTGTTTCATGGATGAGAACTGTGCTGTGTGTTTCCCTTCAGAAACAGAGTTAAATGCCAGGCTCTGTGTCTTCCTACAAGCAAGACTTCGTTTCTGGTAAACACGGTCACTTTTCAGCTCAAAGGAAGCTACATAGTTCACGAAGCTCACACGTTTCTTGCTCCTAACTGAAAAGCATTGGATGTTAGAGGACCTGTGGCTTGTATCAGTTTCAGAAGCAGATTTGAAGTAGATATGGTCTTTGTGTGTAGGAAACACAGTTCTTTTGTTCTGAGCACACTCACCTTTTCTGCCTTATTAGAGATTCTAGAGAGCAAGAGCGTGCTTCTTCATCTAAAGCAGAGTGTGTTTCATGGATGAGATCTAAGCTGTGTGTTTCCCTTCAGAAACGGAGTTAAATGCCAGGCTCTGGGTCTTCCTACAAGCAACACTTCGTTTCTGGTAAACACAGTCCTTTTTTCAGCTCAAACAGAGCTACATAGTTCACGAAGCTCACATGTTTCTCGCTCTTAACTGAAAAGCATTGAATGTTAGAGGACCTGTCGTCTGTATCAGTTTCAGAAGCAGAGTTGAACTAGTTATGGTCCATGTGTGTAGGACACACAGTTCTTTTGTTCTGAGCACACTCACGTTTCCTGCCTTATTAGAGACTCTAGAAAGCAAGAGCGTGCTTCTTGCTCTAAAGCAGAGAGTGTTTCATGGATGAGAACTGTGCTGTGTGTTTCCCTTCAGAAACGGAGTTAAATGCCAGGCTCTGTGTCTTCCTACATGCAAGACTTCGTTTCTGGTAAACGCAGTCACTTTTCAGCTAAAACGAAGCTACATAGAACACGAAGCTCACACCGTACTCGCTGTTAACTGAAAAGCATTGGATGTTAGAGGTCCTGAGGCTTGTATCAGTTTGAGAAGCGGGGTTGAACTAGATATGGTCCGTGTGTGTAGGAAACACAGTTCTTTTGTTCTGAGCACACTCACGTTTGCTGCCTCATTAGAGATTCTAGAAAGCAAGACCGTGCTTCTTGCTCTAAAGCAGAGTGTGTTTCATGGATGAGAACGGTGCTGTGTGTTTCCCTTCAGAAACGGAGTTAAATGCCAGGTCTGTGTCTTCCTATAAGCAAGACTTCGTTTCTGGTAAACCCTGTCACTTTTCAGCACAAAGAGCTACATAGTTCACAAAGCTCACATGTTTCTCGCTCTTAAATGAAAAGCATTGGATGTTAGAGGACCTTTGGTTTGTATCAGTTTCAGAAGCGGAGTTGAACTAGATATGGTCCGTGTGTGTAGGAATCACAGTTCTTTTGTTCTGAGCACACTCATGTTTCCCGCCTTATTAGAGACTCTAGAAAGCAAGAGCGTGCTTCTTGCTCTAAAGCAGTGTGTGTTTCATGGATGAGAACTGTGCTGTGTGTTTTCCTTCAGAAACGGAGTTAAATGCCCGGCTCTGTGTCTTCCTACAAGCAAGACTTCGTTTCTGGTAAACGCAGTCACTTTTCATCTCAAATGAAGCTACATAGTACACGAAGCTGACACGTTTCTCGCTCTTTACTGGAAAGCATTGGATGTTAGAGGACCTGTGGTCTGTATCAGTTTCAGAAGCAGAGTTGAACTAGTTATGGTCCATGTGTGTAGGAAACACAGGTCTTTTTTTATTAGAACACCCACGTTTCCCGCCATATTAGAGACTCTAGAAAGCAAGAGCGTGCTTCTTGCTCTAAAGCAGAGTGTGTTTCATGGATGAGAACTGTGCTGTGTGTTTCCCTTCAGAAACAGAGTTAAATGCCAGGCTCTGTGTCTTCCTACAAGCAAGACTTCGTTTCTGGTAAACACGGTCACTTTTCAGCTCAAAGGAAGCTACATAGTTCGTGAAGCTCACACGTTTCTTGCTCTTAACTGAAAAGCATTGGATGTTAGAGGACCTGTGGTTTGTATCAGTTTCAGAAGCGGAGTTGAAATAGATATGGTCCGTGTGTGTAGGAAACACAGTTCTTTTGTTCTAAGCACACTCACGTTTCCTGCCTCTTTAGAGATTCTAGAAAGCAAGAGCATGCTTCTTGCTCTAAAGCAGAGTGTGTTTCATGGATGAGAACTGTGCTGTGTGTTTCCCACAGAAACGGAGTTAAATGCCAGGTCTGTGTCTTCCTACAAGCAAGACTTCGTTTCTGGTAAACCCTGTCACTTTTCAGCCCAAAGAGCTACATAGTTCACAAAGCTCACATGTTTCTCGCTCTAAAATGAAAAGCATTGGATGTTAGAGGACCTTTGGTTTGTATCAGTTTCAGAAGCAGAGTTGAACTAGATATGGTCTGTGTGTGTAGGAAATACAGTTCTTTTTTTCTGAACACACTCACGTTTCCTGCCTTTTTAGAGACTCTAAAAAGCAACAGCGTGCTTCTTGCTCTAAAGCAAAGTGTGTTTCATGGATGAGAACTGTGCTGTGTGTTTCCCTTAATAAACGGAGATAAATGCCAGGCTCTGTGTCTTCCTACAAGCAAGACTTCGTTTCTGGTAAACGTGGTCAATTTTTAGCTCAAAGGAAGCTACACAGTTCACGAACCTCACAAATTTCTTGCTCCTATCTGAAAAACATTGGATGTTAGAGGACCTGTCATCTGTATCAGTTTCAGAAGCAGAGTTGAACTAGTTATGGTCCATGTGTGTAGGAAACACAGTTCTTTTTTTATGAGAACACCCACGTTTCCCGCCATATTAGAGACTCTAGAAAGCAAGCGCGTGCTTCTTGCTCTAAAGCAGAGTGTGTTTCATGGATGAGAACTGTGCTGTGTGTTTCCCTTCAGAAACAGAGTTAAATGCCAGGCTCTGTGTCTTCCTACAAGCAACACTTCGTTTCTGGTAAACACGGTCACTTTTCAGATCAAAGGAAGCTACATAGTTCACGAAGCTCACACGTTTCTTGATCTTAACTGAAAAGCATTGGATGTTAGAGGACCTGTGGTTTGTATCAGTTTCAGAAGCGGAGTTGAAATAGATATGGTCCGTGTGTGTAGGAAACACAGTTCTTTTGTTCTGAGCACACTCACGTTTCCTGCCTCATTAGAGATTCTAGAAAGCAAGAGGTGCTTCTTGCTCTAAAGCAGAGTGTGTTTCATGGATGAGAACTGTGCTGTGTGTTTCCCTTCAGAAACGGAGTTAAATGCCAGGCTCTGTGTGTTCCTACAAGCAAGACTTGGTTTCTGGTAGACGCAGTCACTTTTCAGCTCATAGGAAGCTACCTAGTTCACGAAGCTCACACGTTTCTTGCTCTTAACTGAAAAGCATTGGATGTTAGAGGACCTGTGGCTTGTATCAGTTTCAGAAGCAGATTTGAAGTAGATATGGTCTGTGTGTGTAGGAAATACAGTTCTTTTTTTCTGAACACACTCACGTTTCCTGCCTTTTTAGAGACTCTAAAAAGCAAGAGCGTGCTTCTTGCTCTAAAGCAAAGTGTGTTTCATGGATGTGAACTGTGCTGTGTGTTTCCTTTCACAAACGGAGTTAAATGCCAGAATCTGGGTCTTCCTACAGGCAAGATTTCGTTTCTGGTAAACACAGTCACTTTTCAGCTCAAACGAAGCTAAATATTCACGAAGCTCACACGTTTCTCAGTCTTAACTGAAAAGCTTTGGATGTTAGAGGACCTGTCGTCTGTATCAGTTTCAGAAGCAGAGTTGAACTAGTTATGGTCCATGTGTGTAGGACACACAGTTCTTTCGTTCCGAGCACACTCACGTTTCCTGCCTTATTAGAGACTCTAGAATGCAAGAGCGTGCTTCTTGCTCTAAAGCAGAGAGTGTTTCATGGATGAGAACTGTGCTGTGTGTTTCCCTTCAGAAACGGAGTAAAATGCCAGGCTCTGTGTCTTCCTACATGCAAGACTTCGTTTCTGGTAAACGCAGTCACTTTTCTGCTAAAACAAAGCTACATAGAACACGAAGCTCACACCGTACTCGCTGTTAACTGAAAAGCATTGGATGTTAGAGGTCCTGAGGCTTGTATCAGTTTGAGAAGCGGGGTTGAACTAGATATGGTCCGTGTGTGTAGGAAACACAGTTCTTTTGTTCTGAGCACACTTACGTTTCCCGCCTCATTAGAGACTCTAGAAAGCAAGAGCGTGCTTCTTGCTCTAAAGCAGAGTGTGTTTCATGGATGAGAACTGTGCTGTGTGTTTCCCTTCAGAAACAGAGTTAAATGCCAGGCTCTGTGTCTTCCTACAAGCAAGACTTCGTTTCTGGTAAACACGGTCACTTTTCAGCTCAAAGGAAGCTACATAGTTCACGAAGCTCACACGTTTCTTGCTCCTAACTGAAAAGCATTGGATGTTAGAGGACCTGTGGCTTGTATCAGTTTCAGAAGCAGATTTGAAGTAGATATGGTCTTTGTGTGTAGGAAACACAGTTCTTTTGTTCTGAGCACACTCACCTTTTCTGCCTTATTAGAGATTCTAGAGAGCAAGAGCGTGCTTCTTGATCTAAAGCAGAGTGTGTTTCATGGATGAGATCTAAGCTGTGTGTTTCCCTTCAGAAACGGAGTTAAATGCCAGGCTCTGGGTCTTCCTACAAGCAACACTTCGTTTCTGGTAAACACAGTCCTTTTTTCAGCTCAAACAGAGCTACATAGTTCACGAAGCTCACATGTTTCTCGCTCTTAACTGAAAAGCATTGAATGTTAGAGGACCTGTCGTCTGTATCAGTTTCAGAAGCAGAGTTGAACTAGTTATGGTCCATGTGTGTAGGACACACAGTTCTTTTGTTCTGAGCACACTCACGTTTCCTGCCTTATTAGAGACTCTAGAAAGCAAGAGCGTGCTTCTTGCTCTAAAGCAGAGAGTGTTTCATGGATGAGAACTGTGCTGTGTGTTTCCCTTCAGAAACGGAGTTAAATGCCAGGCTCTGTGTCTTCCTACATGCAAGACTTCGTTTCTGGTAAACGCAGTCACTTTTCAGCTAAAACGAAGCTACATAGAACACGAAGCTCACACCGTACTCGCTGTTAACTGAAAAGCATTGGATGTTAGAGGTCCTGAGGCTTGTATCAGTTTGAGAAGCGGGGTTGAACTAGATATGGTCCGTGTGTGTAGGAAACACAGTTCTTTTGTTCTGAGCACACTCACGTTTGCTGCCTCATTAGAGATTCTAGAAAGCAAGACCGTGCTTCTTGCTCTAAAGCAGAGTGTGTTTCATGGATGAGAACGGTGCTGTGTGTTTCCCTTCAGAAACGGAGTTAAATGCCAGGTCTGTGTCTTCCTATAAGCAAGACTTCGTTTCTGGTAAACCCTGTCACTTTTCAGCACAAAGAGCTACATAGTTCACAAAGCTCACATGTTTCTCGCTCTTAAATGAAAAGCATTGGATGTTAGAGGACCTTTGGTTTGTATCAGTTTCAGAAGCGGAGTTGAACTAGATATGGTCCGTGTGTGTAGGAATCACAGTTCTTTTGTTCTGAGCACACTCATGTTTCCCGCCTTATTAGAGACTCTAGAAAGCAAGAGCGTGCTTCTTGCTCTAAAGCAGTGTGTGTTTCATGGATGAGAACTGTGCTGTGTGTTTTCCTTCAGAAACGGAGTTAAATGCCCGGCTCTGTGTCTTCCTACAAGCAAGACTTCGTTTCTGGTAAACGCAGTCACTTTTCATCTCAAATGAAGCTACATAGTACACGAAGCTGACACGTTTCTCGCTCTTTACTGGAAAGCATTGGATGTTAGAGGACCTGTGGTCTGTATCAGTTTCAGAAGCAGAGTTGAACTAGTTATGGTCCATGTGTGTAGGAAACACAGGTCTTTTTTTATTAGAACACCCACGTTTCCCGCCATATTAGAGACTCTAGAAAGCAAGAGCGTGCTTCTTGCTCTAAAGCAGAGTGTGTTTCATGGATGAGAACTGTGCTGTGTGTTTCCCTTCAGAAACAGAGTTAAATGCCAGGCTCTGTGTCTTCCTACAAGCAAGACTTCGTTTCTGGTAAACACGGTCACTTTTCAGCTCAAAGGAAGCTACATAGTTCGTGAAGCTCACACGTTTCTTGCTCTTAACTGAAAAGCATTGGATGTTAGAGGACCTGTGGTTTGTATCAGTTTCAGAAGCGGAGTTGAAATAGATATGGTCCGTGTGTGTAGGAAACACAGTTCTTTTGTTCTAAGCACACTCACGTTTCCTGCCTCTTTAGAGATTCTAGAAAGCAAGAGCATGCTTCTTGCTCTAAAGCAGAGTGTGTTTCATGGATGAGAACTGTGCTGTGTGTTTCCCTTCAGAAACGGAGTTAAATGCCAGGTCTGTGTCTTCCTACAAGCAAGACTTCGTTTCTGGTAAACCCTGTCACTTTTCAGCCCAAAGAGCTACATAGTTCACAAAGCTCACATGTTTCTCGCTCTAAAATGAAAAGCATTGGATGTTAGAGGACCTTTGGTTTGTATCAGTTTCAGAAGCAGAGTTGAACTAGATATGGTCTGTGTGTGTAGGAAATACAGTTCTTTTTTTCTGAACACACTCACGTTTCCTGCCTTTTTAGAGACTCTAAAAAGCAAGAGCGTGCTTCTTGCTCTAAAGCAAAGTGTGTTTCATGGATGAGAACTGTGCTGTGTGTTTCCCTTAATAAACGGAGATAAATGCCAGGCTCTGTGTCTTCCTACAAGCAAGACTTCGTTTCTGGTAAACGTGGTCAATTTTTAGCTCAAAGGAAGCTACACAGTTCACGAACCTCACAAATTTCTTGCTCCTATCTGAAAAACATTGGATGTTAGAGGACCTGTCATCTGTATCAGTTTCAGAAGCAGAGTTGAACTAGTTATGGTCCATGTGTGTAGGAAACACAGTTCTTTTTTTATGAGAACACCCACGTTTCCCGCCATATTAGAGACTCTAGAAAGCAAGCGCGTGCTTCTTGCTCTAAAGCAGAGTGTGTTTCATGGATGAGAAATGTGCTGTGTGTTTCCCTTCAGAAACAGAGTTAAATGCCAGGCTCTGTGTCTTCCTACAAGCAACACTTCGTTTCTGGTAAACACGGTCACTTTTCAGATCAAAGGAAGCTACATAGTTCACGAAGCTCACACGTTTCTTGATCTTAACTGAAAAGCATTGGATGTTAGAGGACCTGTGGTTTGTATCAGTTTCAGAAGCGGAGTTGAAATAGATATGGTCCGTGTGTGTAGGAAACACAGTTCTTTTGTTCTGAGCACACTCACGTTTCCTGCCTCATTAGAGATTCTAGAAAGCAAGAGGTGCTTCTTGCTCTAAAGCAGAGTGTGTTTCATGGATGAGAACTGTGCTGTGTGTTTCCCTTCAGAAACGGAGTTAAATGCCAGGCTCTGTGTGTTCCTACAAGCAAGACTTGGTTTCTGGTAGACGCAGTCACTTTTCAGCTCATAGGAAGCTACCTAGTTCACGAAGCTCACACGTTTCTTGCTCTTAACTGAAAAGCATTGGATGTTAGAGGACCTGTGGCTTGTATCAGTTTCAGAAGCAGATTTGAAGTAGATATGGTCTGTGTGTGTAGGAAGTACAGTTCTTTTTTTCTGAACACACTCACGTTTCCTGCCTTTTTAGAGACTCTAAAAAGCAAGAGCGTGCTTCTTGCTCTAAAGCAAAGTGTGTTTCATGGATGTGAACTGTGCTGTGTGTTTCCTTTCACAAACGGAGTTAAATGCCAGAATCTGGGTCTTCCTACAGGCAAGATTTCGTTTCTGGTAAACACAGTCACTTTTCAGCTCAAACGAAGCTAAATATTCACGAAGCTCACACGTTTCTCAGTCTTAACTGAAAAGCTTTGGATGTTAGAGGACCTGTCGTCTGTATCAGTTTCAGAAGCAGAGTTGAACTAGTTATGGTCCATGTGTGTAGGACACACAGTTCTTTCGTTCCGAGCACACTCACGTTTCCTGCCTTATTAGAGACTCTAGAATGCAAGAGCGTGCTTCTTGCTCTAAAGCAGAGAGTGTTTCATGGATGAGAACTGTGCTGTGTGTTTCCCTTCAGAAACGGAGTAAAATGCCAGGCTCTGTGTCTTCCTACATGCAAGACTTCGTTTCTGGTAAACGCAGTCACTTTTCTGCTAAAACAAAGCTACATAGAACACGAAGCTCACACCGTACTCGCTGTTAACTGAAAAGCATTGGATGTTAGAGGTCCTGAGGCTTGTATCAGTTTGAGAAGCGGGGTTGAACTAGATATGGTCCGTGTGTGTAGGAAACACAGTTCTTTTGTTCTGAGCACACTTACGTTTCCCGCCTCATTAGAGACTCTAGAAAGCAAGAGCGTGCTTCTTGCTCTAAAGCAGAGTGTGTTTCATGGATGAGAACTGTGCTGTGTGTTTCCCTTCAGAAACAGAGTTAAATGCCAGGCTCTGTGTCTTCCTACAAGCAAGACTTCGTTTCTGGTAAACACGGTCACTTTTCAGCTCAAAGGAAGCTACATAGTTCACGAAGCTCACACGTTTCTTGCTCCTAACTGAAAAGCATTGGATGTTAGAGGACCTGTGGCTTGTATCAGTTTCAGAAGCAGATTTGAAGTAGATATGGTCTTTGTGTGTAGGAAACACAGTTCTTTTGTTCTGAGCACACTCACCTTTTCTGCCTTATTAGAGATTCTAGAGAGCAAGAGCGTGCTTCTTGATCTAAAGCAGAGTGTGTTTCATGGATGAGATCTAAGCTGTGTGTTTCCCTTCAGAAACGGAGTTAAATGCCAGGCTCTGGGTCTTCCTACAAGCAACACTTCGTTTCTGGTAAACACAGTCCTTTTTTCAGCTCAAACAGAGCTACATAGTTCACGAAGCTCACATGTTTCTCGCTCTTAATTGAAAAGCATTGAATGTTAGAGGACCTGTCGTCTGTATCAGTTTCAGAAGCAGAGTTGAACTAGTTATGGTCCATGTGTGTAGGACACACAGTTCTTTTGTTCTGAGCACACTCACGTTTCCTGCCTTATTAGAGACTCTAGAAAGCAAGAGCGTGCTTCTTGCTCTAAAGCAGAGAGTGTTTCATAGATGAGAACTGTGCTGTGTGTTTCCCTTCAGAAACGGAGTTAAATGCCAGGCTCTGTGTCTTCCTACATGCAAGACTTCGTTTCTGGTAAACGCAGTCACTTTTCAGCTAAAACGAAGCTACATAGAACACGAAGCTCACACCGTACTCGCTGTTAACTGAAAAGCATTGGATGTTAGAGGTCCTGAGGCTTGTATCAGTTTGAGAAGCGGGGTTGAACTAGATATGGTCCGTGTGTGTAGGAAACACAGTTCTTTTGTTCTGAGCACACTCACGTTTGCTGCCTCATTAGAGATTCTAGAAAGCAAGACCGTGCTTCTTGCTCTAAAGCAGAGTGTGTTTCATGGATGAGAACGGTGCTGTGTGTTTCCCTTCAGAAACGGAGTTAAATGCCAGGTCTGTGTCTTCCTATAAGCAAGACTTCGTTTCTGGTAAACCCTGTCACTTTTCAGCACAAAGAGCTACATAGTTCACAAAGCTCACATGTTTCTCGCTCTTAAATGAAAAGCATTGGATGTTAGAGGACCTTTGGTTTGTATCAGTTTCAGAAGCGGAGTTGAACTAGATATGGTCCGTGTGTGTAGGAATCACAGTTCTTTTGTTCTGAGCACACTCATGTTTCCCGCCTTATTAGAGACTCTAGAAAGCAAGAGCGTGCTTCTTGCTCTAAAGCAGTGTGTGTTTCATGGATGAGAACTGTGCTGTGTGTTTTCCTTCAGAAACGGAGTTAAATGCCCGGCTCTGTGTCTTCCTACAAGCAAGACTTCGTTTCTGGTAAACGCAGTCACTTTTCATCTCAAATGAAGCTACATAGTACACGAAGCTGACACGTTTCTCGCTCTTTACTGGAAAGCATTGGATGTTAGAGGACCTGTGGTCTGTATCAGTTTCAGAAGCAGAGTTGAACTAGTTATGGTCCATGTGTGTAGGAAACACAGGTCTTTTTTTATGAGAACACCCACGTTTCCCGCCATATTAGAGACTCTAGAAAGCAAGAGCGTGCTTCTTGCTCTAAAGCAGAGTGTGTTTCATGGATGAGAACTGTGCTGTGTGTTTCCCTTCAGAAACAGAGTTAAATGCCAGGCTCTGTGTCTTCCTACAAGCAAGACTTCGTTTCTGGTAAACACGGTCACTTTTCAGCTCAAAGGAAGCTACATAGTTCGTGAAGCTCACACGTTTCTTGCTCTTAACTGAAAAGCATTGGATGTTAGAGGACCTGTGGTTTGTATCAGTTTCAGAAGCGGAGTTGAAATAGATATGGTCCGTGTGTGTAGGAAACACAGTTCTTTTGTTCTAAGCACACTCACGTTTCCTGCCTCTTTAGAGATTCTAGAAAGCAAGAGCATGCTTCTTGCTCTAAAGCAGAGTGTGTTTCATGGATGAGAACTGTGCTGTGTGTTTCCCTTCAGAAACGGAGTTAAATGCCAGGTCTGTGTCTTCCTACAAGCAAGACTTCGTTTCTGGTAAACCCTGTCACTTTTCAGCCCAAAGAGCTACATAGTTCACAAAGCTCACATGTTTCTCGCTCTAAAATGAAAAGCATTGGATGTTAGAGGACCTTTGGTTTGTATCAGTTTCAGAAGCAGAGTTGAACTAGATATGGTCTGTGTGTGTAGGAAATACAGTTCTTTTTTTCTGAACACACTCACGTTTCCTGCCTTTTTAGAGACTCTAAAAAGCAAGAGCGTGCTTCTTGCTCTAAAGCAAAGTGTGTTTCATGGATGAGAACTGTGCTGTGTGTTTCCCTTAATAAACGGAGATAAATGCCAGGCTCTGTGTCTTCCTACAAGCAAGACTTCGTTTCTGGTAAACGTGGTCAATTTTTAGCTCAAAGGAAGCTACACAGTTCACGAACCTCACAAATTTCTTGCTCCTATCTGAAAAACATTGGATGTTAGAGGACCTGTCATCTGTATCAGTTTCAGAAGCAGAGTTGAACTAGATATGGTCTGTGTGTGTAGGAAATACAGTTCTTTTTTTCTGAACACACTCACGTTTCCTGCCTTTTTAGAGACTCTAGAAAGCAAGCGCGTGCTTCTTGCTCTAAAGCAGAGTGTGTTTCATGGATGAGAACTGTGCTGTGTGTTTCCCTTCAGAAACAGAGTTAAATGCCAGGCTCTGTGTCTTCCTACAAGCAACACTTCGTTTCTGGTAAACACGGTCACTTTTCAGATCAAAGGAAGCTACATAGTTCACGAAGCTCACACGTTTCTTGCTCTTAACTGAAAAGCATTGGATGTTAGAGGACCTGTGGTTTGTATCAGTTTCAGAAGCGGAGTTGAAATAGATATGGTCCGTGTGTGTAGGAAACACAGTTCTTTTGTTCTGAGCACACTCACGTTTCCTGCCTCATTAGAGATTCTAGAAAGCAAGAGGTGCTTCTTGCTCTAAAGCAGAGTGTGTTTCATGGATGAGAACTGTGCTGTGTGTTTCCCTTCAGAAACGGAGTTAAATGCCAGGCTCTGTGTGTTCCTACAAGCAAGACTTGGTTTCTGGTAGACGCAGTCACTTTTCAGCTCATAGGAAGCTACCTAGTTCACGAAGCTCACACGTTTCTTGCTCTTAACTGAAAAGCATTGGATGTTAGAGGACCTGTGGCTTGTATCAGTTTCAGAAGCAGATTTGAAGTAGATATGGTCTGTGTGTGTAGGAAATACAGTTCTTCTTTTCTGAACACACTCACGTTTCCTGCCTTTTTAGAGACTCTAAAAAGCAAGAGCGTGCTTCTTGCTCTAAAGCAAAGTGTGTTTCATGGATGTGAACTGTGCTGTGTGTTTCCTTTCACAAACGGAGTTAAATGCCAGAATCTGGGTCTTCCTACAGGCAAGATTTCGTTTCTGGTAAACACAGTCACTTTTCAGCTCAAACGAAGCTAAATATTCACGAAGCTCACACGTTTCTCAGTCTTAACTGAAAAGCTTTGGATGTTAGAGGACCTCTGGTCTGTATCAGTTTCAGAAGCAGAGTTGAACTAGATATGGTCCGTGTGTGTAGGAAACACAGTTCTATTGTTCAGAGCACACTCATGTTTCCCGCCTTATTAGAGACTCTAGAAAGCAAGAGCGTGCTTCCTGCTCTAAAGCAGAGTGTGTTTCATGGATGAGAACTGTGCTGTGTGTTTCCCTTAATAAACGGAGAAAAATGCCAGGCTCTGTGTCTTCCTACAAGCAAGACATCGTTTCTGGTAAACGCGGTCAATTTTTAGCTCAAAGGAAGCTACACAGTTCACGAACCTCACAAATTTCTTGCTCCTATCTGAAAAACATTGGATGTTAGAGGACCTGTCGTCTGTATCAGTTTCAGAAGCAGAGTTGAACTAGTTATGGTCCATGTGTGTAGGAAACACAGTTCTTTTTTTATGAGAACACCCACGTTTCCCGCCATATTAGAGACTCTAGAAAGCAAGCGCGTGCTTCTTGCTCTAAAGGAGAGTGTGTTTCATGGATGAGAACTGTGCTGTGTGTTTCCCTTCAGAAACAGAGTTAAATGCCAGGCTCTGTGTCTTCCTACAAGCAAGACTTCGTTTCTGGTAAACACGGTCACTTTTCAGATCAAAGGAAGCTACATAGTTCACGAAGCTCACATGTTTCTCGCTCTTAACTGAAAAGCATTGAATGTTAGAGGACCTGTCGTCTGTATCAGTTTCAGAAGCAGAGTTGAACTAGTTATGGTCCATGTGTGTAGGACACACAGTTCTTTTGTTCTGAGCACACTCACGTTTCCTGCCTTATTAGAGACTCTAGAAAGCAAGAGCGTGCTTCTTGCTCTAAAGCAGAGAGTGTTTCATGGATGAGAACTGTGCTGTGTGTTTCCCTTCAGAAACGGAGTTAAATGCCAGGCTCTGTGTCTTCCTACATGCAAGACTTCGTTTCTGGTAAACGCAGTCACTTTTCAGCTAAAACAAAGCTACATAGAACACGAAGCTCACACCGTACTCGCTGTTAACTGAAAAGCATTGGATGTTAGAGGTCCTGAGGCTTGTATCAGTTTGAGAAGCGGGGTTGAACTAGATATGGTCCGTGTGTGTAGGAAACACAGTTCTTTTGTTCTGAGCACACTCACGTTTCCTGCCTCATTAGAGATTCTAGAAAGCAAGACCGTGCTTCTTGCTCTAAACCAGAGTGTGTTTCATGGATGAGAACGGTGCTGTGTGTTTCCCTTCAGAAACGGAGTTAAATGCCAGGTCTGTGTCTTCCTATAAGCAAGACTTCGTTTCTGGTAAACCCTGTCACTTTTCAGCACAAAGAGCTACATAGTTCACAAAGCTCACATGTTTCTCGCTCTTAAATGAAAAGCATTGGATGTTAGAGGACCTTTGGTTTGTATCAGTTTCAGAAGCGGAGTTGAACTAGATATGGTCCGTGTGTGTAGGAATCACAGTTCTTTTGTTCTGAGCACACTCAAGTTTCCCGCCTTATTAGAGACTCTAGAAAGCAAGAGCGTGCTTCTTGCTCTAAAGCAGTGTGTGTTTCATGGATGAGAACTGTGCTGTGTGTTTTCCTTCAGAAACGGAGTTAAATGCCCGGCTCTGTGTCTTCCTACAAGCAAGACTTCGTTTCTGGTAAACGAAGTCACTTTTCATCTCAAATGAAGCTACATAGTACACGAAGCTGACACGTTTCTCGCTCTTTACTGGAAAGCATTGGATGTTAGAGGACCTGTGGTCTGTATCAGTTTCAGAAGCAGAGTTGAACTAGTTATGGTCCATGTGTGTAGGAAACACAGTTCTTTTTTTATGAGAACACCCACGTTTCCCGCCATATTAGAGACTCTAGAAAGCAAGCGCGTGCTTCTTGCTCTAAAGCAGAGTGTGTTTCATGGATGAGAACTGTGCTGTGTGTTTCCCTTCAGAAACAGAGTTAAATGCCAGGCTCTGTGTCTTCCTACAAGCAAGACTTCGTTTCTGGTAAACACGGTCACTTTTCAGCTCAAAGGAAGCTACATAGTTCATGAAGCTCACACGTTTCTTGCTCTTAACTGAAAAGCATTGGATGTTAGAGGACCTGTGGTTTGTATCAGTTTCAGAAGCGGAGTTGAAATAGATATGGTCCGTGTGTGTAGGAAACACAGTTCTTTTGTTCTAAGCACACTCACGTTTCCTGCCTCTTTAGAGATTCTAGAAAGCAAGAGCATGCTTCTTGCTCTAAAGCAGAGTGTGTTTCATGGATGAGAACTGTGCTGTGTGTTTCCCTTCAGAAACGGAGTTAAATGCCAGGTCTGTGTCATCCTACAAGCAAGACTTCGTTTCTGGTAAACCCTGTCACTTTTCAGCCCAAAGAGCTACATACTTCACAAAGGTCACATGTTTCTCGCTCTAAAATGAAAAGCATTGGATGTTAGAGGACCTTTGGTTTGTATCAGTTTCAGAAGCAGAGTTGAACTAGATATGGTCTGTGTGTGTAGGAAATACAGTTCTTTTTTTCTGAACACACTCACGTTTCCTGCCTTTTTAGAGACTCTAAAAAGCAAGAGCGTGCTTCTTGCTCTAAAGCAAAGTGTGTTTCATGGATGAGAACTGTGCTGTGTGTTTCCCTTAATAAACGGAGATAAATGCCAGGCTCTGTGTCTTCCTACAAGCAAGACTTCGTTTCTGGTAAACGTGGTCAATTTTTAGCTCAAAGGAAGCTACACAGTTCACGAACCTCACAAATTTCTTGCTCCTATCTGAAAAACATTGGATGTTAGAGGACCTGTCATCTGTATCAGTTTCAGAAGCAGAGTTGAACTAGTTATGGTCCATGTGTGTAGGAAACACAGTTCTTTTTTTATGAGAACACCCACGTTTCCCGCCATATTAGAGACTCTAGAAAGCAAGCGCGTGCTTCTTGCTCTAAAGCAGAGTGTGTTTCATGGATGAGAACTGTGCTGTGTGTTTCCCTTCAGAAACAGAGTTAAATGCCAGGCTCTGTGTCTTCCTACAAGCAACACTTCGTTTCTGGTAAACACGGTCACTTTTCAGATCAAAGGAAGCTACATAGTTCACGAAGCTCACACGTTTCTTGCTCTTAACTGAAAAGCATTGGATGTTAGAGGACCTGTGGTTTGTATCAGTTTCAGAAGCGGAGTTGAAATAGATATGGTCCGTGTGTGTAGGAAACACAGTTCTTTTGTTCTGAGCACACTCACGTTTCCTGCCTCATTAGAGATTCTAGAAAGCAAGAGGTGCTTCTTGCTCTACAGCAGAGTGTGTTTCATGGATGAGAACTGTGCTGTGTGTTTCCCTTCAGAAACGGAGTTAAATGCCAGGCTCTGTGTGTTCCTACAAGCAAGACTTGGTTTCTGGTAGACGCAGTCACTTTTCAGCTCATAGGAAGCTACCTAGTTCACGAAGCTCACACGTTTCTTGCTCTTAACTGAAAAGCATTGGATGTTAGAGGACCTGTGGCTTGTATCAGTTTCAGAAGCAGATTTGAAGTAGATATGGTCTGTGTGTGTAGGAAATACAGTTCTTTTTTTCTGAACACACTCACGTTTCCTGCCTTTTTAGAGACTCTAAAAAGCAAGAGCGTGCTTCTTGCTCTAAAGCAAAGTGTGTTTCATGGATGTGAACTGTGCTGTGTGTTTCCTTTCACAAACGGAGTTAAATGCCAGAATCTGGGTCTTCCTACAGGCAAGATTTCGTTTCTGGTAAACACAGTCACTTTTCAGCTCAAACGAAGCTAAATATTCACGAAGCTCACACGTTTCTCAGTCTTAACTGAAAAGCTTTGGATGTTAGAGGACCTCTGGTCTGTATCAGTTTCAGAAGCAGAGTTGAACTAGATATGGTCCGTGTGTGTAGGAAACACAGTTCTATTGTTCAGAGCACACTCATGTTTCCCGCCTTATTAGAGACTCTAGAAAGCAAGAGCGTGCTTCCTGCTCTAAAGCAGAGTGTGTTTCATGGATGAGAACTGTGCTGTGTGTTTCCCTTAATAAACGGAGATAAATGCCAGGCTCTGTGTCTTCCTACAAGCAAGACATCGTTTCTGGTAAACGCGGTCAATTTTTAGCTCAAAGGAAGCTACACAGTTCACGAACCTCACAAATTTCTTGCTCCTATCTGAAAAACATTGGATGTTAGAGGACCTGTCGTCTGTATCAGTTTCAGAAGCAGAGTTGAACTAGTTATGGTCCATGTGTGTAGGAAACACAGTTCTTTTTTTATGAGAACACCCACGTTTCCCGCCATATTAGAGACTCTAGAAAGCAAGCGCGTGCTTCTTGCTCTAAAGGAGAGTGTGTTTCATGGATGAGAACTGTGCTGTGTGTTTCCCTTCAGAAACAGAGTTAAATGCCAGGCTCTGTGTCTTCCTACAAGCAAGACTTCGTTTCTGGTAAACACGGTCACTTTTCAGATCAAAGGAAGCTACATAGTTCACGAAGCTCACATGTTTCTCGCTCTTAACTGAAAAGCATTGAATGTTAGAGGACCTGTCGTCTGTATCAGTTTCAGAAGCAGAGTTGAACTAGTTATGGTCCATGTGTGTAGGACACACAGTTCTTTTGTTCTGAGCACACTCACGTTTCCTGCCTTATTAGAGACTCTAGAAAGCAAGAGCGTGCTTCTTGCTCTAAAGCAGAGAGTGTTTCATGGATGAGAACTGTGCTGTGTGTTTCCCTTCAGAAACGGAGTTAAATGCCAGGCTCTGTGTCTTCCTACATGCAAGACTTCGTTTCTGGTAAACGCAGTCACTTTTCAGCTAAAACAAAGCTACATAGAACACGAAGCTCACACCGTACTCGCTGTTAACTGAAAAGCATTGGATGTTAGAGGTCCTGAGGCTTGTATCAGTTTGAGAAGCGGGGTTGAACTAGATATGGTCCGTGTGTGTAGGAAACACAGTTCTTTTGTTCTGAGCACACTCACGTTTCCTGCCTCATTAGAGATTCTAGAAAGCAAGACCGTGCTTCTTGCTCTAAACCAGAGTGTGTTTCATGGATGAGAACGGTGCTGTGTGTTTCCCTTCAGAAACGGAGTTAAATGCCAGGTCTGTGTCTTCCTATAAGCAAGACTTCGTTTCTGGTAAACCCTGTCACTTTTCAGCACAAAGAGCTACATAGTTCACAAAGCTCACATGTTTCTCGCTCTTAAATGAAAAGCATTGGATGTTAGAGGACCTTTGGTTTGTATCAGTTTCAGAAGCGGAGTTGAACTAGATATGGTCCGTGTGTGTAGGAATCACAGTTCTTTTGTTCTGAGCACACTCAAGTTTCCCGCCTTATTAGAGACTCTAGAAAGCAAGAGCGTGCTTCTTGCTCTAAAGCAGTGTGTGTTTCATGGATGAGAACTGTGCTGTGTGTTTTCCTTCAGAAACGGAGTTAAATGCCCGGCTCTGTGTCTTCCTACAAGCAAGACTTCGTTTCTGGTAAACGAAGTCACTTTTCATCTCAAATGAAGCTACATAGTACACGAAGCTGACACGTTTCTCGCTCTTTACTGGAAAGCATTGGATGTTAGAGGACCTGTGGTCTGTATCAGTTTCAGAAGCAGAGTTGAACTAGTTATGGTCCATGTGTGTAGGAAACACAGTTCTTTTTTTATGAGAACACCCACGTTTCCCGCCATATTAGAGACTCTAGAAAGCAAGCGCGTGCTTCTTGCTCTAAAGCAGAGTGTGTTTCATGGATGAGAACTGTGCTGTGTGTTTCCCTTCAGAAACAGAGTTAAATGCCAGGCTCTGTGTCTTCCTACAAGCAAGACTTCGTTTCTGGTAAACACGGTCACTTTTCAGCTCAAAGGAAGCTACATAGTTCATGAAGCTCACACGTTTCTTGCTCTTAACTGAAAAGCATTGGATGTTAGAGGACCTGTGGTTTGTATCAGTTTCAGAAGCGGAGTTGAAATAGATATGGTCCGTGTGTGTAGGAAACACAGTTCTTTTGTTCTAAGCACACTCACGTTTCCTGCCTCTTTAGAGATTCTAGAAAGCAAGAGCATGCTTCTTGCTCTAAAGCAGAGTGTGTTTCATGGATGAGAACTGTGCTGTGTGTTTCCCTTCAGAAACGGAGTTAAATGCCAGGTCTGTGTCATCCTACAAGCAAGACTTCGTTTCTGGTAAACCCTGTCACTTTTCAGCCCAAAGAGCTACATACTTCACAAAGCTCACATGTTTCTCGCTCTAAAATGAAAAGCATTGGATGTTAGAGGACCTTTGGTTTGTATCAGTTTCAGAAGCAGAGTTGAACTAGATATGGTCTGTGTGTGTAGGAAATACAGTTCTTTTTTTCTGAACACACTCACGTTTCCTGCCTTTTTAGAGACTCTAAAAAGCAAGAGCGTGCTTCTTGCTCTAAAGCAAAGTGTGTTTCATGGATGAGAACTGTGCTGTGTGTTTCCCTTAATAAACGGAGATAAATGCCAGGCTCTGTGTCTTCCTACAAGCAAGACTTCGTTTCTGGTAAACGTGGTCAATTTTTAGCTCAAAGGAAGCTACACAGTTCACGAACCTCACAAATTTCTTGCTCCTATCTGAAAAACATTGGATGTTAGAGGACCTGTCATCTGTATCAGTTTCAGAAGCAGAGTTGAACTAGTTATGGTCCATGTGTGTAGGAAACACAGTTCTTTTTTTATGAGAACACCCACGTTTCCCGCCATATTAGAGACTCTAGAAAGCAAGCGCGTGCTTCTTGCTCTAAAGCAGAGTGTGTTTCATGGATGAGAACTGTGCTGTGTGTTTCCCTTCAGAAACAGAGTTAAATGCCAGGCTCTGTGTCTTCCTACAAGCAAGACTTCGTTTCTGGTAAACACGGTCACTTTTCAGATCAAAGGAAGCTACATAGTTCACGAAGCTCACACGTTTCTTGCTCTTAACTGAAAAGCATTGGATGTTAGAGGACCTGTGGTTTGTATCAGTTTCAGAAGCGGAGTTGAAATAGATATGGTCCGTGTGTGTAGGAAACACAGTTCTTTTGTTCTGAGCACACTCACGTTTCCTGCCTCATTAGAGATTCTAGAAAGCAAGAGGTGCTTCTTGCTCTAAAGCAGAGTGTGTTTCATGGATGAGAACTGTGCTGTGTGTTTCCCTTCAGAAACGGAGTTAAATGCCAGGCTCTGTGTGTTCCTACAAGCAAGACTTGGTTTCTGGTAGACGCAGTCACTTTTCAGCTCATAGGAAGCTACCTAGTTCACGAAGCTCACACGTTTCTTGCTCTTAACTGAAAAGCATTGGATGTTAGAGGACCTGTGGCTTGTATCAGTTTCAGAAGCAGATTTGAAGTAGATATGGTCTGTGTGTGTAGGAAATACAGTTCTTTTTTTCTGAACACACTCACGTTTCCTGCCTTTTTAGAGACTCTAAAAAGCAAGAGCGTGCTTCTTGCTCTAAAGCAAAGTGTGTTTCATGGATGTGAACTGTGCTGTGTGTTTCCTTTCACAAACGGAGTTAAATGCCAGAATCTGGGTCTTCCTACAGGCAAGATTTCGTTTCTGGTAAACACAGTCACTTTTCAGCTCAAACGAAGCTAAATATTCACGAAGCTCACACGTTTCTCAGTCTTAACTGAAAAGCTTTGGATGTTAGAGGACCTCTGGTCTGTATCAGTTTCAGAAGCAGAGTTGAACTAGATATGGTCCGTGTGTGTAGGAAACACAGTTCTATTGTTCAGAGCACACTCATGTTTCCCGCCTTATTAGAGACTCTAGAAAGCAAGAGCGTGCTTCCTGCTCTAAAGCAGAGTGTGTTTCATGGATGAGAACTGTGCTGTGTGTTTCCCTTAATAAACGGAGATAAATGCCAGGCTCTGTGTCTTCCTACAAGCAAGACATCGTTTCTGGTAAACGCGGTCAATTTTTAGCTCAAAGGAAGCTACACAGTTCACGAACCTCACAAATTTCTTGCTCCTATCTGAAAAACATTGGATGTTAGAGGACCTGTCGTCTGTATCAGTTTCAGAAGCAGAGTTGAACTAGTTATGGTCCATGTGTGTAGGAAACACAGTTCTTTTTTTATGAGAACACCCACGTTTCCCGCCATATTAGAGACTCTAGAAAGCAAGCGCGTGCTTCTTGCTCTAAAGGAGAGTGTGTTTCATGGATGAGAACTGTGCTGTGTGTTTCCCTTCAGAAACAGAGTTAAATGCCAGGCTCTGTGTCTTCCTACAAGCAAGACTTCGTTTCTGGTAAACACGGTCACTTTTCAGATCAAAGGAAGCTACATAGTTCACGAAGCTCACATGTTTCTCGCTCTTAACTGAAAAGCATTGAATGTTAGAGGACCTGTCGTCTGTATCAGTTTCAGAAGCAGAGTTGAACTAGTTATGGTCCATGTGTGTAGGACACACAGTTCTTTTGTTCTGAGCACACTCACGTTTCCTGCCTTATTAGAGACTCTAGAAAGCAAGAGCGTGCTTCTTGCTCTAAAGCAGAGAGTGTTTCATGGATGAGAACTGTGCTGTGTGTTTCCCTTCAGAAACGGAGTTAAATGCCAGGCTCTGTGTCTTCCTACATGCAAGACTTCGTTTCTGGTAAACGCAGTCACTTTTCAGCTAAAACAAAGCTACATAGAACACGAAGCTCACACCGTACTCGCTGTTAACTGAAAAGCATTGGATGTTAGAGGTCCTGAGGCTTGTATCAGTTTGAGAAGCGGGGTTGAACTAGATATGGTCCGTGTGTGTAGGAAACACAGTTCTTTTGTTCTGAGCACACTCACGTTTCCTGCCTCATTAGAGATTCTAGAAAGCAAGACCGTGCTTCTTGCTCTAAACCAGAGTGTGTTTCATGGATGAGAACGGTGCTGTGTGTTTCCCTTCAGAAACGGAGTTAAATGCCAGGTCTGTGTCTTCCTATAAGCAAGACTTCGTTTCTGGTAAACCCTGTCACTTTTCAGCACAAAGAGCTACATAGTTCACAAAGCTCACATGTTTCTCGCTCTTAAATGAAAAGCATTGGATGTTAGAGGACCTTTGGTTTGTATCAGTTTCAGAAGCGGAGTTGAACTAGATATGGTCCGTGTGTGTAGGAATCACAGTTCTTTTGTTCTGAGCACACTCAAGTTTCCCGCCTTATTAGAGACTCTAGAAAGCAAGAGCGTGCTTCTTGCTCTAAAGCAGTGTGTGTTTCATGGATGAGAACTGTGCTGAGTGTTTTCCTTCAGAAACGGAGTTAAATGCCCGGCTCTGTGTCTTCCTACAAGCAAGACTTCGTTTCTGGTAAACGAAGTCACTTTTCATCTCAAATGAAGCTACATAGTACACGAAGCTGACACGTTTCTCGCTCTTTACTGGAAAGCATTGGATGTTAGAGGACCTGTGGTCTGTATCAGTTTCAGAAGCAGAGTTGAACTAGTTATGGTCCAGGTGTGTAGGAAACACAGGTCTTTTTTTATGAGAACACCCACGTTTCCCGCCATATTAGAGACTCTAGAAAGCAAGCGCGTGCTTCTTGCTCTAAAGCAGAGTGTGTTTCATGGATGAGAACTGTGCTGTGTGTTTCCCTTCAGAAACAGAGTTAAATGCCAGGCTCTGTGTCTTCCTACAAGCAAGACTTCGTTTCTGGTAAACACGGTCACTTTTCAGCTCAAAGGAAGCTACATAGTTCATGAAGCTCACACGTTTCTTGCTCTTAACTGAAAAGCATTGGATGTTAGAGGACCTGTGGTTTGTATCAGTTTCAGAAGCGGAGTTGAAATAGATATGGTCCGTGTGTGTAGGAAACACAGTTCTTTTGTTCTAAGCACACTCACGTTTCCTGCCTCTTTAGAGATTCTAGAAAGCAAGAGCATGCTTCTTGCTCTAAAGCAGAGTGTGTTTCATGGATGAGAACTGTGCTGTGTGTTTCCCTTCAGAAACGGAGTTAAATGCCAGGTCTGTGTCATCCTACAAGCAAGACTTCGTTTCTGGTAAACCCTGTCACTTTTCAGCCCAAAGAGCTACATACTTCACAAAGCTCACATGTTTCTCGCTCTAAAATGAAAAGCATTGGATGTTAGAGGACCTTTGGTCTGTATCAGTTTCAGAAGCAGAGTTGAACTAGATATGGTCTGTGTGTGTAGGAAATACAGTTCTTTTTTTCTGAACACACTCACGTTTCCTGCCTTTTTAGAGACTCTAAAAAGCAAGAGCGTGCTTCTTGCTCTAAAGCAAAGTGTGTTTCATGGATGAGAACTGTGCTGTGTGTTTCCGTTAATAAACGGAGATAAATGCCAGGCTCTGTGTCTTCCTACAAGCAAGACTTCGTTTCTGGTAAACGCGGTCAATTTTTAGCTCAAAGGAAGCTACACAGTTCACGAACCTCACAAATTTCTTGCTCCTATCTGAAAAACATTGGATGTTAGAGGACCTGTCATCTGTATCAGTTTCAGAAGCAGAGTTGAACTAGTTATGGTCCATGTGTGTAGGAAACACAGTTCTTTTTTTATGAGAACACCCACGTTTCCCGCCATATTAGAGACTCTAGAAAGCAAGCGCGTGCTTCTTGCTCTAAAGCAGAGTGTGTTTCATGGATGAGAACTGTGCTGTGTGTTTCCCTTCAGAAACAGAGTTAAATGCCAGGCTCTGTGTCTTCCTACAAGCAACACTTCGTTTCTGGTAAACACGGTCACTTTTCAGATCAAAGGAAGCTACATAGTTCACGAAGCTCACACGTTTCTTGATCTTAACTGAAAAGCATTGGATGTTAGAGGACCTGTGGTTTGTATCAGTTTCAGAAGCGGAGTTGAAATAGATATGGTCCGTGTGTGTAGGAGACACAGTTCTCTTGTTCTGAGCACACTCACGTTTCCTGCCTCATTAGAGATTCTAGAAAGCAAGAGGTGCTTCTTGCTCTAAAGCAGAGTGTGTTTCATGGATGAGAACTGTGCTGTGTGTTTCCCTTCAGAAACGGAGTTAAATGCCAGGCTCTGTGTGTTCCTACAAGCAAGACTTGGTTTCTGGTAGACGCAGTCACTTTTCAGCTCATAGGAAGCTACCTAGTTCACGAAGCTCACACGTTTCTTGCTCTTAACTGAAAAGCATTGGATGTTAGAGGACCTGTGGCTTGTATCAGTTTCAGAAGCAGATTTGAAGTAGATATGGTCTTTGTGTGTAGGAAACACAGTTCTTTTGTTCTGAGCACACTCACCTTTTCTGACTTATTAGAGATTCTAGAGAGCAAGAGCGTGCTTCTTGATCTAAAGCAGAGTGTTTCTCATGGATGAGATCTAAGCTGTGTGTTTCCCTTCAGAAACGGAGTTAAATGCCAGGCTCTGGGTCTTCCTACAAGCAACACTTCGTTTCTGGTAAACACAGTCCTTTTTTCAGCTCAAACAGAGCTACATAGTTCACGAAGCTCACATGTTTCTCGCTCTTAACTGAAAAGCATTGAATGTTAGAGGACCTGTCGTCTGTATCAGTTTCAGAAGCAGAGTTGAACTAGTTATGGTCCATGTGTGTAGGACACACAGTTCTTTTGTTCTGAGCACACTCACGTTTCCTGCCTTATTAGAGACTCTAGAAAGCAAGAGCGTGCTTCTTGCTCTAAAGCAGAGAGTGTTTCATGGATGAGAACTGTGCTGTGTGTTTCCCTTCAGAAACGGAGTTAAATGCCAGGCTCTGTGTCTTCCTACATGCAAGACTTCGTTTCTGGTAAACGCAGTCACTTTTCAGCTAAGACGAAGCTACATAGAACACGAAGCTCACACCGTACTCGCTGTTAACTGAAAAGCATTGGATGTTAGAGGTCGTGAGGCTTGTATCAGTTTGAGAAGCGGGGTTGAACTAGATATGGTCCGTGTGTGTAGGAAACACAGTTCTTTTGTTCTGAGCACACTTACGTTTCCCGCCTCATTAGAGACTCTAGAAAGCAAGAGCGTGCTTCTTGATCTAAAGCAGAGTGTGTTTCATGGATGAGAACTGTGCTGTGTGTTTCCCTTCAGAAACAGAGTTAAATGCCAGGCTCTGTGTCTTCCTACAAGCAAGACTTCCTTTCTGGTAAACACGGTCACTTTTCAGATCAAAGGAAGCTACATAGTTCACGAAGCTCACATGTTTCTCGCTCTTAACTGAAAAGCATTGAATGTTAGAGGACCTGTCGTCTGTATCAGTTTCAGAAGCAGAGTTGAACTAGTTATGGTCCATGTGTGTAGGACACACAGTTCTTTTGTTCTGAGCACACTCACGTTTCCTGCCTTATTAGAGACTCTAGAAAGCAAGAGCGTGCTTCTTGCTCTAAAGCAGAGAGTGTTTCATGGATGAGAACTGTGCTGTGTGTTTCCCTTCAGAAACGGAGTTAAATGCCAGGCTCTATGTCTTCCTACATGCAAGACTTCGTTTCTGGTAAACGCAGACACTTTTCAGCTAAAACAAAGCTACATAGAACACGAAGCTCACACCGTACTCGCTGTTAACTGAAAAGCATTGGATGTTAGAGGTCCTGAGGCTTGTATCAGTTTGAGAAGTGGGGTTGAACTAGATATGGTCCGTGTGTGTAGGAAACACAGTTCTTTTGTTCTGAGCACACTTACGTTTCCCGCCTCATTAGAGACTCTAGAAAGCAAGCGCGTGCTTCTTGCTCTAAAGCAGAGTGTGTTTCATGGATGAGAACTGTGCTGTGTGTTTCCCTTCAGAAACAGAGTTAAATGCCAGGCTCTGTGTCTTCCTACAAGCAAGACTTCGTTTCTGGTAAACACGGTCACTTTTCAGCTCAAAGGAAGCTACATAGTTCACGAAGCTCACACGTTTCTTGATCTTAACTGAAAAGCATTGGATGTTAGAGGACCCGTGGTTTGTATCAGTTTCAGAAGCGGAGTTGAAATAGATATGGTCCGTGTGTGTAGGAAACACAGTTCTTTTGTTCTAAGCACACTCACGTTTCCTGCCTCATTAGAGATTCTAGAAAGCAAGAGCATGCTTCTTGCTCTAAAGCAGAGTGTGTTTCATGGATGAGAACTGTGCTGTGTGTTTCCCTACAGAAACGGAGTTAAATGCCAGGTCTGTGTCTTCCTACAAGCAAGACTTCGTTTCTGGTAAACCCTGTCACTTTTCAGCCCAAAGAGCTACATATTTCACAAAGCTCACATGTTTCTCGCTCTAAAATGAAAAGCATTGGATGTTAGAGGACCTTTGGTTTGTATCAGTTTCAGAAGCAGAGTTGAACTAGATATGGTCTGTGTGTGTAGGAAATACAGTTCTTTTTTTCTGAACACACTCATGTTTCCTGCCTTTTTAGAGACTCTAAAAAGCAAGAGCGTGCTTCTTGCTCTAAAGCAAAGTGTGTTTCATGGATGTGAACTGTGCTGTGTGTTTCCTTTCACAAACGGAGTTAAATGCCAGGCTCTGTGTCTTCCTACAGGCAAGATTTCGTTTCTGGTAAACACAGTCACTTTTCAGCTCAAACGAAGCTAAATATTCACGAAGCTCACACGTTTCTCAGTCTTAACTGAAAAGCTTTGGATGTTAGAGGACCTCTGGTCTGTATCAGTTTCAGAAGCAGAGTTGAACTAGATATGGTCCGTGTGTGTAGGAAACACAGTTCTATTGTTCGGAGCACACTCATGTTTCCCGCCTTATTAGAGACTCTAGAAAGCAAGAGCGTGCTTCCTGCTCTAAAGCAGAGTGTGTTTCATGGATGAGAACTGTGCTGTGTGTTTCCCTTAATAAACGGAGATAAATGCCAGGCTCTGTGTCTTCCTACAAGCAAGACATCGTTTCTGGTAAACGCGGTCAATTTTTAGCTCAAAGGAAGCTACACAGTTCACGAACCTCACAAATTTCTTGCTCCTATCTGAAAAACATTGGATGTTAGAGGACCTGTCGTCTGTATCAGTTTCAGAAGCAGAGTTGAACTAGTTATGGTCCATGTGTGTAGGAAACACAGTTCTTTTTTTATGAGAACACCCACGTTTCCCGCCATATTAGAGACTCTAGAAAGCAAGCGCGTGCTTCTTGCTCTAAAGGAGAGTGTGTTTCATGGATGAGAACTGTGCTGTGTGTTTCCCTTCAGAAACAGAGTTAAATGCCAGGCTCTGTGTCTTCCTACAAGCAAGACTTCGTTTCTGGTAAACACGGTCACTTTTCAGCTCAAAGGAAGCTACATAGTTCACGAAGCTCACACGTTTCTTGATCTTAACTGAAAAGCATTGGATGTTAGAGGACCTGTGGTTTGTATCAGTTTCAGAAGCGGAGTTGAAATAGATATGGTCCGTGTGTAGGAAACACAGTTCTTTTGTTCTGAGCACACTCACGTTTCCTGCCTCATTAGAGATTCTAGAAAGCAAGAGCGTGCTTCTTGCTCTAAAGCAGAGTGTGTTTCATGGATGAGAACTGTGCTGTGTGTTTCCCTTCAGAAACAGAGTTAAATGCCAGGCTCTGTGTCTTCCTACAAGCAAGACTTCGTTTCTGGTAAACACGGTCACTTTTCAGCTCAAAGGAAGCTACATAGTTCATGAAGCTCACACGTTTCTTGCTCTTAACTGAAAAGCATTGGATGTTAGAGGACCTGTGGTTTGTATCAGTTTCAGAAGCGGAGTTGAAATAGATATGGTCCGTGTGTGTAGGAAACACAGTTCTTTTGTTCTAAGCACACTCACGTTTCCTGCCTCTTTAGAGATTCTAGAAAGCAAGAGCATGCTTCTTGCTCTAAAGCAGAGTGTGTTTCATGGATGAGAACTGTGCTGTGTGTTTCCCTTCAGAAACGGAGTTAAATGCCAGGTCTGTGTCATCCTACAAGCAAGACTTCGTTTCTGGTAAACCCTGTCACTTTTCAGCCCAAAGAGCTACATACTTCACAAAGCTCACATGTTTCTCGCTCTAAAATGAAAAGCATTGGATGTTAGAGGACCTTTGGTCTGTATCAGTTTCAGAAGCAGAGTTGAACTAGATATGGTCTGTGTGTGTAGGAAATACAGTTCTTTTTTTCTGAACACACTCACGTTTCCTGCCTTTTTAGAGACTCTAAAAAGCAAGAGCGTGCTTCTTGCTCTAAAGCAAAGTGTGTTTCATGGATGAGAACTGTGCTGTGTGTTTCCCTTAATAAACGGAGATAAATGCCAGGCTCTGTGTCTTCCTACAAGCAAGACTTCGTTTCTGGTAAACGCGGTCAATTTTTAGCTCAAAGGAAGCTACACAGTTCACGAACCTCACAAATTTCTTGCTCCTATCTGAAAAACATTGGATGTTAGAGGACCTGTCATCTGTATCAGTTTCAGAAGCAGAGTTGAACTAGTTATGGTCCATGTGTGTAGGAAACACAGTTCTTTTTTTATGAGAACACCCACGTTTCCCGCCATATTAGAGACTCTAGAAAGCAAGCGCGTGCTTCTTGCTCTAAAGCAGAGTGTGTTTCATGGATGAGAACTGTGCTGTGTGTTTCCCTTCAGAAACAGAGTTAAATGCCAGGCTCTGTGTCTTCCTACAAGCAACACTTCGTTTCTGGTAAACACGGTCACTTTTCAGATCAAAGGAAGCTACATAGTTCACGAAGCTCACACGTTTCTTGATCTTAACTGAAAAGCATTGGATGTTAGAGGACCTGTGGTTTGTATCAGTTTCAGAAGCGGAGTTGAAATAGATATGGTCCGTGTGTGTAGGAAACACAGTTCTCTTGTTCTGAGCACACTCACGTTTCCTGCCTCATTAGAGATTCTAGAAAGCAAGAGGTGCTTCTTGCTCTAAAGCAGAGTGTGTTTCATGGATGAGAACTGTGCTGTGTGTTTCCCTTCAGAAACGGAGTTAAATGCCAGGCTCTGTGTGTTCCTACAAGCAAGACTTGGTTTCTGGTAGACGCAGTCACTTTTCAGCTCATAGGAAGCTACCTAGTTCACGAAGCTCACACGTTTCTTGCTCTTAACTGAAAAGCATTGGATGTTAGAGGACCTGTGGCTTGTATCAGTTTCAGAAGCAGATTTGAAGTAGATATGGTCTTTGTGTGTAGGAAACACAGTTCTTTTGTTCTGAGCACACTCACCTTTTCTGACTTATTAGAGATTCTAGAGAGCAAGAGCGTGCTTCTTGATCTAAAGCAGAGTGTTTCTCATGGATGAGATCTAAGCTGTGTGTTTCCCTTCAGAAACGGAGTTAAATGCCAGGCTCTGGGTCTTCCTACAAGCAACACTTCGTTTCTGGTAAACACAGTCCTTTTTTCAGCTCAAACAGAGCTACATAGTTCACGAAGCTCACATGTTTCTCGCTCTTAACTGAAAAGCATTGAATGTTAGAGGACCTGTCGTCTGTATCAGTTTCAGAAGCAGAGTTGAACTAGTTATGGTCCATGTGTGTAGGACACACAGTTCTTTTGTTCTGAGCACACTCACGTTTCCTGCCTTATTAGAGACTCTAGAAAGCAAGAGCGTGCTTCTTGCTCTAAAGCAGAGAGTGTTTCATGGATGAGAACTGTGCTGTGTGTTTCCCTTCAGAAACGGAGTTAAATGCCAGGCTCTGTGTCTTCCTACATGCAAGACTTCGTTTCTGATAAACGCAGTCACTTTTCAGCTAAGACGAAGCTACATAGAACACGAAGCTCACACCGTACTCGCTGTTAACTGAAAAGCATTGGATGTTAGAGGTCGTGAGGCTTGTATCAGTTTGAGAAGCGGGGTTGAACTAGATATGGTCCGTGTGTGTAGGAAACACAGTTCTTTTGTTCTGAGCACACTTACGTTTCCCGCCTCATTAGAGACTCTAGAAAGCAAGAGCGTGCTTCTTGATCTAAAGCAGAGTGTGTTTCATGGATGAGAACTGTGCTGTGTGTTTCCCTTCAGAAACAGAGTTAAATGCCAGGCTCTGTGTCTTCCTACAAGCAAGACTTCCTTTCTGGTAAACACGGTCACTTTTCAGATCAAAGGAAGCTACATAGTTCACGAAGCTCACATGTTTCTCGCTCTTAACTGAAAAGCATTGAATGTTAGAGGACCTGTCGTCTGTATCAGTTTCAGAAGCAGAGTTGAACTAGTTATGGTCCATGTGTGTAGGACACACAGTTCTTTTGTTCTGAGCACACTCACGTTTCCTGCCTTATTAGAGACTCTAGAAAGCAAGAGCGTGCTTCTTGCTCTAAAGCAGAGAGTGTTTCATGGATGAGAACTGTGCTGTGTGTTTCCCTTCAGAAACGGAGTTAAATGCCAGGCTCTATGTCTTCCTACATGCAAGACTTCGTTTCTGGTAAACGCAGACACTTTTCAGCTAAAACAAAGCTACATAGAACACGAAGCTCACACCGTACTCGCTGTTAACTGAAAAGCATTGGATGTTAGAGGTCCTGAGGCTTGTATCAGTTTGAGAAGTGGGGTTGAACTAGATATGGTCCGTGTGTGTAGGAAACACAGTTCTTTTGTTCTGAGCACACTTACGTTTCCCGCCTCATTAGAGACTCTAGAAAGCAAGAGCGTGCTTCTTGCTCTAAAGCAGAGTGTGTTTCATGGATGAGAACTGTGCTGTGTGTTTCCCTTCAGAAACAGAGTTAAATGCCAGGCTCTGTGTCTTCCTACAAGCAAGACTTCGT
Organism: Onychomys leucogaster; assembly: GCA_949786385.1. NCBI lineage: Eukaryota > Metazoa > Chordata > Mammalia > Rodentia > Cricetidae > Onychomys > Onychomys leucogaster. The sequence continues at coordinate 827,749 of CATKUP010000177.1, forward strand.
TTCTGGTAAACACGGTCACTTTTCAGCTCAAAGGAAGCTACATAGTTCACGAAGCTCACACGTTTCTTGATCTTAACTGAAAAGCATTGGATGTTAGAGGACCCGTGGTTTGTATCAGTTTCAGAAGCGGAGTTGAAATAGATATGGTCCGTGTGTGTAGGAAACACAGTTCTTTTGTTCTAAGCACACTCACGTTTCCTGCCTCATTAGAGATTCTAGAAAGCAAGAGCATGCTTCTTGCTCTAAAGCAGAGTGTGTTTCATGGATGAGAACTGTGCTGTGTGTTTCCCTACAGAAACGGAGTTAAATGCCAGGTCTGTGTCTTCCTACAAGCAAGACTTCGTTTCTGGTAAACCCTGTCACTTTTCAGCCCAAAGAGCTACATATTTCACAAAGCTCACATGTTTCTCGCTCTAAAATGAAAAGCATTGGATGTTAGAGGACCTTTGGTTTGTATCAGTTTCAGAAGCAGAGTTGAACTAGATATGGTCTGTGTGTGTAGGAAATACAGTTCTTTTTTTCTGAACACACTCATGTTTCCTGCCTTTTTAGAGACTCTAAAAAGCAAGAGCGTGCTTCTTGCTCTAAAGCAAAGTGTGTTTCATGGATGTGAACTGTGCTGTGTGTTTCCTTTCACAAACGGAGTTAAATGCCAGGCTCTGTGTCTTCCTACAGGCAAGATTTCGTTTCTGGTAAACACAGTCACTTTTCAGCTCAAACGAAGCTAAATATTCACGAAGCTCACACGTTTCTCAGTCTTAACTGAAAAGCTTTGGATGTTAGAGGACCTCTGGTCTGTATCAGTTTCAGAAGCAGAGTTGAACTAGATATGGTCCGTGTGTGTAGGAAACACAGTTCTATTGTTCGGAGCACACTCATGTTTCCCGCCTTATTAGAGACTCTAGAAAGCAAGAGCGTGCTTCCTGCTCTAAAGCAGAGTGTGTTTCATGGATGAGAACTGTGCTGTGTGTTTCCCTTAATAAACGGAGATAAATGCCAGGCTCTGTGTCTTCCTACAAGCAAGACATCGTTTCTGGTAAACGCGGTCAATTTTTAGCTCAAAGGAAGCTACACAGTTCACGAACCTCACAAATTTCTTGCTCCTATCTGAAAAACATTGGATGTTAGAGGACCTGTCGTCTGTATCAGTTTCAGAAGCAGAGTTGAACTAGTTATGGTCCATGTGTGTAGGAAACACAGTTCTTTTTTTATGAGAACACCCACGTTTCCCGCCATATTAGAGACTCTAGAAAGCAAGCGCGTGCTTCTTGCTCTAAAGGAGAGTGTGTTTCATGGATGAGAACTGTGCTGTGTGTTTCCCTTCAGAAACAGAGTTAAATGCCAGGCTCTGTGTCTTCCTACAAGCAAGACTTCGTTTCTGGTAAACACGGTCACTTTTCAGCTCAAAGGAAGCTACATAGTTCACGAAGCTCACACGTTTCTTGATCTTAACTGAAAAGCATTGGATGTTAGAGGACCTGTGGTTTGTATCAGTTTCAGAAGCGGAGTTGAAATAGATATGGTCCGTGTGTAGGAAACACAGTTCTTTTGTTCTGAGCACACTCACGTTTCCTGCCTCATTAGAGATTCTAGAAAGCAAGAGCGTGCTTCTTGCTCTAAAGCAGAGTGTGTTTCATGGATGAGAACTGTGCTGTGTGTTTCCCTTCAGAAACAGAGTTAAATGCCAGGCTCTGTGTCTTCCTACAAGCAAGACTTCGTTTCTGGTAAACACGGTCACTTTTCAGCTCAAAGGAAGCTACATAGTTCATGAAGCTCACACGTTTCTTGCTCTTAACTGAAAAGCATTGGATGTTAGAGGACCTGTGGTTTGTATCAGTTTCAGAAGCGGAGTTGAAATAGATATGGTCCGTGTGTGTAGGAAACACAGTTCTTTTGTTCTAAGCACACTCACGTTTCCTGCCTCTTTAGAGATTCTAGAAAGCAAGAGCATGCTTCTTGCTCTAAAGCAGAGTGTGTTTCATGGATGAGAACTGTGCTGTGTGTTTCCCTTCAGAAACGGAGTTAAATGCCAGGTCTGTGTCATCCTACAAGCAAGACTTCGTTTCTGGTAAACCCTGTCACTTTTCAGCCCAAAGAGCTACATACTTCACAAAGGTCACATGTTTCTCGCTCTAAAATGAAAAGCATTGGATGTTAGAGGACCTTTGGTTTGTATCAGTTTCAGAAGCAGAGTTGAACTAGATATGGTCTGTGTGTGTAGGAAATACAGTTCTTTTTTTCTGAACACACTCACGTTTCCTGCCTTTTTAGAGACTCTAAAAAGCAAGAGCGTGCTTCTTGCTCTAAAGCAAAGTGTGTTTCATGGATGAGAACTGTGCTGTGTGTTTCCCTTAATAAACGGAGATAAATGCCAGGCTCTGTGTCTTCCTACAAGCAAGACTTCGTTTCTGGTAAACGCGGTCAATTTTTAGCTCAATGGAAGCTACACAGTTCACGAACCTCACAAATTTCTTGCTCCTATCTGAAAAACATTGGATGTTAGAGGACCTGTCATCTGTATCAGTTTCAGAAGCAGAGTTGAACTAGTTATGGTCCATGTGTGTAGGAAACACAGTTCTTTTTTTATAAGAACACCCACGTTTCCCGCCATATTAGAGACTCTAGAAAGCAAGCGCGTGCTTCTTGCTCTAAAGCAGAGTGTGTTTCATGGATGAGAACTGTGCTGTGTGTTTCCCTTCAGAAACAGAGTTAAATGCCAGGCTCTGGGTCTTCCTACAAGCAACACTTCGTTTCTGGTAAACACAGTCCTTTTTTCAGCTCAAACAGAGCTACATAGTTCACGAAGCTCACATGTTTCTCGCTCTTAACTGAAAAGCATTGAATGTTAGAGGACCTGTCGTCTGTATCAGTTTCAGAAGCAGAGTTGAACTAGTTATGGTCCTTGTGTGTAGGACACACAGTTCTTTTGTTCTGAGCACACTCACGTTTCCTGCCTTATTAGAGACTCTAGAAAGCAAGAGCGTGCTTCTTGCTCTAAAGCAGAGAGTGTTTCATGGATGAGAACTGTGCTGTGTGTTTCCCTTCAGAAACGGAGTTAAATGCCAGGCTCTGTGTCTTCCTACATGCAAGACTTCGTTTCTGGTAGACGCAGTCACTTTTCAGCTAAAACGAAGCTACATAGAACACGAAGCTCACACCGTACTCGCTGTTAACTGAAAAGAATTGGATGTTAGAGGTCCTGAGGCTTGTATCAGTTTGAGAAGCGGGGTTGAACTAGATATGGTCCGTGTGTGTAGGAAACACAGTTCTTTTGTTCTGAGCACACTTACATTTCCCGCCTCATTAGAGACTCTAGAAAGCAAGAGCGTGCTTCTTGATCTAAAGCAGAGTGTGTTTCATGGATGAGAACTGTGCTGTGTGTTTCCCTTCAGAAACAGAGTTAAATGCCAGGCTCTGTGTCTTCCTACAAGCAAGATTTCGTTTCTGGTAAACACGATCACTTTTCAGATCAAAGGAAGCTACATAGTTCACGAAGCTCACACGTTTCTTGCTCCTAACTGAAAAGCATTGGATGTTAGAGGACCTGTGGTTTGTATCAGTTTCAGAAGCGGAGTTGAAATAGATATGGTCCGTGTGTGTAGGAAACACAGTTCTTTTGTTCTGAGCACACTCACGTTTCCTGCCTCATTAGAGATTCTAGAAAGCAAGAGCGTGCTTCTTGATCTAAAGCAGAGTGTGTTTCATGGAGGAGAACTGTGCTGTGTGTTTCCCTACAGAAACGGAGTTAAATGCCAGGTCTGTGTCTTCCTACAAGCAAGACTTCGTTTCTGGTAAACCCTGTCACTTTTCAGCCCAAAGAGCTACATAGTTCACAAAGCTCACATGTTTCTCGCTCTAAAATGAAAAGCATTGGATGTTAGAGGACCTTTGGTTTGTATCAGTTTCAGAAGCAGAGTTGAACTAGATATGGTCTGTGTGTGTAGGAAATACAGTTCTTTTTTTCTGAACACACTCACGTTTCCTGCCTTTTTAGAGACTCTAAAAAGCAAGAGCGTGCTTCTTGCTCTAAAGCAAAGTGTGTTTCATGGATGTGAACTGTGCTGTGTGTTTCCTTTCACAAACGGAGTTAAATGCCAGGCTCTGTGTCTTCCTACAGGCAAGATTTCGTTTCTGGTAAACACAGTCACTTTTCAGCTCAAACGAAGCTAAATATTCACGAAGCTCACACGTTTCTCAGTCTTAACTGAAAAGCTTTGGATGTTAGAGGACCTCTGGTCTGTATCAGTTTCAGAAGCCGAGTTGAACTAGATATGGTCCGTGTGTGTAGGAAACACAGTTCTATTGTTCGGAGCACACTCATGTTTCCCGCCTTATTAGAGACTCTAGAAAGCAAGAGTGTGCTTCCTGCTCTAAAGCAGAGTGTGTTTCATGGATGAGAACTGTGCTGTGTGTTTCCCTTAATAAACGGAGATAAATGCCAGGCTCTGTGTCTTCCTACAAGCAAGACATCGTTTCTGGTAAACGCGGTCAATTTTTAGCTCAAAGGAAGCTACACAGTTCACGAACCTCACAAATTTCTTGCTCCTATCTGAAAAACATTGGATGTTAGAGGACCTGTCGTCTGTATCAGTTTCAGAAGCAGAGTTGAACTAGTTATGGTCCATGTGTGTAGGAAACACAGTTCTTTTTTTATGAGAACACCCACGTTTCCCGCCATATTAGAGACTCTAGAAAGCAAGCGCGTGCTTCTTGCTCTAAAGCAGAGTGTGTTTCATGGATTAGAACTGTGCTGTGTGTTTCCCTTCAGAAACAGAGTTAAATGCCAGGCTCTGTGTCTTCCTACAAGCAAGACTTCCTTTCTGGTAAACACGGTCACTTTTCAGATCAAAGGAAGCTACAAAGTTCACGAAGCTCACATGTTTCTCGCTCTTAACTGAAAAGCATTGAATGTTAGAGGACCTGTCGTCTGTATCAGTTTCAGAAGCAGAGTTGAACTAGTTATGGTCCATGTGTGTAGGACACACAGTTCTTTTGTTCTGAGCACACTCACGTTTCCTGCCTTATTAGAGACTCTAGAAAGCAAGAGCGTGCTTCTTGCTCTAAAGCAGAGAGTGTTTCATGGATGAGAACTGTGCTGTGTGTTTCCCTTCAGAAACGGAGTTAAATGCCAGGCTCTGTGTCTTCCTACATGCAAGACTTCGTTTCTGGTAAACGCAGTCACTTTTCAGCTAAAACAAAGCTACATAGAACACGAAGCTCACACCGTACTCGCTGTTAACTGAAAAGCATTGGATGTTAGAGGTCCTGAGGCTTGTATCAGTTTGAGAAGCGGGGTTGAACTAGATATGGTCCGTGTGTGTAGGAAACACAGTTCTTTTGTTCTGAGCACACTTACGTTTCCCGCCTCATTAGAGACTCTAGAAAGCAAGAGCGTGCTTCTTGCTCTAAAGCAGAGTGTGTTTCATGGATGAGAACTGTGCTGTGTGTTTCCCTTCAGAAACAGAGTTAAATGCCAGGCTCTGTGTCTTCCTACAAGCAAGACTTCGTTTCTGGTAAACACGGTCACTTTTCAGCTCAAAGGAAGCTACATAGTTCACGAAGCTCACACGTTTCTTGCTCCTAACTGAAAAGCATTGGATGTTAGAGGACCCGTGGTTTGTATCAGTTTCAGAAGCGGAGTTGAAATAGATATGGTCCGTGTGTGTAGGAAACACAGTTCTTTTGTTCTGAGCACACTCACGTTTCCTGCCTCATTAGAGATTCTAGAAAGCAAGAGCATGCTTCTTGCTCTAAAGCAGAGTGTGTTTCATGGATGAGAACTGTGCTGTGTGTTTCCCTACAGAAACGGAGTTAAATGCCAGGTCTGTGTCTTCCTACAAGCAAGACTTCGTTTCTGGTAAACCCTGTCACTTTTCAGCCCAAAGAGCTACATATTTCACAAAGCTCACATGTTTCTCGCTCTAAAATGAAAAGCATTGGATGTTAGAGGACCTTTGGTTTGTATCAGTTTCAGAAGCAGAGTTGAACTAGATATGGTCTGTGTGTGTAGGAAATACAGTTCTTTTTTTCTGAACACACTCACGTTTCCTGCCTTTTTAGAGACTCTAAAAAGCAAGAGCGTGCTTCTTGCTCTAAAGCAAAGTGTGTTTCATGGATGTGAACTGTGCTGTGTGTTTCCTTTCACAAACGGAGTTAAATGCCAGGCTCTGGGTCTTCCTACAGGCAAGATTTCGTTTCTGGTAAACACAGTCACTTTTCAGCTCAAACGAAGCTAAATATTCACGAAGCTCACACGTTTCTCAGTCTTAACTGAAAAGCTTTGGATGTTAGAGGACCTCTGGTCTGTATCAGTTTCAGAAGCAGAGTTGAACTAGATATGGTCCGTGTGTGTAGGAAACACAGTTCTATTGTTCGGAGCACACTCATGTTTCCCGCCTTATTAGAGACTCTAGAAAGCAAGAGCGTGCTTCCTGCTCTAAAGCAGAGTGTGTTTCATGGATGAGAACTGTGCTGTGTGTTTCCCTTAATAAACGGAGATAAATGCCAGGCTCTGTGTCTTCCTACAAGCAAGACATCGTTTCTGGTAAACGCGGTCAATTTTTAGCTCAAAGGAAGCTACACAGTTCACGAACCTCACAAATTTCTTGCTCCTATCTGAAAAACATTGGATGTTAGAGGACCTGTCGTCTGTATCAGTTTCAGAAGCAGAGTTGAACTAGTTATGGTCCATGTGTGTAGGAAACACAGTTCTTTTTTTATGAGAACACCCACGTTTCCCGCCATATTAGAGACTCTAGAAAGCAAGCGCGTGCTTCTTGCTCTAAAGCAGAGTGTGTTTCATGGATGAGAACTGTGCTGTGTGTTTCCCTTCAGAAACGGAGTTAAATGCCAGGCTCTGTGTCTTCCTACAAGCAAGACTTCGTTTCTGGTAAACACGGTCACTTTTCAGCTCAAAGGAAGCTACATAGTTCACGAAGCTCACACGTTTCTTGATCTTAACTGAAAAGCATTGGATGTTAGAGGACCTGTGGTTTGTATCAGTTTCAGAAGCGGAGTTGAAATAGATATGGTCCGTGTGTAGGAAACACAGTTCTTTTGTTCTGAGCACACTCACGTTTCCTGCCTCATTAGAGATTCTAGAAAGCAAGAGCGTGCTTCTTGCTCTAAAGCAGAGTGTGTTTCATGGATGAGAACTGTGCTGTGTGTTTCCCCTCAGAAACGGAGTTAAATGCCAGGCTCTGTGTGTTCCTACAAGCAAGACTTGGTTTCTGGTAGACGCAGTCACTTTTCAGCTCAAAGGAAGCTACCTAGTTCACGAAGCTCACACGTTTCTTGCTCTTAACTGAAAAGCATTGGATGTTAGAGGACCTGTGGCTTGTATCAGTTTCAGAAGCAGATTTGAAGTAGATATGGTCTCTGTGTGTAGGAAACACAGTTCTTTTGTTCTGAGCACACTCACGTTTCCCGCCTTATTAGAGATTCTAGAGAGCAAGAGCGTTCTTCTTGATCTAAAGCAGAGTGTGTTTCATGGATGAGATCAAGATGTGTGTTTCCCTTCAGAAACGGAGTTAAATGCCAGGCTCTGGGTCTTCCTACAAGCAACACTTCGTTTCTGGTAAACACAGTCCTTTTTTCAGCTCAAACAGAGCTACATAGTTCACGAAGCTCACATGTTTCTCGCTCTTAACTGAAAAGCATTGAATGTTAGAGGACCTGTCGTCTGTATCAGTTTCAGAAGCAGAGTTGAACTAGTTATGGTCCATGTGTGTAGGAAACACAGTTCTTTTTTTATGAGAACACCCACGTTTCCCGCCATATTAGAGACTATAGAAAGCAAGAGCGTGCTTCTTGCTCTAAAGCAGAGTGTGTTTCATGGATGAGAACTGTGCTGTGTGTTTCCCTTCAGAAACAGAGTTAAATGCCAGGCTCTGTGTCTTCCTACAAGCAAGACTTCGTTTCTGGTAAACACGGTCACTTTTCAGCTCAAAGGAAGCTAAATATTCACAAGCTCACACGTTTCTCAGTCTTAACTGAAAAGCTTTGGATGTTAGAGGACCTGTAGTCTGTATCAGTTTCAGAAGCAGAGTTGAACTAGATATGGTCCGTGTGTGTAGGAAACACAGTTCTATTGTTCTGAGCACACTCACGTTTCCCGCCTTATTAGAGACTCTAGAGAGCAAGAGCATGCTTCTTGATCTAAAGCAGAGTGTGTTTCTTGGATGAGATCTGTGCTGTGTGTTTCCCTTCAGAAACGGAGTTAAATGCCAGGCTCTGCGTCTTCCTACAAGCAACACTTCATTTCTGGTAAACACAGTCCTTTTTTCAGCTCAAACAGAGCTACATAGTTCACGAAGCTCACATGTTTCTCGCTCTTAACTGAAAAGCATTGAATGTTAGAAGACCTGTAGTCTGTATCAGTTTCCGAAGCAGAGTTGAACTAGTTATGGTCCATGTGTGTAGGAAACACAGTTCTTTTTTTATGAGAACACCCACGTTTCCCGCCATATTAGAGACACTAGAAAGCAAGAGCGTGCTTCTTGCTCTAAAGCAGAGAGTGTTTCATGGATGAGAACTGTGCTGTGTGTTTCCCTTCAGAAACGGAGTTAAATGCCAGGCTCTTTGTCTTCCTACAAGCAAGATTTCGTTTCTGGCAAACACGATCACTTTTCAGCTCAAAGGAAGCTACATAGTTCACGAAGCTCACACGTTTCTCGCTCTTAACTGAAAAGCATTGGATGTTAGAGGACCTGTCGTCTGTATCAGTTTGAGAAGCAGAGTTGAACTAGTTATGATCCATGTGTGTAGGACACACAGTTCTTTTGTTCTGAGCACACTCACGTTTCCTGCCTTATTAGAGACTCTAGAAAGCAAGAGCGTGCTTCTTGCTCTAAAGCAGAGAGTGTTTCATGGATGAGAACTGTGCTGTGTGTTTCCCTTCAGAAACGGAGTTAAATGCCAGGCTCTGTGTCTTCCTACATGCAAGACTTCGTTTCTGGTAAACGCAGTCACTTTTCAGCTAAAACAAAGCTACATAGAACACGAAGCTCACACCGTACTCGCTGTTAACTGAAAAGCATTGGATGTTAGAGGTCCTGAGGCTTGTATCAGTTTGAGAAGCGGGGTTGAACTAGATATGGTCCGTGTGTGTAGGAAACACAGTTCTTTTGTTCTGAGCACACTTACGTTTCCCGCCTCATTAGAGACTCTAGAAAGCAAGAGCGTGCTTCTTGCTCTAAAGCAGAGTGTGTTTCATGGATGAGAACTGTGCTGTGTGTTTCCCTTCAGAAACAGAGTTAAATGCCAGGCTCTGTGTCTTCCTACAAGCAAGACTTCGTTTCTGGTAAACACGGTCACTTTTCAGCTCAAAGGAAGCTACATAGTTCACGAAGCTCACACGTTTCTTGCTCCTAACTGAAAAGCATTGGATGTTAGAGGACCCGTGGTTTGTATCAGTTTCAGAAGCGGAGTTGAAATAGATATGTTCCGTGTGTGTAGGAAACACAGTTCTTTTGTTCTGAGCACACTCACGTTTCCTGCCTCATTAGGGATTCTAGAAAGCAAGAGCATGCTTCTTGCTCTAAAGCAGAGTGTGTTTCATGGATGAGAACTGTGCTGTGTGTTTCCCTACAGAAACGGAGTTAAATGCCAGGTCTGTGTCTTCCTACAAGCAAGACTTCGTTTCTGGTAAACCCTGTCACTTTTCAGCCCAAAGAGCTACATAGTTCACAAAGCTCACATGTTTCTCGCTCTAAAATGAAAAGCATTGGATGTTAGAGGACCTTTGGTTTGTATCAGTTTCTGAAGCAGAGTTGAACTAGATATGGTCTGTGTGTGTAGGAAATACAGTTCTTTTTTTCTGAACACACTCACGTTTCCTGCCTTTTTAGAGACTCTAAAAAGCAAGAGCGTGCTTCTTGCTCTAAAGCAAAGTGTGTTTCATGGATGTGAACTGTGCTGTGTGTTTCCTTTCACAAACGGAGTTAAATGCCAGGCTCTGTGTCTTCCTACAGGCAAGATTTCGTTTCTGGTAAACACAGTCACTTTTCAGCTCAAACGAAGCTAAATATTCACGAAGCTCACACGTTTCTCAGTCTTAACTGAAAAGCTTTGGATGTTAGAGGACCTCTGGTCTGTATCAGTTTCAGAAGCAGAGTTGAACTAGATATGGTCCGTGTGTGTAGGAAACACAGTTCTATTGTTCGGAGCACACTCATGTTTCCCGCCTTATTAGAGACTCTAGAAAGCAAGAGCGTGCTTCCTGCTCTAAAGCAGAGTGTGTTTCATGGATGAGAACTGTGCTGTGTGTTTCCCTTAATAAACGGAGATAAATGCCAGGCTCTGTGTCTTCCTACAAGCAAGACATCGTTTCTGGTAAACGCGGTCAATTTTTAGCTCAAAGGAAGCTACAGAGTTCACGAACCTCACAAATTTCTTGCTCCTATCTGAAAAACATTGGATGTTAGAGGACCTGTCGTCTGTATCAGTTTCAGAAGCAGAGTTGAACTAGTTATGGTCCATGTGTGTAGGAAACACAGTTCTTTTTTTATGAGAACACCCACGTTTCCCGCCATATTAGAGACTCTAGAAAGCAAGCGCGTGCTTCTTGCTCTAAAGCAGAGTGTGTTTCATGGATGAGAACTGTGCTGTGTGTTTCCCTTCAGAAACAGAGTTAAATGCCAGGCTCTGTGTCTTCCTACAAGCAAGACTTCGTTTCTGGTAAACACGGTCACTTTTCAGCTCAAAGGAAGCTACATAGTTCACGAAGCTCACACGTTTCTTGATCTTAACTGAAAAGCATTGGATGTTAGAGGACCTGTGGTTTGTATCAGTTTCGGAAGCGGAGTTGAAATAGATATGGTCCGTGTGTAGGAAACACAGTTCTTTTGTTCTGAGCACACTCACGTTTCCTGCCTCATTAGAGATTCTAGAAAGCAAGAGCGTGCTTCTTGCTCTAAAGCAGAGTGTGTTTCATGGATGAGAACTGTGCTGTGTGTTTCCCCTCAGAAACGGAGTTAAATGCCAGGCTCTGTGTGTTCCTACAAGCAAGACTTGGTTTCTGGTAGACGCAGTCACTTTTCAGCTCAAAGGAAGCTACCTAGTTCACGAAGCTCACACGTTTCTTGCTCTTAACTGAAAAGCATTGGATGTTAGAGGACCTGTGGCTTGTATCAGTTTCAGAAGCAGATTTGAAGTAGATATGGTCTCTGTGTGTAGGAAACACAGTTCTTTTGTTCTGAGCACACTCACGTTTCCCGCCTTATTAGAGATTCTAGAGAGCAAGAGCGTTCTTCTTGATCTAAAGCAGAGTGTGTTTCATGGATGAGATCAAGATGTGTGTTTCCCTTCAGAAACGGAGTTAAATGCCAGGCTCTGGGTCTTCCTACAAGCAACACTTCGTTTCTGGTAAACACAGTCCTTTTTTCAGCTCAAACAGAGCTACATAGTTCACGAAGCTCACATGTTTCTCGCTCTTAACTGAAAAGCATTGAATGTTAGAGGACCTGTCGTCTGTATCAGTTTCAGAAGCAGAGTTGAACTAGTTATGGTCCATGTGTGTAGGAAACACAGTTCTTTTTTTATGAGAACACCCACGTTTCCCGCCATATTAGAGACTATAGAAAGCAAGAGCGTGCTTCTTGCTCTAAAGCAGAGTGTGTTTCATGGATGAGAACTGTGCTGTGTGTTTCCCTTCAGAAACAGAGTTAAATGCCAGGCTCTGTGTCTTCCTACAAGCAAGACTTCGTTTCTGGTAAACACGGTCACTTTTCAGCTCAAAGGAAGCTAAATATTCACAAGCTCACACGTTTCTCAGTCTTAACTGAAAAGCTTTGGATGTTAGAGGACCTGTAGTCTGTATCAGTTTCAGAAGCAGAGTTGAACTAGATATGGTCCGTGTGTGTAGGAAACACAGTTCTATTGTTCTGAGCACACTCACGTTTCCCGCCTTATTAGAGACTCTAGAGAGCAAGAGCATGCTTCTTGATCTAAAGCAGAGTGTGTTTCTTGGATGAGATCTGTGCTGTGTGTTTCCCTTCAGAAACGGAGTTAAATGCCAGGCTCTGCGTCTTCCTACAAGCAACACTTCATTTCTGGTAAACACAGTCCTTTTTTCAGCTCAAACAGAGCTACATAGTTCACGAAGCTCACATGTTTCTCGCTCTTAACTGAAAAGCATTGAATGTTAGAAGACCTGTAGTCTGTATCAGTTTCCGAAGCAGAGTTGAACTAGTTATGGTCCATGTGTGTAGGAAACACAGTTCTTTTTTTATGAGAACACCCACGTTTCCCGCCATATTAGAGACACTAGAAAGCAAGAGCGTGCTTCTTGCTCTAAAGCAGAGAGTGTTTCATGGATGAGAACTGTGCTGTGTGTTTCCCTTCAGAAACGGAGTTAAATGCCAGGCTCTTTGTCTTCCTACAAGCAAGATTTCGTTTCTGGCAAACACGATCACTTTTCAGCTCAAAGGAAGCTACATAGTTCACGAAGCTCACACGTTTCTCGCTCTTAACTGAAAAGCATTGGATGTTAGAGGACCTGTCGTCTGTATCAGTTTGAGAAGCAGAGTTGAACTAGTTATGATCCATGTGTGTAGGACACACAGTTCTTTTGTTCTGAGCACACTCACGTTTCCTGCCTTATTAGAGACTCTAGAAAGCAAGAGCGTGCTTCTTGCTCTAAAGCAGAGAGTGTTTCATGGATGAGAACTGTGCTGTGTGTTTCCCTTCAGAAACGGAGTTAAATGCCAGGCTCTGTGTCTTCCTACATGCAAGACTTCGTTTCTGGTAAACGCAGTCACTTTTCAGCTAAAACGAAGCTACATAGAACACGAAGCTCACACCATACTCGCTGTTAACTGAAAAGCATTGGATGTTAGAGGTCCTGAGGCTTGTATCAGTTTGAGAAGCGGAGTTGAACTAGATATGGTCCGTGTGTGTAGGAAACACAGTTCTTTTGTTCTGAGCACACTTACGTTTCCCGCCTCATTGGAGACTCTAGAAAGCAAGAGCGTGCTTCTTGCTCTAAAGCAGAGTGTGTTTCATGGATGAGAACTGTGCTGTGTGTTTCCCTTCAGAAACAGAGTTAAATGCCAGGCTCTGTGTCTTCCTACAAGCAAGACTTCGTTTCTGGTAAACACGGTCACTTTTCAGCTCAAAGGAAGCTACATAGTTCACGAAGCTCACACGTTTCTTGCTCCTAACTGAAAAGCATTGGATGTTAGAGGACCCGTGGTTTGTATCAGTTTCAGAAGCGGAGTTGAAATAGATATGGTCCGTGTGTGTAGGAAACACAGTTCTTTTGTTCTGAGCACACTCACGTTTCCTGCCTCATTAGAGATTCTAGAAAGCAAGAGCGTGCTTCTTGCTCTAAAGCAGAGTGTGTTTCATGGATGAGAACTGTGCTGTGTGTTTCCTTACAGAAACGGAGTTAAATGCCAGGTCTGTGTCTTCCTACAAGCAAGACTTCGTTTCTGGTAAACCCTGTCACTTTTCAGCCCAAAGAGCTACATATTTCACAAAGCTCACATGTTTCTCGCTCTAAAATGAAAAGCATTGGATGTTAGAGGACCTTTGGTTTGTATAAGTTTCAGAAGCAGAGTTGAACTAGATATGGTCTGTGTGTGTAGGAAATACAGTTCTTTTTTTCTGAACACACTCACGTTTCCTGCCTTTTTAGAGACTCTAAAAAGCAAGAGCGTGCTTCTTGCTCTAAAGCAAAGTGTGTTTCATGGATGTGAACTGTGCTGTGTGTTTCCTTTCACAAACGGAGTTAAATGCCAGGCTCTGTGTCTTCCTACAGGCAAGATTTCGTTTCTGGTAAACACAGTCACTTTTCAGCTCAAACGAAGCTAAATATTCACGAAGCTCACACGTTTCTCAGTCTTAACTGAAAAGCTTTGGATGTTAGAGGACCTCTGGTCTGTATCAGTTTCAGAAGCAGAGTTGAACTAGATATGGTCCGTGTGTGTAGGAAACACAGTTCTATTGTTCGGAGCACACTCATGTTTCCCGCCTTATTAGAGACTCTAGAAAGCAAGAGCGTGCTTCCTGCTCTAAAGCAGAGTGTGTTTCATGGATGAGAACTGTGCTGTGTGTTTCCCTTAATAAACGGAGATAAATGCCAGGCTCTGTGTCTTCCTACAAGCAAGACATCGCTTCTGGTAAACGCGGTCAATTTTTAGCTCAAAGGAAGCTACACAGTTCACGAACCTCACAAATTTCTTGCTCCTATCTGAAAAACATTGGATGTTAGAGGACCTGTCGTCTGTATCAGTTTCAGAAGCAGAGTTGAACTAGTTATGGTCCATGTGTGTAGGAAACACAGTTCTTTTTTTATGAGAACACCCACGTTTCCCGCCATATTAGAGACTCTAGAAAGCAAGAGCGTGCTTCTTGCTCTAAAGCAGAGTGTGTTTCATGGATGAGAACTGTGCTGTGTGTTTCCCTTCAGAAACAGAGTTAAATGCCAGGCTCTGTGTCTTCCTACAAGCAAGACTTCGTTTCTGGTAAACACGGTCACTTTTCAGCTCAAAGGAAGCTACATAGTTCACGAAGCTCACACGTTTCTTGATCTTAACTGAAAAGCATTGGATGTTAGAGGACCTGTGGTTTGCATCAGTTTCAGAAGCGGAGTTGAAATAGATATGGTCCGTGTGTAGGAAACACAGTTCTTTTGTTCTGAGCACACTCACGTTTCCTGCCTCATTAGAGATTCTAGAAAGCAAGAGCGTGCTTCTTGCTCTAAAGCAGAGTGTGTTTCATGGATGAGAACTGTGCTGTGTGTTTCCCCTCAGAAACGGAGTTAAATGCCAGGCTCTGTGTGTTCCTACAAGCAAGACTTGGTTTCTGGTAGACGCAGTCACTTTTCAGCTCAAAGGAAGCTACCTAGTTCACGAAGCTCACACGTTTCTTACTCTTAACTGAAAAGCATTGGATGTTAGAGGACCTGTGGCTTGTATCAGTTTCAGAAGCAGAGTTGAACTAGTTATGGTCCATGTGTGTAGGAAACACAGGTCTTTTTTTATGAGAACACCCACGTTTCCCGCCATATTAGAGACTCTAGAAAGCAAGAGCGTGCTTCTTGCTCTAAAGCAGAGTGTGTTTCATGGATGAGAACTGTGCTGTGTGTTTCCCTTCAGAAACAGAGTTAAATGCCAGGCTCTGTGTCTTCCTACAAGCAAGACTTCGTTTCTGGTAAACACGGTCACTTTTCAGCTCAAAGGAAGCTACATAGTTCATGAAGCTCACACGTTTCTTGCTCTTAACTGAAAAGCATTGGATGTTAGAGGACCTGTGGTTTGTATCAGTTTCAGAAGCGGAGTTGAAATAGATATGGTCCGTGTGTGTAGGAAACACAGTTCTTTTGTTCTAAGCACACTCACGTTTCCTGCCTCTTTAGAGATTCTAGAAAGCAAGAGCATGCTTCTTGCTCTAAAGCAGAGTGTGTTTCATGGATGAGAACTGTGCTGTGTGTTTCCCTTCAGAAACGGAGTTAAATGCCAGGTCTGTGTCATCCTACAAGCAAGACTTCGTTTCTGGTAAACCCTGTCACTTTTCAGCCCAAAGAGCTACATAGTTCACAAAGCTCACATGTTTCTCGCTCTAAAATGAAAAGCATTGGATGTTAGAGGACCTTTGGTTTGTATCAGTTTCAGAAGCAGAGTTGAACTAGATATGGTCTGTGTGTGTAGGAAATACAGTTCTTTTTTTCTGAACACACTCACGTTTCCTGCCTTTTTAGAGACTCTAAAAAGCAAGAGCGTGCTTCTTGCTCTAAAGCAAAGTGTGTTTCATGGATGAGAACTGTGCTGTGTGTTTCCCTTAATAAACGGAGATAAATGCCAGGCTCTGTGTCTTCCTACAAGCAAGACTTCGTTTCTGGTAAACGCGGTCAATTTTTAGCTCAAAGGAAGCTACACAGTTCACGAACCTCACAAATTTCTTGCTCCTATCTGAAAAACATTGGATGTTAGAGGACCTGTCATCTGTATCAGTTTCAGAAGCAGAGTTGAACTAGTTATGGTCCATGTGTGTAGGAAACACAGTTCTTTTTTTATGAGAACACCCACGTTTCCCGCCATATTAGAGACTCTAGAAAGCAAGCGCGTGCTTCTTGCTCTAAAGCAGAGTGTGTTTCATGGATGAGAACTGTGCTGTGTGTTTCCCTTCAGAAACAGAGTTAAATGCCAGGCTCTGGGTCTTCCTACAAGCAACACTTCGTTTCTGGTAAACACAGTCCTTTTTTCAGCTCAAACAGAGCTACATAGTTCACGAAGCTCACATGTTTCTCGCTCTTAACTGAAAAGCATTGAATGTTAGAGGACCTGTCGTCTGTATCAGTTTCAGAAGCAGAGTTGAACTAGTTATGGTCCATGTGTGTAGGACACACAGTTCTTTTGTTCTGAGCACACTCACGTTTCCTGCCTTATTAGAGACTCTAGAAAGCAAGAGCGTGCTTCTTGCTCTAAAGCAGAGAGTGTTTCATGGATGAGAACTGTGCTGTGTGTTTCCCTTCAGAAACGGAGTTAAATGCCAGGCTCTGTGTCTTCCTACATGCAAGACTTCGTTTCTGGTAAACGCAGTCACTTTTCAGCTAAAACGAAGCTACATAGAACACGAAGCTCACACCGTACTCGCTGTTAACTGAAAAGCATTGGATGTTAGAGGTCCTGAGGCTTGTATCAGTTTGAGAAGCGGGGTTGAACTAGATATGGTCCGTGTGTGTAGGAAACACAGTTCTTTTGTTCTGAGCACACTTACATTTCCCGCCTCATTAGAGACTCTAGAAAGCAAGAGCGTGCTTCTTGATCTAAAGCAGAGTGTGTTTCATGGATGAGAACTGTGCTGTGTGTTTCCCTTCAGAAACAGAGTTAAATGCCAGGCTCTGTGTCTTCCTACAAGCAAGATTTCGTTTCTGGTAAACACGGTCACTTTTCAGATCAAAGGAAGCTACATAGTTCACGAAGCTCACACGTTTCTTGCTCCTAACTGAAAAGCATTGGATGTTAGAGGACCTGTGGTTTGTATCAGTTTCAGAAGCGGAGTTGAAATAGATATGGTCCGTGTGTGTAGGAAACACAGTTCTTTTGTTCTGAGCACACTCACGTTTCCTGCCTCATTAGAGATTCTAGAAAGCAAGAGCGTGCTTCTTGATCTAAAGCAGAGTGTGTTTCATGGAGGAGAACTGTGCTGTGTGTTTCCCTACAGAAACGGAGTTAAATGCCAGGTCTGTGTCTTCCTACAAGCAAGACTTCGTTTCTGGTAAACCCTGTCACTTTTCAGCCCAAAGAGCTACATAGTTCACAAAGCTCACATGTTTCTCGCTCTAAAATGAAAAGCATTGGATGTTAGAGGACCTTTGGTTTGTATCAGTTTCAGAAGCAGAGTTGAACTAGATATGGTCTGTGTGTGTAGGAAATACAGTTCTTTTTTTCTGAACACACTCACGTTTCCTGCCTTTTTAGAGACTCTAAAAAGCAAGAGCGTGCTTCTTGCTCTAAAGCAAAGTGTGTTTCATGGATGTGAACTGTGCTGTGTGTTTCCTTTCACAAACGGAGTTAAATGCCAGGCTCTGTGTCTTCCTACAGGCAAGATTTCGTTTCTGGTAAACACAGTCACTTTTCAGCTCAAACGAAGCTAAATATTCACGAAGCTCACACGTTTCTCAGTCTTAACTGAAAAGCTTTGGATGTTAGAGGACCTCTGGTCTGTATCAGTTTCAGAAGCAGAGTTGAACTAGATATGGTCCGTGTGTGTAGGAAACACAGTTCTATTGTTCGGAGCACACTCATGTTTCCCGCCTTATTAGAGACTCTAGAAAGCAAGAGCGTGCTTCCTGCTCTAAAGCAGAGTGTGTTTCATGGATGAGAACTGTGCTGTGTGTTTCCCTTAATAAACGGAGATAAATGCCAGGCTCTGTGTCTTCCTACAAGCAAGACATCGCTTCTGGTAAACGCGGTCAATTTTTAGCTCAAAGGAAGCTACACAGTTCACGAACCTCACAAATTTCTTGCTCCTATCTGAAAAACATTGGATGTTAGGGGACCTGTCGTCTGTATCAGTTTCAGAAGCAGAGTTGAACTAGTTATGGTCCATGTGTGTAGGAAACACAGTTCTTTTTTTATGAGAACACCCACGTTTCCCGCCATATTAGAGACTCTAGAAAGCAAGCGCGTGCTTCTTGCTCTAAAGCAGAGTGTGTTTCATGGATGAGAACTGTGCTGTGTGTTTCCCTTCAGAAACAGAGTTAAATGCCAGGCTCTGTGTCTTCCTACAAGCAAGACTTCGTTTCTGGTAAACACGGTCACTTTTCAGCTCAAAGGAAGCTACATAGTTCACGAAGCTCACACGTTTCTTGATCTTAACTGAAAAGCATTGGATGTTAGAGGACCTGTGGTTTGTATCAGTTTCAGAAGCGGAGTTGAAATAGATATGGTCCGTGTGTAGGAAACACAGTTCTTTTGTTCTGAGCACACTCACGTTTCCTGCCTCATTAGAGATTCTAGAAAGCAAGAGCGTGCTTCTTGCTCTAAAGCAGAGTGTGTTTCATGGATGAGAACTGTGCTGTGTGTTTCCCCTCAGAAACGGAGTTAAATGCCAGGCTCTGTGTGTTCCTACAAGCAAGACTTGGTTTCTGGTAGACGCAGTCACTTTTCAGCTCAAAGGAAGCTACCTAGTTCACGAAGCTCACACGTTTCTTACTCTTAACTGAAAAGCATTGGATGTTAGAGGACCTGTGGCTTGTATCAGTTTCAGAAGCAGAGTTGAACTAGTTATGGTCCATGTGTGTAGGAAACACAGGTCTTTTTTTATGAGAACACCCACGTTTCCCGCCATATTAGAGACTCTAGAAAGCAAGAGCGTGCTTCTTGCTCTAAAGCAGAGTGTGTTTCATGGATGAGAACTGTGCTGTGTGTTTCCCTTCAGAAACAGAGTTAAATGCCAGGCTCTGTGTCTTCCTACAAGCAAGACTTCGTTTCTGGTAAACACGGTCACTTTTCAGCTCAAAGGAAGCTACATAGTTCATGAAGCTCACACGTTTCTTGCTCTTAACTGAAAAGCATTGGATGTTAGAGGACCTGTGGTTTGTATCAGTTTCAGAAGCGGAGTTGAAATAGATATGGTCCGTGTGTGTAGGAAACACAGTTCTTTTGTTCTAAGCACACTCACGTTTCCTGCCTCTTTAGAGATTCTAGAAAGCAAGAGCATGCTTCTTGCTCTAAAGCAGAGTGTGTTTCATGGATGAGAACTGTGCTGTGTGTTTCCCTTCAGAAACGGAGTTAAATGCCAGGTCTGTGTCATCCTACAAGCAAGACTTCGTTTCTGGTAAACCCTGTCACTTTTCAGCCCAAAGAGCTACATACTTCACAAAGCTCACATGTTTCTCGCTCTAAAATGAAAAGCATTGGATGTTAGAGGACCTTTGGTTTGTATCAGTTTCAGAAGCAGAGTTGAACTAGATATGGTCTGTGTGTGTAGGAAATACAGTTCTTTTTTTCTGAACACACTCACGTTTCCTGCCTTTTTAGAGACTCTAAAAAGCAAGAGCGTGCTTCTTGCTCTAAAGCAAAGTGTGTTTCATGGATGAGAACTGTTCTGTGTGTTTCCCTTAATAAACGGAGATAAATGCCAGGCTCTGTGTCTTCCTACAAGCAAGACTTCGTTTCTGGTAAACGCGGTCAATTTTTAGCTCAAAGGAAGCTACACAGTTCACGAACCTCACAAATTTCTTGCTCC
Source organism: Onychomys leucogaster (assembly GCA_949786385.1). NCBI lineage: Eukaryota > Metazoa > Chordata > Mammalia > Rodentia > Cricetidae > Onychomys > Onychomys leucogaster. The sequence continues at coordinate 847,444 of CATKUP010000177.1, forward strand.
TATCTGAAAAACATTGGATGTTAGAGGACCTGTCGTCTGTATCAGTTTCAGAAGCAGAGTTGAACTAGTTATGGTCCATGTGTGTAGGACACACAGTTCTTTTGTTCTGAGCACACTCACGTTTCCTGCCTTATTAGAGACTCTAGAATGCAAGAGCGTGCTTCTTGCTCTAAAGCAGAGTGTGTTTCATGGATGAGAACTGTGCTGTGTGTTTCCCTTCAGAAACGGAGTTAAATGCCAGGCTCTGTGTGTTCCTACAAGCAAGACTTGGTTTCTGGTAGACGCAGTCACTTTTCAGCTCAAAGGAAGCTACCTAGTTCACGAAGCTCACACGTTTCTTGCTCTTAACTGAAAAGCATTGGATGTTAGAGGACCTGTGGCTTGTATCAGTTTCAGAAGCAGATTTGAAGTAGATATGGTCTCTGTGTGTAGGAAACACAGTTCTTTTGTTCTGAGAACACTCACGTTTCCCGCCTTATTAGAGATTCTAGAGAGCAAGAGCGTGCTTCTTGATCTAAAGCAGAGTGTGTTTCATGGATGAGATCTAAGCTGTGGGTTTCCCTTCAGAAACGGAGTTAAATGCCAGGCTCTGGGTCTTCCTACAAGCAACACTTCGTTTCTGGTAAACATAGTCCTTTTTTCAGCTCAAACAGAGCTACATAGTTCACGAAGCTCACATGTTTCTCGCTCTTAACTGAAAAGCATTGAATGTTAGAGGACCTGTCGTCTGTATCAGTTTCAGAAGCAGAGTTGAACTAGTTATGGTCCATGTGTGTAGGAAACACAGTTCTTTTTTTATGAGAACACCCACGTTTCCCGCCATATTAGAGACTCTAGAAAGCAAGAGCGTGTTTCTTGCTCTAAAGCAGAGTGTGTTTCATGGATGAGAACTGTGCTGTGTGTTTCCCTTCAGAAACAGAGTTAAATGCCAGGCTCTGTGTCTTCCTACAATCAAGACTTCGTTTCGGGTAAACCCTGTCACTTTTCTACCCAAAGAGCTACATAGTTCACAAAGCTCACATGTTTCTCGCTCTAAAAGGAAAAGCATTGGATGTTAGAGGACCTTTGGTTTGTATCAGTTTCAGAAGCAGAGTTGAACTAGATATGGTCTGTGTGTGTAGGAAATACAGTTCTTTTTTTCTGAACACACTCACGTTTTCTGCCTTTTTAGAGACTCTAAAAAGCAAGAGCGTGCTTCTTGCTCTAAAGCAGAGTGTGTTTCATGGATGTGAACTGTGCTGTGTGTTTCCTTTCACAAACGGAGTTAAATGCCAGGCTCTGGGTCTTCCTACAAGCAAGATTTCGTTTCTGGTAAACACAGTCACTTTACAGCTCAAACGAAGCTAAATATTCACGAAGCTCACACGTTTCTAAGTCTTAACTGAAAAGCTTTGGATGTTAGAGGACCTGTGGTCTGTATCAGTTTCAGAAGCAGAGTTGAACTAGATATGGTCCATGTTTGTAGGAAACACAGTTCTTTTTTTATGAGAACCCCCACGTTTCCCGCCATATTAGAGACTCTAGAAAGCAAGAGCATGCTTCTTGCTCTAAAGCAGAGAGTGTTTCATGGATGGGAACTGTGCTGTGTGTTTCCCTTAAGAAACGGAGTTAAATGCCAGGCTCTTTGTCTTCCTACAAGCAAGATTTCGTTTCTGGTAAAAACGATCACTTTTCAGCTCAAAGGAAGCTACATAGTTCACGAAGCTCACACGTTTCTTGCTCTTAACTGAAAAGCATTGGATGTTAGAGGACCTGTCGTCTGTATCAGTATGAGAAGCAGAGTTGAACTAGTTATGGTCCATGTGTGTAGGACACACAGTTCTTTTGTTCTGAGCACACTCACGTTTCCTGCCTTATTAGAGACTCTAGAAAGCAAGAGCGTGCTTCTTGCTCTAAAGCAGAGAGTGTTTCATGGATGAGAACTGTGCTGTGTGTTTCCCTTCAGAAACGGAGTTAAATGCCAGGCTCTGTGTCTTCCTACATGCAAGACTTCGTTTCTGGTAAACGCAGTCACTTTTCAGCTAAAACGAAGCTACATAGAACACGAAGCTCACACCGTACTCGCTGTTAACTGAAAAGCATTGGATGTTAGAGGTCCTGAGGCTTGTATCAGTTTGAGAAGCGGAGTTGAACTAGATATGGTCCGTGTGTGTAGGAAACACAGTTCTTTTGTTCTGAGCACACTCACGTTTCCTGCCTCATTAGAGATTCTAGAAAGCAAAGCATGCTTCTTGCTCTAAAGCAGAGTGTGTTTCATGGATGAGAACTGTGCTGTGTGTTTCCCTTCAGAAACGGAGTTAAATGCCAGGTCTGTGTCTTCCTACAAGCAAGACTTCGTTTCTGGTAAACCCTGTCACTTTTCTGCCCAAAGAGCTACATAGTTCACAAAGCTCACATGTTTTTCGCTCTAAAATGAAAAGTATTGGATGTTAGAGGACCTTTGGTTTGTATCAGTTTCAGAAGCAGAGTTGAACTAGATATGGTCTGTGTGTGTAGGAAATACAGTTCTTTATTTCTGAACACACTCACGTTTTCTGCCTTTTTAGAGACTCTAAAAAGCAAGAGCGTGCTTCTTGCTCTAAAGCAGAGTGTGTTTCATGGATGTGAACTGTGCTGTGTGTTTCCTTTCACAAACGGAGTTAAATGCCAGGCTCTGGGTCTTCCTACAAGCAAGATTTCGTTTCTGGTAAACACAGTCACTTTTCAGCTCAAACGAAGCTAAATATTCACGAAGCTCTCACGTTTCTCAGTCTTAACTGAAAAGCTTTGGATGTTAGAGGACCTGTGGTCTGTATCAGATTCAGAAGCAGAGTTGAACTAGATATGGTCCGTGTGTGTAGGAAACACAGTTCTATTGTTCTGAGCACACTCACGTTTCCCGCCTTATTAGAGACTCTAGAGAGCAAGAGCGTGCTTCTTGATCTAAAGCAGAGTGTGTTTCAAGGATGAGATCTGTGCTGTGTGTTTCCCTTCAGAAACGGAGTTAAATGCCAGGCTCTGCGTCTTCCTACAAGCAACACTTCATTTCTGGTAAACACAGTCCTTTTTTCAGCTCAAACAGAGCTACATAGTTCACGAAGCTCACATGTTTCTCGCTCTTAACTGAAAAGCATTGAATGTTAGAAGACCTGTAGTCTGTATCAGTTTCAGAAGCAGAGTTGAACTAGTTATGGTCCATGTGTGTAGGAAACAAAGTTCTTTTTTTATGAGAACACCCACGTTTCCCGTCATATTAGAGACTCTAGAAAGCAAGAGCGTGCTTCTTGCTCTAAAGCAGAGTGTGTTTCATGGATGAGAACTGTGCTGTGTGTTTCCCTTCAGAAACGGAGTTAAATGCCAGGCTCTTTGTCTTCCTACAAGCAAGACTTGTTTTCTGGTAGACGCAGTCACTTTTCAGCTCAAAGGAAGCTACCTAGTTCACGAAGCTCACACGTTTCTTGCTCTTAACTGAAAAGCATTGGATGTTAGAGGACCTGTGGCTTGTATCAGTTTCAGAAGCAGATTTGAAGTAGATATGGTCTCTGTGTGTAGGAAACACAGTTCTTTTGTTCTGAGCACACTCACGTTTCCCGCCTTATTAGAGATTCTAGAGAGCAAGAGCGTGCTTCTTGATCTAAAGCAGAGTGTGTTTCATGGATGAGATCTAAGCTGTGTGTTTCCCTTCAGAAACGGAGTTAAATGCCAGGCTCTGGGTCTTCCTACAAGCAACACTTCGTTTCTGGTAAACACAGTCCTTTTTTCAGCTCAAACAGAGCTACATAGTTCACGAAGCTCACATGTTTCTCGCTCTTAACTGAAAAGCATTGAATGTTAGAGGACCTGTCGTCTGTATCAGCTTCAGAAGCAGAGTTGAACTAGTTATGGTCCATGTGTGTAGGAAACACAGTTCATTTTTTATGAGAACACTCACGTTTCCCGCCATATTAGAGACTCTAGAAAGCAAGAGCGTGCTTCTTGCTCTAAAGCAGAGTGTGTTTCATGGATGAGAACTGTGCTGTGTGTTTCCCTTCAGAAACAGAGTTAAATGCCAGGCTCTGTGTCTTCCTACAAGCAAGACTTCGTTTCTGGTAAACACGGTCACTTTTTAGCTCAAAGGAAGCTACATAGTTCACGAAGCTCACACGTTTCTTGCTCTTAACTGAAAAGCATTGGATGTTAGAGGACCTGTGGTTTGTATCAGTTTCAGAAGCGGAGTTGAAATAGATATGGTCCGTGTGTGTAGGAAACACAGTTCTTTTGTTCTGAGCACACTCACGTTTCCTGCCTCATTAGAGATTCTAGAAAGCAAGAGCATGCTTCTTTCTCTAAAGCAGAGTGTGTTTCATGGATGAAAACTGTGCTGTGTGTTTCCCTTCAGAAACGGAGTTAAATGCCAGGTCTGTGTCTTCCTACAATCAAGACTTCGTTTCTGGTAAACCCTGTCACTTTTCTGCCCAAAGAGCTACATAGTTCACAAAGCTCACATGTTTCTCGCTCTAAAATGAAAAGCATTGGATGTTAGAGGACCTTTGGTTTGTATCAGTTTCAGAAGCAGAGTTGAACTAGATATGGTCTGTGTGTGTAGGAAATACAGTTCTTTTTTTCTGAACACACTCACGTTTTCTGCCTTTTTAGAGACTCTAAAAAGCAAGAGCGTGCTTCTTGCTCTAAAGCAGAGTGTGTTTCATGGATGTGAACTGTGCTGTGTGTTTCCTTTCACAAACGGAGTTAAATGCCAGGATCTGGGTCTTCCTACAAGCAAGATTTCGTTTCTGGTAAACACGGTCACTTTTCAGCTCAAACGAAGCTACATAGTTCACGAAGCTCACACGTTTCTTGCTCTTAACTGAAAAGCATTGGATGTTAGAGGACCTGTGGTTTGTATCAGTTTCAGAAGCGGAGTTGAAATAGATATGGTCCGTGTGTGTAGGAAACACAGTTCTTTTGTTCTGAGCACACTCACGTTTCCTGCCTCATTAGAGATTCTAGAAAGCAAGAGCATGCTTCTTTCTCTAAAGCAGAGTGTGTTTCATGGATGAAAACTGTGCTGTGTGTTTCCCTTCAGAAACGGAGTTAAATGCCAGGTCTGTGTCTTCCTACAATCAAGACTTCGTTTCTGGTAAACCCTGTCACTTTTCTGCCCAAAGAGCTACATAGTTCACAAAGCTCACATGTTTCTCGCTCTAAAATGAAAAGCATTGGATGTTAGAGGACCTTTGGTTTGTATCAGTTTCAGAAGCAGAGTTGAACTAGATATGGTCTGTGTGTGTAGGAAATACAGTTCTTTTTTTCTGAACACACTCACGTTTTCTGCCTTTTTAGAGACTCTAAAAAGCAAGAGCGTGCTTCTTGCTCTAAAGCAGAGTGTGTTTCATGGATGTGAACTGTGCTGTGTGTTTCCTTTCACAAACGGAGTTAAATGCCAGGATCTGGGTCTTCCTACAAGCAAGATTTCGTTTCTGGTAAACACAGTCACTTTTCAGCTCAAACGAAGCTAAATATTCACGAAGCTCACACGTTTCTCAGTCTTAACTGAAAAGCTTTGGATGTTAGAGGACCTGTGGTCTGTATCAGTTTCAGAAGCAGAGTTGAACTAGATATGGTCCGTGTGTGTAGGAAACACAGTTCTATTGTTCTGAGCACACTCACGTTTCCCGCCTTATTAGAGACTCTAGAGAGCAAGAGCGTGCTTCTTGATCTAAAGCAGAGTGTGTTTCAAGGATGAGATCTGTGCTGTGTGTTTCCCTTCAGAAACGGAGTTAAATGCCAGGCTCTGCGTCTTCCTACAAGCAACACTTCATTTCTGGTAAACACAGTCCTTTTTTCAGCTCAAACAGAGCTACATAGTTCACGAAGCTCACATGTTTCTCGCTCTTAACTGAAAAGCATTGAATGTTAGAAGACCTGTAGTCTGTATCAGTTTCCGAAGCAGAGTTGAACTAGTTATGGTCCATGTGTGTAGGAAACACAGTTCTTTTTTTATGAGAACACCCACGTTTCCCGCCATATTAGAGACTCTAGAAAGCAAGAGCATGCTTCTTGCTCTAAAGCAGAGAGTGTTTCATGGATGGGAACTGTGCTGTGTGTTTCCCTTAAGAAACGGAGTTAAATGCCAGGCTCTTTGTCTTCCTACAAGCAAGATTTCGTTTCTGGTAAAAACGATCACTTTTCAGCTCAAAGGAAGCTACATAGTTCACGAAGCTCACACGTTTCTTGCTCTTAACTGAAAAGCATTGGATGTTAGAGGACCTGTCGTCTGTATCAGTATGAGAAGCAGAGTTGAACTAGTTATGGTCCATGTGTGTAGGACACACAGTTCTTTTGTTCTGAGCACACTCACGTTTCCTGCCTTATTAGAGACTCTAGAAAGCAAGAGCGTGCTTCTTGCTCTAAAGCAGAGAGTGTTTCATGGATGAGAACTGTGCTGTGTGTTTCCCTTCAGAAACGGAGTTAAATGCCAGGCTCTGTGTCTTCCTACATGCAAGACTTCGTTTCTGGTAAACGCAGTCACTTTTCAGCTAAAACGAAGCTACATAGAACACGAAGCTCACACCGTACTCGCTGTTAACTGAAAAGCATTGGATGTTAGAGGTCCTGAGGCTTGTATCAGTTTGAGAAGCGGAGTTGAACTAGATATGGTCCGTGTGTGTAGGAAACACAGTTCTTTTGTTCTGAGCACACTCACGTTTCCTGCCTCATTAGAGATTCTAGAAAGCAAAGCATGCTTCTTGCTCTAAAGCAGAGTGTGTTTCATGGATGAGAACTGTGCTGTGTGTTTCCCTTCAGAAACGGAGTTAAATGCCAGGTCTGTGTCTTCCTACAAGCAAGACTTCGTTTCTGGTAAACCCTGTCACTTTTCTGCCCAAAGAGCTACATAGTTCACAAAGCTCACATGTTTTTCGCTCTAAAATGAAAAGTATTGGATGTTAGAGGACCTTTGGTTTGTATCAGTTTCAGAAGCAGAGTTGAACTAGATATGGTCTGTGTGTGTAGGAAATACAGTTCTTTATTTCTGAACACACTCACGTTTTCTGCCTTTTTAGAGACTCTAAAAAGCAAGAGCGTGCTTCTTGCTCTAAAGCAGAGTGTGTTTCATGGATGTGAACTGTGCTGTGTGTTTCCTTTCACAAACGGAGTTAAATGCCAGGCTCTGGGTCTTCCTACAAGCAAGATTTCGTTTCTGGTAAACACAGTCACTTTTCAGCTCAAACGAAGCTAAATATTCACGAAGCTCTCACGTTTCTCAGTCTTAACTGAAAAGCTTTGGATGTTAGAGGACCTGTGGTCTGTATCAGATTCAGAAGCAGAGTTGAACTAGATATGGTCCGTGTGTGTAGGAAACACAGTTCTATTGTTCTGAGCACACTCACGTTTCCCGCCTTATTAGAGACTCTAGAGAGCAAGAGCGTGCTTCTTGATCTAAAGCAGAGTGTGTTTCAAGGATGAGATCTGTGCTGTGTGTTTCCCTTCAGAAACGGAGTTAAATGCCAGGCTCTGCGTCTTCCTACAAGCAACACTTCATTTCTGGTAAACACAGTCCTTTTTTCAGCTCAAACAGAGCTACATAGTTCACGAAGCTCACATGTTTCTCGCTCTTAACTGAAAAGCATTGAATGTTAGAAGACCTGTAGTCTGTATCAGTTTCAGAAGCAGAGTTGAACTAGTTATGGTCCATGTGTGTAGGAAACAAAGTTCTTTTTTTATGAGAACACCCACGTTTCCCGTCATATTAGAGACTCTAGAAAGCAAGAGCGTGCTTCTTGCTCTAAAGCAGAGTGTGTTTCATGGATGAGAACTGTGCTGTGTGTTTCCCTTCAGAAACGGAGTTAAATGCCAGGCTCTTTGTCTTCCTACAAGCAAGACTTGTTTTCTGGTAGACGCAGTCACTTTTCAGCTCAAAGGAAGCTACCTAGTTCACGAAGCTCACACGTTTCTTGCTCTTAACTGAAAAGCATTGGATGTTAGAGGACCTGTGGCTTGTATCAGTTTCAGAAGCAGATTTGAAGTAGATATGGTCTCTGTGTGTAGGAAACACAGTTCTTTTGTTCTGAGCACACTCACGTTTCCCGCCTTATTAGAGATTCTAGAGAGCAAGAGCGTGCTTCTTGATCTAAAGCAGAGTGTGTTTCATGGATGAGATCTAAGCTGTGTGTTTCCCTTCAGAAACGGAGTTAAATGCCAGGCTCTGGGTCTTCCTACAAGCAACACTTCGTTTCTGGTAAACACAGTCCTTTTTTCAGCTCAAACAGAGCTACATAGTTCACGAAGCTCACATGTTTCTCGCTCTTAACTGAAAAGCATTGAATGTTAGAGGACCTGTCGTCTGTATCAGCTTCAGAAGCAGAGTTGAACTAGTTATGGTCCATGTGTGTAGGAAACACAGTTCATTTTTTATGAGAACACTCACGTTTCCCGCCATATTAGAGACTCTAGAAAGCAAGAGCGTGCTTCTTGCTCTAAAGCAGAGTGTGTTTCATGGATGAGAACTGTGCTGTGTGTTTCCCTTCAGAAACAGAGTTAAATGCCAGGCTCTGTGTCTTCCTACAAGCAAGACTTCGTTTCTGGTAAACACGGTCACTTTTTAGCTCAAAGGAAGCTACATAGTTCACGAAGCTCACACGTTTCTTGCTCTTAACTGAAAAGCATTGGATGTTAGAGGACCTGTGGTTTGTATCAGTTTCAGAAGCGGAGTTGAAATAGATATGGTCCGTGTGTGTAGGAAACACAGTTCTTTTGTTCTGAGCACACTCACGTTTCCTGCCTCATTAGAGATTCTAGAAAGCAAGAGCATGCTTCTTTCTCTAAAGCAGAGTGTGTTTCATGGATGAAAACTGTGCTGTGTGTTTCCCTTCAGAAACGGAGTTAAATGCCAGGTCTGTGTCTTCCTACAATCAAGACTTCGTTTCTGGTAAACCCTGTCACTTTTCTGCCCAAAGAGCTACATAGTTCACAAAGCTCACATGTTTCTCGCTCTAAAATGAAAAGCATTGGATGTTAGAGGACCTTTGGTTTGTATCAGTTTCAGAAGCAGAGTTGAACTAGATATGGTCTGTGTGTGTAGGAAATACAGTTCTTTTTTTCTGAACACACTCACGTTTTCTGCCTTTTTAGAGACTCTAAAAAGCAAGAGCGTGCTTCTTGCTCTAAAGCAGAGTGTGTTTCATGGATGTGAACTGTGCTGTGTGTTTCCTTTCACAAACGGAGTTAAATGCCAGGATCTGGGTCTTCCTACAAGCAAGATTTCGTTTCTGGTAAACACGGTCACTTTTCAGCTCAAACGAAGCTACATAGTTCACGAAGCTCACACGTTTCTTGCTCTTAACTGAAAAGCATTGGATGTTAGAGGACCTGTGGTTTGTATCAGTTTCAGAAGCGGAGTTGAAATAGATATGGTCCGTGTGTGTAGGAAACACAGTTCTTTTGTTCTGAGCACACTCACGTTTCCTGCCTCATTAGAGATTCTAGAAAGCAAGAGCATGCTTCTTTCTCTAAAGCAGAGTGTGTTTCATGGATGAAAACTGTGCTGTGTGTTTCCCTTCAGAAACGGAGTTAAATGCCAGGTCTGTGTCTTCCTACAATCAAGACTTCGTTTCTGGTAAACCCTGTCACTTTTCTGCCCAAAGAGCTACATAGTTCACAAAGCTCACATGTTTCTCGCTCTAAAATGAAAAGCATTGGATGTTAGAGGACCTTTGGTTTGTATCAGTTTCAGAAGCAGAGTTGAACTAGATATGGTCTGTGTGTGTAGGAAATACAGTTCTTTTTTTCTGAACACACTCACGTTTTCTGCCTTTTTAGAGACTCTAAAAAGCAAGAGCGTGCTTCTTGCTCTAAAGCAGAGTGTGTTTCATGGATGTGAACTGTGCTGTGTGTTTCCTTTCACAAACGGAGTTAAATGCCAGGATCTGGGTCTTCCTACAAGCAAGATTTCGTTTCTGGTAAACACAGTCACTTTTCAGCTCAAACGAAGCTAAATATTCACGAAGCTCACACGTTTCTCAGTCTTAACTGAAAAGCTTTGGATGTTAGAGGACCTGTGGTCTGTATCAGTTTCAGAAGCAGAGTTGAACTAGATATGGTCCGTGTGTGTAGGAAACACAGTTCTATTGTTCTGAGCACACTCACGTTTCCCGCCTTATTAGAGACTCTAGAGAGCAAGAGCGTGCTTCTTGATCTAAAGCAGAGTGTGTTTCAAGGATGAGATCTGTGCTGTGTGTTTCCCTTCAGAAACGGAGTTAAATGCCAGGCTCTGCGTCTTCCTACAAGCAACACTTCATTTCTGGTAAACACAGTCCTTTTTTCAGCTCAAACAGAGCTACATAGTTCACGAAGCTCACATGTTTCTCGCTCTTAACTGAAAAGCATTGAATGTTAGAAGACCTGTAGTCTGTATCAGTTTCCGAAGCAGAGTTGAACTAGTTATGGTCCATGTGTGTAGGAAACACAGTTCTTTTTTTATGAGAACACCCACGTTTCCCGCCATATTAGAGACTCTAGAAAGCAAGAGCGTGCTTCTTGCTCTAAAGCAGAGTGTGTTTCATGGATGAGAACTGTGCTGTGTGTTTCCCTTCAGAAACGGAGTTAAATGCCAGGCTCTTTGTCTTCCTACAAGCAAGACTTCGTTTCTGGTAAACACGGTCACTTTTAAGCTCAAAGGAAGCTACATAGATCACGAAGCTCACACGTTTCTTGCTCTTAACTGAAAAGCATTGGATGTTAGAGGACCTGTCGTCTGTATCAGTTTGAGAAGCAGAGTTGAACTAGTTATGGTCCATGTGTGTAGGACACACAGTTCTTTTGTTCTGAGCACACTCACGTTTCCTGCCTTATTAGAGACTCTAGAAAGCAAGAGCGTGCTTCTTGCTCTAAAGCAGAGAGTGTTTCATGGATGAGAACTGTGCTGTGTGTTTCCCTTCAGAAACGGAGTTAAATGCCAGGCTCTGTGTCTTCCTACATGCAAGACTTCGTTTCTGGTAAACGCAGTCACTTTTCAGCTAAAACGAAGCTACATAGAACACGAAGCTCACACCGTACTCGCTGTTAACTGAAAAGCATTGGATGTTAGAGGTCCTGAGGCTTGTATCAGTTAGAGAAGCGGAGTTGAACTAGATATGGTCCGTGTGTGTAGGAAACACAGTTCTTTTGTTCTGAGCACACTTACGTTTCCCGCCTCATTAGAGACTCTAGAAAGCAAGAGCGTGCTTCTTGCTCTAAAGCAGAGTGTGTTTCATGGATGAGAACTGTGCTGTGTGTTTCCCTTCAGAAATGGAGTTAAATGCCAGGCTCTGTGTCTTTCTACAAGCAAGACTTCGTTTCTGGTAAACGCGGTCACTTTTCAGCTCAAAGGAAGCTACATAGTTCACAAACTCACACGTTTCTTGCTCTTAACTGAAAAGCATTGGATGTTAGAGGACCTGTGGTTTGTATCAGTTTCAGAAGCGGAGTTGAAATAGATATGGTCTCTGTGTGTAAGAAACACAGTTCTTTTGTTCTGAGCACACTCACGTTTCCTGCCTTATTAGAGATTCTAGAATGCAAGAACATGCTTCTTGCTCTAAAGCAGAGTATGTTTCATGGATGAGAACGGTGCTGTGTGTTTCCCTTCAGAAACGGAGTTAAATGCCAGGTCTGTGTCTTCCTACAAGCAAGACTTCGTTTCTGGTAAACCCTGTCACTTTTCAGCCCAAAGAGCTACATAGTTCACAAAGCTCACATGTTTCTCGCTCTAAAATGAAAAGCATTGGATGTTAGAGGACCTTTGGTTTGTATCAGTTTCAGAAGCAGAGTTGAACTAGATATGGTCTGTGTGTGTAGGAAATACAGTTCTTATTTTCTGAACACACTCACGTTTCCTGCCTTTTTAGAGACTCTAAAAAGCAAGAGCGTGCTTCTTGCTCTAAAGCAAAGTGTGTTTCATGGATGTGAACTGTGCTGTGTGTTTCATTACACAAACGGAGTTAAATGCCAGAATCTGGGTCTTCCTACAGGCAAGATTTCGTTTCTGGTAAACACAGTCACTTTTCAGCTCAAACGAAGCTAAATATTCACGAAGCTCACACGTTTCTCAGTCGTAACTGAAAAGCTTTGGATGTTAGAGGACCTCTGGTCTGTATCAGTTTCAGAAGCAGAGTTGAACTAGATATGGTCCGTGTGTGTATGAAACACTGTTCTATTTTTCTGAGCACACTCATGTTTCCCGCCTTATTAGAGACTCTAGAAAGCAAGAGCGTGCTTCCTGCTCTAAAGCAGAGTGTGTTTCATGGATGAGAACTGTGCTGTGTGTTTCCCTTAATAAACGGAGATAAATGCCAGGCTCTGTGTCTTCCTACAAGCAAGACTTCGTTTCTGGTAAACGCGGTCAATTTTTATCTCAAAGGAAGCTACACAGTTCACGAACCTCACAAATTTCTTGCTCCTATCTGAAAAACATTGGATGTTAGAGGACCTGTCGTCTGTATCAGTTTCAGAAGCAGAGTTGAACTAGTTATGGTCCATGTGTGTAGGACACACAGTTCTTTTGTTCTGAGCACACTCACGTTTCCTGCCTTATTAGAGACTCTAGAAAGCAAGAGCGTGCTTCCTGCTCTAAAGCAGAGTGTGTTTCATGGATGAGAACTGTGCTGTGTGTTTCCCTTCAGAAACGGAGTTAAATGCCAGGCTCTTTGTCTTCCTACAAGCAAGACTTCGTTTCTGGTAAACACGGTCACTTTTAAGCTCAAAGGAAGCTACATAGATCACGAAGCTCACACGTTTCTTGCTCTTAACTGAAAAGCATTGGATGTTAGAGGACCTGTCGTCTGTATCAGTTTGAGAAGCAGAGTTGAACTAGTTATGGTCCATGTGTGTAGGACACACAGTTCTTTTGTTCTGAGCACACTCACGTTTCCTGCCTTATTAGAGACTCTAGAAAGCAAGAGCGTGCTTCTTGCTCTAAAGCAGAGAGTGTTTCATGGATGAGAACTGTGCTGTGTGTTTCCCTTCAGAAACGGAGTTAAATGCCAGGCTCTGTGTCTTCCTACATGCAAGACTTCGTTTCTGGTAAACGCAGTCACTTTTCAGCTAAAACGAAGCTACATAGAACACGAAGCTCACACCGTACTCGCTGTTAACTGAAAAGCATTGGATGTTAGAGGTCCTGAGGCTTGTATCAGTTAGAGAAGCGGAGTTGAACTAGATATGGTCCGTGTGTGTAGGAAACACAGTTCTTTTGTTCTGAGCACACTTACGTTTCCCGCCTCATTAGAGACTCTAGAAAGCAAGAGCGTGCTTCTTGCTCTAAAGCAGAGTGTGTTTCATGGATGAGAACTGTGCTGTGTGTTTCCCTTCAGAAATGGAGTTAAATGCCAGGCTCTGTGTCTTTCTACAAGCAAGACTTCGTTTCTGGTAAACGCGGTCACTTTTCAGCTCAAAGGAAGCTACATAGTTCACAAACTCACACGTTTCTTACTCTTAACTGAAAAGCATTGGATGTTAGAGGACCTGTGGTTTGTATCAGTTTCAGAAGCGGAGTTGAAATAGATATGGTCTCTGTGTGTAAGAAACACAGTTCTTTTGTTCTGAGCACACTCACGTTTCCTGCCTTATTAGAGATTCTAGAATGCAAGAACATGCTTCTTGCTCTAAAGCAGAGTATGTTTCATGGATGAGAACGGTGCTGTGTGTTTCCCTTCAGAAACGGAGTTAAATGCCAGGTCTGTGTCTTCCTACAAGCAAGACTTCGTTTCTGGTAAACCCTGTCACTTTTCAGCCCAAAGAGCTACATAGTTCACAAAGCTCACATGTTTCTCGCTCTAAAATGAAAAGCATTGGATGTTAGAGGACCTTTGGTTTGTATCAGTTTCAGAAGCAGAGTTGAACTAGATATGGTCTGTGTGTGTAGGAAATACAGTTCTTATTTTCTGAACACACTCACGTTTCCTGCCTTTTTAGAGACTCTAAAAAGCAAGAGCGTGCTTCTTGCTCTAAAGCAAAGTGTGTTTCATGGATGTGAACTGTGCTGTGTGTTTCCTTACACAAACGGAGTTAAATGCCAGAATCTGGGTCTTCCTACAGGCAAGATTTCGTTTCTGGTAAACACAGTCACTTTTCAGCTCAAACGAAGCTAAATATTCACGAAGCTCACACGTTTCTCAGTCGTAACTGAAAAGCTTTGGATGTTAGAGGACCTCTGGTCTGTGTCAGTTTCAGAAGCAGAGTTGAACTAGATATGGTCCGTGTGTGTATGAAACACTGTTCTATTTTTCTGAGCACACTCATGTTTCCCGCCTTATTAGAGACTCTAGAAAGCAAGAGCGTGCTTCCTGCTCTAAAGCAGAGTGTGTTTCATGGATGAGAACTGTGCTGTGTGTTTCCCTTAATAAACGGAGATAAATGCCAGGCTCTGTGTCTTCCTACAAGCAAGACTTCGTTTCTGGTAAACGCGGTCAATTTTTATCTCAAAGGAAGCTACACAGTTCACGAACCTCACAAATTTCTTGCTCCTATCTGAAAAACATTGGATGTTAGAGGACCTGTCGTCTGTATCAGTTTCAGAAGCAGAGTTGAACTAGTTATGGTCCATGTGTGTAGGAAACACAGTTCTTTTTTTATGAGAACACCCACGTTTCCCGCCATATTAGAGACTCTAGAAAGCAAGCGCGTGCTTCTTGCTCTAAAGCAGAGTGTGTTTCATGGATGAGATCTGTGCTGTGTGTTTCCCTTCAGAAACAGAGTTAAATGCCAGGCTCTGCGTCTTCCTACAAGCAACACTTCATTTCTGGTAAACACAGTCCTTTTTTCAGCTCAAACAGAGCTACATAGTTCACGAAGCTCACATGTTTCTCGCTCTTAACTGAAAAGCATTGGATGTTAGAAGACCTGTAGTCTGTATCAGTTTCCGAAGCAGAGTTGAACTAGTTATGGTCCATGTGTGTAGGAAACACAGTTCTTTTTTTATGAGAACACCCACGTTTCCCGCCATATTAGAGACTCTAGAAAGCAAGAGCGTGCTTCTTGCTCTAAAGCAGAGAGTGTTTCATGGATGAGAACTGTGCTGTGTGTTTCCCTTCAGAAACGGAGTTAAATGCCAGGCTCTTTGTCTTCCTACAAGCAAGACTTCGTTTCTGGTAAACACGGTCACTTTTTAGCTCAAAGGAAGCTACATAGTTCACGAAGTTCACACGTTTCTCGCTCTTAACTGAAAAGCATTGGATGTTAGAGGACCTGTCGTCTGTATCAGTTTGAGAAGCAGAGTTGAACTAGTTATGGTCCATGTGTGTAGGACACACAGTTCTTTTGTTCTGAGCACACTCACGTTTCCTGCCTTATTAGAGACTCTAGAAAGCAAGAGCGTGCTTCTTGCTCTAAAGCAGAGAGTGTTTCATGGATGAGAACTGTGCTGTGTGTTTCCCTTCAGAAACGGAGTTAAATGCCAGGCTCTGTGTCTTCCTACATGCAAGACTTCGTTTCTGGTAAACGCAGTCACTTTTCAGCTAAAACGAAGCTACATAGAACACGAAGCTCACACCGTACTCGCTGTTAACTGAAAAGCATTGGATGTTAGAGGTCCTGAGGCTTGTATCAGGTTGAGAAGCGGAGTTGAACTAGATATGGTCCGTGTGTGTAGGAAACACAGTTCTTTTGTTCTGAGCACACTTAGGTTTCCCGCCTCATTAGAGACTCTAGAAAGCAAGAGCGTGCTTCTTGCTCTAAAGCAGAGTGTGTTTCATGGATGAGAACTGTGCTGTGTGTTTCCCTTCAGAAATGGAGTTAAATGCCAGGCTCTGTGTCTTTCTACAAGCAAGACTTCGTTTCTGGTAAACGCGGTCACTTTTCAGCTCAAAGGAAGCTACATAGTTCACAAACTCACACGTTTCTTGCTCTTAACTGAAAAGCATTGGATGTTAGAGGACCTGTGGTTTGTATCAGTTTCAGAAGCAGAGTTGAAATAGATATGGTCCGTGTGTGTAGGAAACACAGTTCTTTTGTTCTGAGCACACTCACGTTGCCTGCCTCATTAGAGATTCTAGAAAGCAAGAGCATGCTTCTTGCTCTAAAGCAGAGTGTGTTTCATGGATGAGAACTGTGCTGTGTGTTTCCCTTCAGAAACGGAGTTAAATGCCAGGCTCTGTGTCTTCCTACAAGCAAGACTTCGTTTCTGGTAAACACTGTTCTTTTCCGCTCAAAGGAAGCTACATAGTTCACGAAGCTCACACGTTTCTTGCTCTTAACTGAAAAGCATTGGATGTTAGAGGACCTGTGGTTTGTATCAGTTTCAGAAGAGGAGTTGAAATAGATATGGTCCGTGTGTGTAGGAAACACAGTTCTTTTGTTCTGAGCACACTCACGTTTCCTGCCTCATTAGAGATTCTAGAAAGCAAGAGCATGCTTCTTGCTCTAAAGCAGAGTGTGTTTCATGGATGAGAACTGTGCTGTGTGTTTCCCTTCAGAAACGGAGTTAAATGCCAGGTCTGTGTCTTCCTACAAGCAAGACTTCATTTCTGGTAAACCCTGTCACTTTTCAGCCCAAAGAGCTACATAGTTCACAAAGCTCACATGTTTCTCGCTCTAAAATGAAAAGCATTGGATGTTAGAGGACCTTTGGTTTGTATCAGTTTCAGAAGCAGAGTTGAACTAGATATGGTCTGTGTGTGTAGGAAATACAGTTCTTTTTTTCTGAACACACTCACGTTTCCTGCCTTTTTAGAGACTCTAAAAAGCAAGAGCGTGCTTCTTGATCTAAAGCAGAGTGTGTTTCATGGATGTGAACTGTGCTGTGTGTTTCCTTTCACAAACGGAGTTAAATGCCAGGCTCTGGGTCTTCCTACAAGCAAGATTTCGTTTCTGGTAAACACAGTCACTTTTCAGCTCAAACGAAGCTAAATGTTCACGAAGCTCACACGTTTCTCAGTCTTAACTGAAAAGCTTTGGATGTTAAAGGACCTCTGGTCTGTATCAGTTTCAGAAGCAGAGTTGAACTAGATATGGTCCGTGTGTGTAGGAAACACAGTTCTATTGTTCTGAGCACACTCATGTTTCCCGCCTTATTAGAGACTCTAGAAAGCAAGACCGTGCTTCCTGCTCTAAAGCAGAGTGTGTTTCATGGATGAGAACTGTGCTGTGTGTTTCCCTTAATAAACAGAGATAAATGCCAGGCTCTGTGTCTTCCTACAAGCAAGGCTTCGTTTCTGGTAAACACGGTCAATTTTTAGCTCAAAGGAAGCTACACAGTTCACGAACCTCACAAATTTCTTGCTCCTATCTGAAAAACATTGGATGTTAGAGGACCTGTCGTCTGTATCAGTTTCAGAAGCAGATTTGAACTAGATATGGTCTCTGGGTGTCGGAAACACAGTTCTTTTGTTTTGAGCACACTCACGTTTCCCGCCTTATTAGAGACTCTAGAGAGCAAGAGCGTGCTTCTTGATCTAAAGCAGAGTGTGTTTCATGGATGAGTTCTGTGCTGTGTGTTTCACTTCAGAAACGGAGTTAAATGCCAGGCTCTGGGTGTTCCTACAAGCAACACTTCGTTTATGGTAAACACAGTCCTTTTTTCAGCTCAAACAGAGCTACATAGTTCACAAAGCTCACATGTTTCTCGCTCTTAACTGAAAAGCATTGGATGTTAGAGGACCTGTGGTTTGTATCAGTTTCAGAAGCGGAGTTGAAATAGATATGGTCCGTGTGTGTAGGAAACACAGTTCTTTTGTTCTGAGCACACTCGCGTTTCCTGCCTCATTAGAGATTCTAGAAAGCAAGAGCATGCTTCTTGCTGTAAAGCAGAGTGTGTTTCATGAATGAGAACTGTGCTGTGTGTTTCCATTCAGAAACGGAGTTAAATGCCAGGTCTGTGTCTTCCTACAAGCAAGACTTCGTTTCTGGTAAACCCTGTCACTTTTCTGCCCAAAGAGCTACATAGTTCACAAAGCTCACATGTTTCTTGCTCTTAAATGAAAAGCATTGGATGTTAGAGGACCTGTGGCTTGTATCAGTTTCAGAAGCAGAGTTGAACTAGATATGGTCTGTGTGTGTAGGAAATACAGTTCTTTTTTTCTGAACACACTCACGTTTCCTGCCCCATTAGAGATTCTAGAAAGCAAGAGCGTGCTTCTTGCTCTAAAGCAGAGTGTGTTTCATGGATGAGATCTAAGCTGTGTGTTTCCCTTCAGAAACGGAGTTAAATGCCAGGCTCTGGGTCTTCCTACAAGCAACACTTCGTTTCTGGTAAACACAGTCCTTTTTTCAGCTCAAACAGAGCTACATAGTTCACGAAGCTCACATGTTTCTCGCTCTTAACTGAAAAGCATTGAATGTAAGAGGACCTGTGGTTTGTATCAGTTTCAGAAGCGGAGTTGAAATAGATATGGTCCGTGTGTGTAGAAAACACAGTTCTTTTGTTCTGAGCACACTCACGTTTCCTGCCTCATTAGAGATTCTAGAAAGCAAGAGCGTGCTTCTTGCTCTAAAGCAGAGTGTGTTTCATGGATGTGAACTGTGCTGTGTGTTTCCTGTCACAAACGGAGTTAAATGCCAGGCTCTGGGTCTTCCTACAAGCAAGATTTCGTTTCTGGTAAACACAGTCAGTTTTCAGCTCAAATGAAGCTAAATATTCACGAAGCTCACACGTTTCTCAGTCTTAACTGAAAAGCTTTGGATGTTAGAGGACCTGTGGTCTGTATCAGTTTCAGAAGCAGAGTTGAACTTGATATGGTCCGTGTGTGTAGGAAACACAGTTCTATTGTTCCGAGCACACTCACGTTTCCCGACTTATTAGAGTCTCTAGAGAGCAAGAGCGTGCTTCTTGATCTAAAGCAGAGTGTGTTTCATGGATGAGATCTGTGCTGTGTGTTTCCCTTCAGAAACGGAGTTAAATGCCAGGCTCTGTGTCTTCCTACAAGCAACACTTCATTTCTGGTAAACACAGTCCTTTTTTCAGCTCAAACAGAGCTACATAGTTCACGAAGCTCACATGTTTCTCGCTCTTAACTGAAAAGCATTGAATGTTAGAAGACCTGTAGTCTGTATCAGTTTCCGAAGCAGAGTTGAACTAGTTATGGTCCATGTGTGTAGGAAACACAGTTCTTTTTTTATGAGAACACCCACGTTTCCCGCCATATTAGAGACTCTAGAAAGCAAGAGCGTGCTTCTTGCTCTAAAGCAGAGAGTGTTTCATGGATGAGAACTGTGCTGTGTGTTTCCCTTCAGAAACGGAGTTAAATGCCAGGCTCTTTGTCTTCCTACAAGCAAGACTTCGTTTCTGGTAAACACGGTCACTTTTTAGCTCAAAGGAAGCTACATAGTTCACGAAGTTCACATGTTTCTCGCTCTTAACTGAAAAGCATTGGATGTTAGAGGACCTGTCGTCTGTATCAGTTTGAGAAGCAGAGTTGAACTAGTTATGGTCCATGTGTGTAGGACACACAGTTCTTTTGTTCTGAGCACACTCACGTTTCCTGCCTTATTAGAGACTCTAGAAAGCAAGAGCGTGCTTCTTGCTCTAAAGCAGAGAGTGTTTCATGGATGAGAACTGTGCTGTGTGTTTCCCTTCAGAAACGGAGTTAAATGCCAGGCTCTGTGTCTTCCTACATGCAAGACTTCGTTTCTGGTAAACACAGTCACTTTTCAGCTAAAACGAAGCTACATAGAACACGAAGCTCACACCGTACTCGCTGTTAACTGAAAAGCATTGGATGTTAGAGGTCCTGAGGCTTGTATCAGGTTGAGAAGCGGAGTTGAACTAGATATGGTCCGTGTGTGTAGGAAACACAGTTCTTTTGTTCTGAGCACACTTAGGTTTCCCGCCTCATTAGAGACTCTAGAAAGCAAGAGCGTGCTTCTTGCTCTAAAGCAGAGTGTGTTTCATGGATGAGAACTGTGCTGTGTGTTTCCCTTCAGAAATGGAGTTAAATGCCAGGCTCTGTGTCTTTCTACAAGCAAGACTTCGTTTCTGGTAAACGCGGTCACTTTTCAGCTCAAAGGAAGCTACATAGTTCACAAACTCACACGTTTCTTGCTCTTAACTGAAAAGCATTGGATGTTAGAGGACCTGTGGTTTGTATCAGTTTCAGAAGCAGAGTTGAAATAGATATGGTCCGTGTGTGTAGGAAACACAGTTCTTTTGTTCTGAGCACACTCACGTTTCCTGCCTCATTAGAGATTCTAGAAAGCAAGAGCATGCTTCTTGCTCTAAAGCAGAGTGTGTTTCATGGATGAGAACTGTGCTGTGTGTTTCCCTTCAGAAACGGAGTTAAATGCCAGGCTCTGTGTCTTCCTACAAGCAAGACTTCGTTTCTGGTAAACACGGTCACTTTTCCGCTCAAAGGAAGCTACATAGTTCACGAAGCTCACACGTTTCTTGCTCTTAACTGAAAAGCATTGGATGTTAGAGGACCTGTGGTTTGTATCAGTTTCAGAAGAGGAGTTGAAATAGATATGGTCCGTGTGTGTAGGAAACACAGTTCTTTTGTTCTGAGCACACTCACGTTTCCTGCCTCATTAGAGATTCTAGAAAGCAAGAGCATGCTTCTTGCTCTAAAGCAGAGTGTGTTTCATGGATGAGAACTGTGCTGTGTGTTTCCCTTCAGAAACGGAGTTAAATGCCAGGTCTGTGTCTTCCTACAAGCAAGACTTCATTTCTGGTAAACCCTGTCACTTTTCAGCCCAAAGAGCTACATAGTTCACAAAGCTCACATGTTTCTGGCTCTAAAATGAAAAGCATTGGATGTTAGAGGACCTTTGGTTTGTATCAGTTTCAGAAGCAGAGTTGAACTAGATATGGTCTGTGTGTGTAGGAAATACAGTTCTTTTTTTCTGAACACACTCACGTTTCCTGCCTTTTTAGAGACTCTAAAAAGCAAGAGCGTGCTTCTTGATCTAAAGCAGAGTGTGTTTCATGGATGTGAACTGTGCTGTGTGTTTCCTTTCACAAACGGAGTTAAATGCCAGGCTCTGGGTCTTCCTACAAGCAAGATTTCGTTTCTGGTAAACACAGTCACTTTTCAGCTCAAACGAAGCTAAATGTTCACGAAGCTCACACGTTTCTCAGTCTTAACTGAAAAGCTTTGGATGTTAAAGGACCTCTGGTCTGTATCAGTTTCAGAAGCAGAGTTGAACTAGATATGGTCCGTGTGTGTAGGAAACAAAGTTCTTTTTTTATGAGAACATCCACGTTTCCCGCCAAATTAGAGACTCTAGAAAGCAAGAGCGTGCTTCTTGCTCTAAAGCAGAGTGTGTTTCATGGATGAGAACTGTGCTGTGTGTTTCCCTTCAGAAATGGAGTTGAATGCCAGGCTCTGTGTCTTTCTAGAAGCAAGACTTCGTTTCTGGTGAACGCGGTCACTTTTCAGCTCAAAGGAAGCTACATAGTTCACAAACTCACACGTTTCTTGCTCTTAACTGAAAAGCATTGGATGTTAGAGGACCTGTGGTTTGTATCAGTTTCAGAAGCGGAGTTGAAATAGATATGGTCCGTGTGTGTAGGAAACACAGTTCTTTTGTTCTGAGCACACTCACGTTTCCTGCCTCATTAGAGATTCTAGAAAGCAAGAGCATGCTTCTTGCTCTAAAGCAGAGTGTGTTTCATGGATGAGAACTGTGCTGTGTGTTTCCCTTCAGAAACGGAGTTAAATGCCAGGCTCTGTGTCTTCCTACAAGCAAGACTTCGTTTCTGGTAAACACGGTCACTTTTCAGCTCAAAGG
The DNA here is from genome assembly GCA_949786385.1 of Onychomys leucogaster. Classification (NCBI taxonomy): domain Eukaryota; kingdom Metazoa; phylum Chordata; class Mammalia; order Rodentia; family Cricetidae; genus Onychomys; species Onychomys leucogaster. The sequence continues at coordinate 869,098 of CATKUP010000177.1, forward strand.
AAGCTACATAGTTCACGAAGCTCACACGTTTCTTGCTCTTAACTGAAAAGCATTGGATGTTAGAGGACCTGTGGTTTGTATCAGTTTCAGAAGAGGAGTTGAAATAGATATGGTCCGTGTGTGTAGGAAACACAGTTCTTTTGTTCTGAGCACACTCACCTTTCCTGCCTCATTAGAGATTCTAGAAAGCAAGAGCATGCTTTTTGCTCTAAAGCAGAGTGTGTTTCATGGATGAGAACTGTGCTGTGTGTTTCCCTTCAGAAACTGTGTTAAATGCCAGGTCTGTGTCTTCCTACAAGCAAGACTTCGTTTCTGGTAAACCCTGTCACTTTTCAGCCCAAAGAGCTACATAGATCACAAAGCTCACATGTTTCTCTTTCTAAAATGAAAAGCATTGGATGTTAGAGGACCTTTGGTTTGTATCAGTTTCAGAAGCAGAGTTGAACTAGATATGGTCTGTGTGTGTAGGAAATACAGTTCTTTTTTTCTGAACACACTCACGTTTCCTGCCATTTTAGAGACTCTAAAAAGCAAGAGCGTGCTTCTTGCTCTAAAGCAGAGTGTGTTTCATGGATGTGAACTGTGCTGTGTGTTTCCTTTCACAAACGGAGTTAAATGCCAGGCTCTGGGACTTCCTACAGGCAAGATTTCGTTTCTGGTAAACACAGTCACTTTTCAGCTCAAACGAAGCTAAATGTTCACGAAGCTCACACGTTTCTCAGTCTTAACTGAAAAGCTTTGGATGTTAAAGGACCTCTGGTCTGTATCAGTTTCAGAAGCAGAGTTGAACTAGATATGGTCCGTGTGTGTAGGAAACACAGTTCTATTGTTCTGAGCACACTCATGTTTCCCGCCTTATTAGAGACTCTAGAAAGCAAGAGCGTGCTTCCTGCTCTAAAGCAGAGTGTGTTTCATGGATGAGAACTGTGCTGTGTGTTTCCCTTAATAAACGGAGATAAATGCCAGGCTCTGTGTCTTCCTACAAGCAAGACTTCGTTTCTGGTAATCGCGGTCAATTTTTAGCTCAAAGGAAGCTACACAGTTCACGAACCTCACAAATTTCTTGCTCCTATCTGTAAAACATTGGATGTTAGAGGACCTGTCGTCTGTATCAGTTTCAGAAGCAGATTTGAACTAGATATGGTCTCTGTGTGTAGGAAACACAGTTCTTTTGTTTTGAGCACACTCACGTTTCCCACCTTATTAGAGACTCTAGAGAGGAAGAGCGTGCTTCTTACTCTAAAGCAGAGTGTGTTTCATGGATGAGAACGGTGCTGTGTGTTTTCCTTCAGAAACGGAGTTAAATGCCAGGTCTGTGTCTTCCTACAAGCAAGACTTCGTTTCTGGTAAACCCTGTCACTTTTCAGCCCAAAGAGCTACATAGTTCACAAAGGTCACATGTTTCTCGCTCTTAAATGAAAAGCATTGGATGTTAGAGGACCTTTGGTTTGTATCAGTTTCAGAAGCAGAGTTGAACTAGATATGGTCCGTGTGTGTAGGAATCACAGTTCTTTTGTTCTGAGCACACTCAAGATTCCCGCCTTATTAGAGACTCAAGAAAGCAAGAGCGTGCTTCTTGCTCTAAAGCAGTGTGTGTTTCATGGATGAGAACTGTGCTGTGTGTTTTCCTTCAGAAACGGAATTAAATGCCAAGCTCTTTGTCTTCCTACAAGCAAGACTTCGTTTCTGGTAAACACGGTCACTTTTCAGCTCAAAGGAAGCTACATAGTTCACGAAGATCACACGGTTCTCGGTCTTAACTGAAAAGCAGTGGATGTTAGAGGACCTGGCGTCTGTATCAGTTTGAGAAGCAGAGTTGAACTAGTTATGGTCCATGTGTGTAGGAAACACAGTTCTTTTGTTCTGAGCACACTCACGTTTCCTGCCTTATTAGAGACTCTAGAAAGCAAGAGCGTGCTTCTTGCTCTAAAGCAGAGAGTGTTTCATGGATGAGAACTGTGCTGTGTGTTTCCCTTCAGAAACGGAGTTAAATGCCAGGCTCTGTGTCTTCCTACATGCAAGACTTCGTTTCTGGTAAACGCAGTCACTTTTCAGCTAAAACGAAGCTACATAGAACACGAAGCTCACACCGTACTCGCTGTTAACTGAAAAGCATTGGATGTTAGAGGTCCTGAGGCTTGTATCAGTTTGAGAAGCTGAGTTGAACTAGATATGGTCCGTGTGTGTAGGAAACACAGTTCTTTTGTTCTGAGCACACTTACGTTTCCCGCCTCATTAGAGACTCTAGAAAGCAAGAGCGTGCTTCTTGCTCTAAAGCAGAGTGTGTTTCATGGATGAGAACTGTGCTGTGTGTTTCCCTTCAGAAACGGAGTTAAATGCCAGGCTCTGTGTCTTTCTACAAGCAAGACTTCGTTTCTGGTAAACGCGGTCACTTTTCAGCTCAAAGGAAGCTACATAGTTCACAAACTCACACGTTTCTTGCTCTTAACTGAAAAGCATTGGATGTTAGAGGACCTGTGGTTTGTATCATTTTCAGAAGCAGAGTTGAAATAGATATGGTCCGTGTGTGTAGGAAACACAGTTCTTTTGTTCTGAGCACACTCACGTTTCCCGCATCATTAGAGATTCTAGAAAGCAAGAGTGTGCTTCTTGCTCTAAAGCAGAGTGTGTTTCATGGATGGGAACGGTGCTGTGTGTTTCGCTTCAGAAACGGAGTTAAATGCCAGGCTCTGGGTCTTCCTACAAGCAACACTTCGATTCTGGTAAACACAGTCCTTTTTTCAGCTCAAACAGAGCTACATAGTTCAAGAAGCTCACATGTTTCTCGCTCTTAACTGAAAAGAATTGAATGTTAGAGGACCTGTCGTCTGTATCAGTTTCAGAAGCAGAGTTGAACTAGTTATGGTCCATGTGTGTAGGAAACACAGTTCATTTTTTATGAGAACACCCACGTTTCCCGCCATATTAGAGAATCTAGAAAGCAAGAGGGTGCTTCTTGCTCTGAAGCAGAGTGTGTTTCATGGATGAGAACTGTGCTGTGTGTTTCCCTTCAGAAACAGAGTTAAATGCCAGGCTCTGTGTCTTCCTACAAGCAAGACTTCGTTTCTGGTAAACACGGTCACTTTTCAGCTCAAAGGAAGCTACATAGTTCACAAAGCTCACACGTTTCTTGCTCTTAACTGAAAAGCATTGGATGTTAGAGGACCTGTGGTTTGTATCAGTTTCAGAAGCGGAGTTGAACTAGATATGGTCCGTGTGTGTAGGAAACACAGTTCTTTTGTTCTGAGCACACTCACGTTTCCTGCCTCATTAGAGATTCTAGAAAGCAAGAGCATGCTTCTTGCTCTAAAGCAGAGTGTGTTTCATGGATGAGAACTGTGCTGTGTGTTTCCCTTCAGAAACGGAGTTAAATGCCAGGTCTGTGTCTTCCTACAAGCAAGACTTCGTTTCTGGTAAACCCTGTCACTTTTCAGCCCAAAGAGCTACATAGTTCACAAAGCTCACATGTTTCTCGCTCTAAAATGAAAAGCATTGGATGTTAGAGGACCTTTGGTTTGTATCAGTTTCAGAAGCAGAGTTGAACTAGATATGGTCTGTGTGTGTAGGAAATACAGTTCTTTTTTTCTGAACACACTCACGTTTCCTGCCTTTTTAGAGACTCTAAAAAGCAAGAGCGTGCTTCTTGCTCTAAAGCAAAGTGTGTTTCATGGATGTGAACTGTGCTTTGTGTTTCCTTTCACAAACGGAGTTAAATGCCAGGCTCTGGGTCTTCCTACAGGCAAGATTTCGTTTCTGGTAAACACAGTCACTTTTCTGCTCAAACGAAGCTAAATATTCACGAAGCTCACACGTTTCTCAGTCTTAACTGAAAAGCTTTGGATGTTAGAGGACCTCTGGTCTGTATCAGTTTCAGAAGCAGAGTTGAACTAGATATGGTCCGTGTGTGTAGGAAACACAGTTCTATTGTTCTGAGCACACTCATGTTTCCCGCCTTATTAGAGACTCTAGAAAGCAAGAGGGTGCTTCCTGCTCTAAAGCAGAGTGTGTTTCATGGATGAGAACTGTGCTGTGTGTTTCCCTTAATAAACGGAGATAAATGCCAGGCTCTGGGTCTTCCTACAGGCAAGATTTCGTTTCTGGTAAACACAGTCACTTTTCAGCTCAAACGAAGCTAAATATTCACGAACCTCACAAATTTCTTGCTCCTATCTGAAAAACATTGGATGTTAGAGGACCTGTCGTCTGTATCAGTTTCAGAAGCAGAGTTGAACTAGTTATGGTCCATGTGTGTAGGAAACACAGTTCTTTTTTTATGAGAACACCCACGTTTCCCGCCATATTAGAGACTCTAGAAAGCAAGCGCGTGCTTCTTGCTCTAAAGCAGAGTGTGTTTCATGGATGAGATCTGTGCTGTGTGTTTCCCTTCAGAAACAGAGTTAAATGCCAGGCTCTGCGTCTTCCTACAAGCAACACTTCATTTCTGGTAAACACAGTCCTTTTTTCAGCTCAAACAGAGCTATATAGTTCACGAAGCTCACATGTTTCTCGCTCTTAACTGAAAAGCATTGAATGTTAGAAGACCTGGAGTCTGTATCAGTTTCCGAAGCAGAGTTGAACTAGTTATGGTCCATGTGTGTAGGAAACACAGTTCTTTTTTTATGAGAACACCCACGTTTCCCGCCATATTAGAGACTCTAGAAAGCAAGAGCGTGCTTCTTGCTCTAAAGCAGAGAGTGTTTCATGGATGAGAACTGTGCTGTTTGTTTCCCTTCAGAAACGGAGTTAAATGCCAGGCTCTTTGTCTTCCTACAAGCAAGACTTCATTTCTGTTAAACACGGTCACTTTTCAGCTCAAAGGAAGCTACATAGTTCACGAAGTTCACACGTTTCTCGCTCTTAACTGAAAAGCATTGGATGTTAGAGGACCTGTTGTCTGTATCAGTTTGAGAAGCAGAGTTGAACTAGTTATGGTCCATGTGTGTAGGACACACAGTTCTTTTGTTCTGAGCACACTCACGTTTCCTGCCTTATTAGAGACTCTAGAAAGCAAGAGCGTGCTTCTTGCTCTAAAGCAGAGAGTGTTTCATGGATGAGAACTGTGCTGTGTGTTTCCCTTCAGAAACGGAGTTAAATGCCAGGCTCTGTGTCTTCCTTCATGCAAGACTTCGTTTCTGGTAAACGCAGTCTCTTTTCAGCTAAAACGAAGCTACATAGAACACGAAGCTCACACCGTACTCGCTGTTAACTGAAAAGCTTTGGATGTTAGAGGTCCTGAGGCTTGTATCAGTTTGAGAAGCGGAGTTGAACTAGATATGGTCCGTGTGTGTAGGAAACACAGTTCTTTTGTTCTGAGCACACTTACGTTTCCCACCTCATTAGAGACTCTAGAAAGCAAGAGCGTGCTTCTTGCTCTAAAGCAGAGTGTGTTTCATGGATGAGAACTGTGCTGTGTGTTTCCCTTCAGAAATGGAGTTAAATGCCAGGCTCTGTGTCTTTCTACAAGCAAGACTTCGTTTCTGGTAAACGCGGTCACTTTTCAGCTCAAAGGAAGCTACATAGTTCACAAACTCACACGTTTCTTGCTCTTAACTGAAAAGCATTGGATGTTAGAGGACCTGTGGTTTGTATCAGTTTCAGAAGCGGAGTTGAAATAGATATGGTCCGTGTGTGTAGGAAACACAGTTCTTTTGTTCTGAGCACACTCACGTTTCCTGCCTCATTAGAGATTCTAGAAAGCAAGAGCATGCTTCTTGCTCTAAAGCAGAGTGTGTTTCATGGATGAGAACTGTGCTGTGTGTTTACCTTCAGAAACGGAGTTAAATGCCAGGTCTGTGTCTTCCTACAAGCAAGACTTCGTTTCTGGTAAACCCTGTCACTTTTCAGCCCAAAGAGCTACATAGATCACAAAGCTCACATGTTTCTCGCTCTAAAATGAAAAGCATTGGATGTTAGAGGACCTTTGGTTTGTATCAGTTTCAGAAGCAGAGTTGAACTAGATATGGTCTGTGTGTGTAGGAAATACAGTTCTTTTTTTCTGAACACACTCACGTTTCCTGCCTTTTTAGAGACTCTAAAAAGCAAGAGCGTGCTTCTTGCTCTAAAGCAGAGTGTGTTTCATGGATGTGAACTGTGCTGTGTGTTTCCTTTCACAAACGGAGTTAAATGCCAGGCTCTGGGTCTTCCTACAAGCAAGATTTCGTTTCTGGTAAACACAGTCACTTTTCAGCTCAAACGAAGCTAAATGTTCACGAAGCTCACACGTTTCTCAGTCTTAACTGAAAATCTTTGGATGTTAAAGGACCTCTGGTCTGTATGAGTTTCAGAAGCAGAGTTGAACTAGATATGGTCCGTGTGTGTAGGAAACACAGTTCTATTGTTCTGAGCACACTCATGTTTCCCGCCTTATTAGAGACTCTAGAAAGCAAGAGCGTGCTTCCTGCTCTAAAGCAGAGTGTGTTTCATGGATGAGAACTGTGCTGTGTGTTTCCCTTAATAAACGGAGATAAATGCCAGGCTCTGTGTCTTCCTACAAGCAAGACTTCGTTTCTGGTAAACGCGGTCAATTTTTAGCTCAAAGGAAGCGACATAGTTCACGAACCTCACAAATTTCTTGCTCCTATCTGAAAAACATTGGATGTTAGAGGACCTGTCGTCTGTATCAGTTTCAGAAGCAGATTTGAACTAGATATGGTCTCTGTGTGTAGGAAACACAGTTCTTTTCTTTTGAGCACACTCACGTTTCCCGCCTTATTAGAGACTCTAGAGAGCAAGAGCGTGCTTCTTACTCTAAAGCAGAGTGTGCTTCATGGATGAGAACGGTGCTGTGTGTTTTCCTTCAGAAACGGAGTTAAATGCCAGGTCTGTGTCTTCCTGCAAGCAAGACTTCGTTTCTGGTAAACCCTGTCACTTTTCAGCCCAAAGAGCTACATAGTTCACAAAGCTCACATGTTTCTCGCTCTTAAATGAAAAGCATTGGATGTTAGAGGACCTTTGGTTTGTATCAGTTTCAGAAGCGGAGTTGAACTAGATATGGTCCGTGTGTGTAGGAATCACAGTTCTTTTGTTCTGAGCACACTCAAGTTTCCCGCCTTATTAGAGACTCTAGAAAGCAAGAGCGTGCTTCTTGCTCTAAAGCAGTATGTGTTTCATGGATGAGAACTGTGCTGTGTGTTTTCCTTCAGAAACGGAGTTAAATGCCAGGCTCTTTGTCTTCCTACAAGCAAGACTTCGTTTCTGGTAAACACGGTCACTTTTCAGCTCAAAGGAAGCTACATAGTTCACGAAGCTCACACGTTTCTCGGTCTTAACTGAAAAGCAGTGGATGTTAGAGGACCTGTCGTCTGTATCAGTTTGAGAAGCAGAGTTGAACTAGTTATGGTCCATGTGTGTAGGAAACACAGTTCTTTTGTTCTGAGCACACTCACATTTCCTGCCTTATTAGAGACTCTAGAAAGCAAGAGCATGCTTCTTGCTCTAAAGCAGAGAGTGTTTCATGGATGAGAACTGTGCTGTGTGTTTCCCTTCAGAAACGGAGTTAAATCCCAGGCTCTGTGTCTTCCTACATGCAAGACTTCATTTCTGGTAAACGCAGTCACTTTTCAGCTAAAACGAAGCTACATAGAACACGAAGCTCACACCGTACTCGCTGTTAACTGAAAAGCATTGGATGTTAGAGGTCCTGAGGCTTGTATCAGTTTGAGAAGCGGAGTTGAACTAGATATGGTCCGTGTGTGTAGGAAACACAGTTCTTTTGTTCTGAGCACACTTACGTTTCCCGCCTCATTAGAGACTCTAGAAAGCAAGAGCGTGCTTCTTGCTCTAAAGCAGAGTGTGTTTCATGGATGAAAACTGTGCTGTGTGTTTCCCTTCAGAAACGGAGTTAAATGCCAGGCTCTGTGACTTTCTACAAGCAAGACTTCGTTTCTGGTAAACGCGGTCACTTTTCAGCTCAAAGGAAGCTACATAGTTCACAAACTCACACGTTTCTTGCTCTTAACTGAAAAGCATTGGATGTTAGAGGACCTGTGGTTTGTATCATTTTCAGAAGCAGAGTTGAAATAGATATGGTCCGTGTGTGTAGGAAACACAGTTCTTTTGTTCTGAGCACACTCACGTTTCCCGCATCATTAGAGATTCTAGAAAGCAAGAGTGTGCTTCTTGCTCTAAAGCAGAGTGTGTTTCATGGATGAGAACTGTGCTGTGTGTTTCGCTTCAGAAACGGAGTTAAATGCCAGGCTCTGGGTCTTCCTACAAGCAACACTTCGTTTCTGGTAAACACAGTCCTTTTTTCAGCTCAAACAGAGCTACATAGTTCAAGAAGCTCACATGTTTCTCGCTCTTAACTGAAAAGAATTGAATGTTAGAGGACCTGTCGTCTGTATCAGTTTCAGAAGCAGAGTTGAACTAGTTATGGTCCATGTGTGTAGGAAACACAGTTCATTTTTTATGAGAACACCCACGTTTCCCGCCATATTAGAGACTCTAGAAAGCAAGAGCGTGCTTCTTGCTCTAAAGCAGAGTGTGTTTCATGGATGAGAACTGTGCTGTGTGTTTCCCTTCAGAAACAGAGTTAAATGCCAGGCTCTGTGTCTTCCTACAAGCAAGACTTCGTTTCTGGTAAACCCTGTCACTTTTCAGCCCAAAGAGCTACATAGTTCACAAAGCTCACATGTTTCTCGCTCTAAAATGAAAAGCATTGGATGTTAGAGGACCTTTGGTTTGTATCAGTTTCAGAAGCAGAGTTGAACTAGATATGGTCTGTGTGTGTAGGAAATACAGTTCTTTTTTTCTGAACACACTCACGTTTCCTGCCTTTTTGGAGACTCTAAAAAGCAAGAGCGTGCTTCTTGCTCTAAAGCAAAGTGTGTTTCATGGATGTGAACTGTGCTTTGTGTTTCCTTTCACAAACGGAGTTAAATGCCAGGCTCTGGGTCTTCCTACAGGCAAGATTTCGTTTCTGGTAAACACTGTCACTTTTCAGCTCAAACGAAGCTAAATATTCACGAAGCTCACACGTTTCTCAGTCTTAACTGAAAAGCTTTGGATGTTAGAGGACCTCTGGTCTGTATCAGTTTCAGAAGCAGAGTTGAACTAGATATGGTCCGTGTGTGTAGGAAACACAGTTCTATTGTTCTGAGCACACTCATGTTTCCCGCCTTCTTAGAGACTCTAGAAAGCAAGAGCGTGCTTCCTGCTCTAAAGCAGAGTGTGTTTCATGGATGAGAACTGTGCTGTGTGTTTCCCTTAATAAACGGAGATAAATGCCAGGCTCTGTGTCTTCCTACAAGCAAGACTTCGTTTCTGGTAAACGCGGTCAATTTTTAGCTCAAAGGAAGCTACACAGTTCACGAACCTCACAAATTTCTTGCTCCTATCTGAAAAACATTGGATGTTAGAGGACCTGTCGTCTGTATCAGTTTCAGAAGCAGAGTTGAACTAGTTATGGTCCATGTGTGTAGGAAACACAGTTCTTTTTTTATGAGAACACCCACGTTTCCCGCCATATTAGAGACTCTAGAAAGCAAGCGCGTGATTCTTGCTGTAAAGCAGAGTGTGTTTCATGGATGAGAACTGTGCTGTGTGTGTCCCTTCAGAAACAGAGTTAAATGCCAGGCTCTGTGTCTTCCTACAAGCAAGATTTCGTTTCTGGTAAACACGGTCACTTTTCAGATCAAAGGAAGCTACATAGTTCACGAAGCTCACACGTTTCTTGATATTAACTGAAAAGCATTGGATGTTAGAGGACCTGTGGTTTGTATCAGTTTCAGAAGCGGAGTTGAAATAGATATGGTCCGTGTGTGTAGGAAACACAGTTCTTTTGTTCTGAGCACACTCATGTTTCCTGCCTCATTAGAGATTCTAGAAAGCAAGAGCGTGCTTCTTGCTCTAAAGCAGAGTGTGTTTCATTGATGAGAACTGTGCTGTGTGTTTCCCTTCAGAAATGGAGTTAAATGCCAGGCTCTGTGTGTTCCTACAAGCAAGACTTGGTTTCTGGTAGACGCAGTCACTTTTCAGCTCAAAGGAAGCTACCTAGTTCACGAAGCTCACACGTTTCTTGCTCTTAACTGAAAAGCATTGAATGTTAGAGGACCTGTGGCTTGTATCAGTTTCAGAAGCAGATTTGAAGTAGATATGGTCTCTGTGTGTAGGAAACACAGTTCTTTTGTTCTGAGCACACTCACGTTTCCCGCCTTATTAGAGATTCTAGAGAGCAAGAGCGTGCTTCTTGATCTAAAGCAAAGTGTGTTTCATGGATGTGAACTGTGCTTTGTGTTTCCTTTCACAAACGGAGTTAAATGCCAGGCTCTGGGTCTTCCTACAGGCAAGATTTCGTTTCTGGTAAACACTGTCACTTTTCAGCTCAAACGAAGCTAAATATTCACGAAGCTCACACGTTTCTCAGTCTTAACTGAAAAGCTTTGGATGTTAGAGGACCTCTGGTCTGTATCAGTTTCAGAAGCAGAGTTGAACTAGATATGGTCCGTGTGTGTAGGAAACACAGTTCTATTGTTCTGAGCACACTCATGTTTCCCGCCTTCTTAGAGACTCTAGAAAGCAAGAGCGTGCTTCCTGCTCTAAAGCAGAGTGTGTTTCATGGATGAGAACTGTGCTGTGTGTTTCCCTTAATAAACGGAGATAAATGCCAGGCTCTGTGTCTTCCTACAAGCAAGACTTCGTTTCTGGTAAACGCGGTCAATTTTTAGCTCAAAGGAAGCTACACAGTTCACGAAACTCACAAATTTCTTGCTCCTATCTGAAAAACATTGGATGTTAGAGGACCTGTCGTCTGTATCAGTTTCAGAAGCAGAGTTGAACTAGTTATGGTCCATGTGTGTAGGAAACACAGTTCTTTTTTTATGAGAACACCCACGTTTCCCGCCATATTAGAGACTCTAGAAAGCAAGCGCGTGATTCTTGCTGTAAAGCAGAGTGTGTTTCATGGATGAGAACTGTGCTGTGTGTGTCCCTTCAGAAACAGAGTTAAATGCCAGGCTCTGTGTCTTCCTACAAGCAAGATTTCGTTTCTGGTAAACACGGTCACTTTTCAGATCAAAGGAAGCTACATAGTTCACGAAGCTCACACGTTTCTTGATATTAACTGAAAAGCATTGGATGTTAGAGGACCTGTGGTTTGTATCAGTTTCAGAAGCGGAGTTGAAATAGATATGGTCCGTGTGTGTAGGAAACACAGTTCTTTTGTTCTGAGCACACTCATGTTTCCTGCCTCATTAGAGATTCTAGAAAGCAAGAGCGTGCTTCTTGCTCTAAAGCAGAGTGTGTTTCATTGATGAGAACTGTGCTGTGTGTTTCCCTTCAGAAATGGAGTTAAATGCCAGGCTCTGTGTGTTCCTACAAGCAAGACTTGGTTTCTGGTAGACGCAGTCACTTTTCAGCTCAAAGGAAGCTACCTAGTTCACGAAGCTCACACGTTTCTTGCTCTTAACTGAAAAGCATTGAATGTTAGAGGACCTGTGGCTTGTATCAGTTTTAGAAGCAGATTTGAAGTAGATATGGTCTCTGTGTGTAGGAAACACAGTTCTTTTGTTCTGAGCACACTCACGTTTCCCGCCTTATTAGAGATTCTAGAGAGCAAGAGCGTGCTTCTTGATCTAAAGCAGAGTGTGTTTCATGGATGAGATCTAAGCTGTGTGTTTCCCTTCAGAAACGGAGTTAAATGCCAGGCTCTGGGTCTTCCTACAAGCAACACTTTGTTTCTGGTAAACACAGTCCTTTTTTCAGCTCAAACAGAGCTACATAGTTCACGAAGCTCACATGTTTATCGCTCTTAACTGAAAAGCATTGAATGTTAGAGGATCTGTCGTCTGTATCAGTTTCAGAAGCAGAGTTGAACTAGTTATGGTCCATGTGTGTAGGAAACACAGTTCTTTTTTTATGAGAACACCCACGTTTCCCGCCATATTAGAGACTCTAGAAAGCAAGAGCGTGCTTCTTGCTCTAAAGCAGAGTGTGTTTCATGGATGAGAACTGTGCTGTGTGTTTCCCTTCAGAAACAGAGTTAAATGCCAGGCTCTGTGTCTTCCTACAAGCAAGACTTCGTTTCTGGTAAACACGGTCACTTTTCAGCTCAAAGGAAGCTACATAGTTCACGAAGCTCACACGTTTCTTGCTCTTAACTGAAAAGCATTGGATGTTAGAGGACCTGTGGTTTGTATCAGTTTCAAAGGAGAGTTGAACTAGATATGGTCCGTGTGTGTAGGAAACACAGTTCTTTTGTTCTGAGCACACTCACGTATCCCGCCTCATTAGAGATTCTAGAAAGCAAGAGCGTGCTTCTTGCTCTAAAGCAGAGTGTGTTTCATGGATGAGAACTGTGCTGTGTGTTTCCCTTCAGAAACGGAGTTAAATGCCAGTTCTGTGTCTTCCTACAATCAAGACTTCGTTTCTGGTAAACCCACTCACTTTTCAGCCAAAAGAAACTACATAGTTCACAAAGCTCACACTTTTCTCGCTCTTAACTGAAAATCATTGGTTGTTAGAGGACCTTTGGTTTGTATCAGTTTCAGAAGCAGAGTTGAACTAGATATGGTCCGTGTGTGTAGAAAACACAGTTCTTTTGTTCTGAGCACACTCACGTTTTCCGCCTTATTAGAGACTCTAGAAAGCAAGAGCGTGCTTCTTGCTCTGAAGCAGAGTGTGTTTCATGCATGAGATCTGAGCTGTGTTTTCCCTTCAGAAACGGAGTTAAATGCCCGGCTCTGTGTCTTCCTACAAGCAAGAATTCGTTTCTGGTAAACGCAGTCACCTTTCAGATCAAATGGAGCTACATAGTTCACGAAGCTCACCCGTTTCTCGCTCTTAACTGAAAAGCATTGGATGTTCGAGGACCTGTCGTCTGTATCAGTTTCAGAAGCAGAGTAGAAGTAGATGTGGTCCGTGTGTGTAGGAAACACATTTCGTTTGTTCTGAGCACACTCACATTTCCCGCCTTATTAGAGACTCTAGAAAGCAAGAGTGTGCTTCTTGCTCTAAAGCAGGGTTTGTTTCATGGATGAGAACTGTGCTGTGTGTTTCCCTTCAGAAACGGAGTTAAATGCCAGGCTCTGGGTCTTCCTATAAAGCAAGATTTCATTTCTGGTAAACGCAGTCACTTTTCAGTCAAAGGAAGCTACATAGTTCACGAAGCTCACACGTTTCTCGCTCTTAACTGAAAAGCATTGGATTTTAGAGGACTTTGTTTTGTATCAGTTTCAGAAGCAGAGTTGAACTATATATGGTCCGTGTGTAGGAAATACAGTTCTTTTTTTCTGAACACACCCACGTTTGCTGCCTTTTTAGAGACTCTAAAAAGCAAGAGCGTGCTTCTTGCTCTAAAGCAGAGTGTGTTTAATGGATGAGAACTGTGCTGTGTGTTTCCTTTCACAAACGGAGTTAAATGCCAGGCTCTGGGTCTTCCTATAAAGCAAGATTTCATTTCTGGTAAACACAGTCACTTTTCATCTCAAACGAAGGTACATAGTTCACAAAGCTCATATGTTTCTCGCTCTTTACTGGAAAGCATTGGATGTTAGAGGACCTGTGGTCTGTATCAATTTCAGAAGGAGAGTTGAACTAGATATGGTCCGTGTGTGTAGAAACACAGCTCTTTTGTTCTGAGCACACTCACGTTTCCCCCCTCATTAGAGATTATAGAAAGCAAGAGCGTGCGTCTTGCTCTAAAGCAGAGTGTGTTTCATGGATGATATCTGAGCTGTGTGTTTCCCTTCAGAAACGGAGTTAAATGCCTGTCTCTGTGTCTTCCTACAAGCAAGCCTTCGTTTCTGGTAAACGCAGTCATGTTTCAGATCAAAGGAAGCTACATAGTTCACAAAGCTCACACATTTCTTCCTCTTAACTGAAAAGCATTGGATGTTAGAGGACCTGTGGCTTGTATCAGTTTGAGAAGCGGAGTTGAAATGGATGTGGTCCCTGTGTGTAGGAAACACAGTTTTTTGTTCTGAGCACACTCACTTTTCCCGCCTCACTAGAGATTCTATAAAGGAAGAGCGTGCTTCTTGCTCTAAAGCAGAGTGTGTTTCATGGATGAGAACTGTGCTGTGTGTTTCCCTTCAGAAACGGAGTTAAATGCCAGGCTCTGGGTCTTCCTGTAAAGCAAGATTTCATTTCTGGTAAACACAGTCACTTTTCATCTCAAACGAAGGTACATAGTTCACGAAGCTCACACGTTTCTCGCTCTTTACTGGAAAGCATTGGATGTTAGAGGACCTGTGGTCTGTATCAGTTTCAAAGGTGAGTTGAACTAGATATGGTCCGTGTGTGTAGGAAACACAGTTCTTTTGTTCTGAGCACACTCACGTTTCCCGCCTTATTAGAGACTCTAGCAAGCAAGAGCGTGCTTCTTGCTCTAAAGCACAGTGTGTTTCATGGATGAGAACTGTGCTGTGTGTTTCCCTTCAGAAACGGAGTTAAATGCCAGTTCTGTGTCTTCCTACAATCAAGACTTCGATTCTGGTAAACCCAGTCACTTTTCAGCCCAAAGAACTACATAGTTCACAAAGCTCACACTTTTCTCGCTCTTTACTGAAAATCATTGGTTGTTAGAGGACCTTTGGTTTGTATCAGTTTCAGAAGCAGAGTTGAACTAGATATGGTCCATGTGTGTAGAAAACACAGTTCTTTTGTTCTGAGCACACTCACGTTTTCCGCCTCATTAGAGACTCTAGAAAGCAAGAGCGTGCTTCTTGCTCTAAAGCAGAGTGTGTTTCATGCATGAGATCTGAGCTGTGTGTTTCCCTTCAGAAACGGAGTTAAATGCCAGGCTCTGTGTCTCCTACAAGCAAGACTTCGTTTCTGGTAAACCCAGTCACTTTTCAGCCCAAAGAAGCTACATAGTTCACAAAGTTCACAATTTTCTCGCTCTTAACTGAAAATCATTGGTTGTTAGAGGACCTTTGGTTTGTATCAGTTTCAGAAGCAGAGTTGAACTATATATAGTCCTTGTGTGTAGGAAATACAGTTCTTTTTTTCTGAACACACTCACGTTTCCTGCCTTTTTAGAGACTCTAAAAAGCAAGAGCGTGCTTCTTGCTCTAAAGCAGAGTGTGTTTCATGGATGAGAACTGTGCTGTGTGTTTCCTTTCACAAACGGAGTTAAATGCCAGGCTCTGGGTCTTTCTACAAGCAAGACTTCGTTTCTGGTAAACGCGGTCACTTTTCAGCTCAAAGGAAGCTACAGAGTTCACAAAGCTCACACGTTTCTCGCTCTTAACTGAAAAACATTAGATGTTAGAGGACCTGTGGTTTGTATCAGTTTTAGAAGCAGAGTAGAACTAGATGTGGTCCGTGTGTTTAGGTAACACAGTTCTTTTGTTCTGAGCACACTCACATTTCCCGCCTTATTAGAGACTCTAGAAAGCAAGAGTGTGCTTCTTGCTCTAAAGCAGGGTTTGTTTCATGGATGAGAACTGTGCTGTGTGTTTCCCTTCAGAAACGGAGTTAAATGCCAGGCTCTGGGTCTTCCTATAAAGCAAGATTTCATTTCTGGTAAACACAGTCACTTTTCATCTCAAACGAAGGTACATAGTTCACGAAGCTCACACGTTTCTCGCTCTTTACTGGAAAGCATTGGATGTTAGAGGACCTGTGGTCTGTATCAGTTTCAGAAGGAGAGTTGAACTAGATATGGTCCGTGTGTGTAGGAAACACAGTTCTTTTGTTCTGAGCACACTCACGTTTCCCGCCTTATTAGACACTCTAGAAAGCAAGAGCGTGCTTCTTGCTCTAAAGCAGAGTGTGTTTCATGGATGAGAACTGTGCTGTGTGTTTCCCTTCAGAAACGGAGTTAAATGCCAGGCTCTGTGTCTTTCTACAAGCAAGACTTCGTTTCTGGTGAACGCGGTAACTTTTCAGCTCAAAGGAAGCTACATAATTCACGAAGGCACACGTTTCTTGCTCTTAACTGAAAAACATTGGATGTTAGAGGAACTGTGTTTGTATCATTTTCAGAAGCGGAGTTGAAATAGATATGGTCCGTGTGTAGGAAACACAGTTCTTTTGTTCTGAGCACACTCACGTTTCCCGCCTCATTAGAGATTCTAGAAAGCAAGAGCGTGCTTCTTGCTCTAAAGCAGAGTGTGTTTCATGGATGAGAACTGTGCTGTGTGT
Organism: Onychomys leucogaster; assembly: GCA_949786385.1. NCBI lineage: Eukaryota > Metazoa > Chordata > Mammalia > Rodentia > Cricetidae > Onychomys > Onychomys leucogaster. The sequence goes on from CATKUP010000177.1 coordinate 885,181, forward strand.
TTCCCTTCAGAAACGGAGTTAAATGCCAGGTCTGTGTCTTCCTACAAGCAAGACTTCATTTCTGGTAAACCCTGTCACTTTTCAGCCCCAAGAGCTACATAGTTCACAAAGCTCACATGTTTCTCGCTCTTAACTGAAAAGCATTGGATTTTAGAGGACTTTGTTTTGTATCAGTTTCAGAAGCAGAGTTGAACTATATAGGGTCCGTGTGTAGGAAATACAGTTCTTTTTTTCTGAACACACCCACGTTTGCTGCCTTTTTAGAGACTCTAAAAAGCAAGAGCGTGCTTCTTGCTCTAAAGCAGAGTGTGTTTCATGGATGAGAACTGTGGTGTGTGTCCTTTCACAAACAGAGTTAAATGCCAGGCTCTGGGTCTTTCTACAAGCAAGACTTCGTTTCTGGTAAACGCGGTCACTTTTCAGATCAAAGGAGGCTACATAGTTCACAAAGCTCACACGTTTCTCGCTCTTAACTGAAAAACATTAGATGTTAGAGGACCTGTGGTTTGTATCAGTTTTAGAAGCAGAGTAGAACTAGATGTGGTCCGTGTGTGTAGGAAACACAGTTCTTTTGTTCTGAGCACACTCACATTTCCCGCCTTATTAGAGACTCTAGAAAGCAAGAGTGTGCTTCTTACTCTAAAGCGGGGTTTGTTTCATGGATGAGAACTGTGCTGTGTGTTTCCCTTCAGAAACGGAGTTAAATGCCAGGCTCTGGGTCTTCCTATAAAGCAAGATTTCATTTCTGGTAAACACAGTCACTTTTCATCTCAAACGAAGGTACATAGTTCACAAAGCTCACATGTTTCTCGCTCTTTACTGGAAAGCATTGGATGTTAGAGGACCTGTGTGTGGTCTGTATCAGTTTCAGAAGGAGAGTTGAACTAGATATGGTCCGTGTGTGTAGGAAACACAGCTCTTTTGTTCTGAGCACACTCACGTTTCCCCCCTCATTAGAGATTATAGAAAGCAAGAGCGTGCGTCTTGCTCTAAAGCAGAGTGTGTTTCATGGATGATATCTGAGCTGTGTGTTTCCCTTCAGAAACGGAGTTAAATGCCCGTCTCTGTGTCTTCCTACAAGCAAGACTTCGTTTCTGGTAAACGCAGTCATATTTCAGATCAAAGGAAGCTACATAGTTCACAAAGCTCACACATTTCTTCCTCTTAACTGAAAAGCATTGGATGTTAGAGGACCTGTGACTTGTATCAGTTTGAGAAGCGGAGTTGAAATGGATGTGGTCCCTGTGTGTAGGCAACACAGTTTTTTGTTCTGAGCACACTCACTTTTCCCGCCTCACTAGAGATTCTATAAAGGAAGAGCGTGCTTCTTGCTCTAAAGCAGAGTGTGTTTCATGGATGAGAACTGTGCTGTGTGTTTCCCTTCAGAAACGGAGTTAAATGCCAGGCTCTGGGTCTTCCTGTAAAGCAAGATTTCATTTCTGGTAAACACAGTCACTTTTCATCTCAAACGAAGGTACATAGTTCACGAAGCTCACACGTTTCTCGCTCTTTACTGGAAAGCATTGGATGTTAGAGGACCTGTGGTCTGTATCAGTTAAAAAGGAGAGTTGAACTAGATATGGTCCGTGTGTGTAGGAAACACAGTTCTTTTGTTCTGAGCACACTCACATTTCCCGCCTTATTAGAGACTCTAGCAAGCAAGAGCGTGCTTCTTGCTCTAAAGCACAGTGTGTTTCATGGATGAGAATTGTGCTGTGTGTTTCCCTTCAGAAACGGAGTTAAATGCCAGGTTCTGTGTCTTCCTACAAGCAAGACTTCATTTCTGGTAAACGCAGTCACTTTTCAGCTCAAAGGAAGCTACATAGTTCACGAAGCTCACACGTTTCTTGCTCTTAACTGAAAAGCATTGGATGTTAGAGGACCTGTGGCTTGTATCAATTTGAGAAGCGGAGATGAACTAGATATGGTCCCTGTGTGTAGGAAACACAGTTCTTTTGTTCTGAGCACACTCACGTTTCCCGCCTCATTAGAGATTCTAGAAAGCAAGAGCGTCCTTCTTGCTCTAAAGCAGAGTGTGTTTCATGGATGAGAACTGTGCTGTGTGTTTCCCTTCAGAAACGGAGTTAAATGCCAGGCGCTGTGTCTTTCTACAAGCAAGACTTCGTTTCTGGTGAACGTGGTCACTTTTCAGCTCAAAGGAAGCTACATAGTTCACGAAGCTCACACGTTTCTTGCTCTTAACTGAAAAACATTGGATGTTAGAGGACCTGTGTTTTGTATCATTTTCAGAAGCGGAGTTGAAATAGATATGGTCCGTGTGTAGGAAACACAGTTCTTTTGTTCTGAGCACACTCACGTATCCCGCCTCATTAGAGATTCTAGAAAGCAAGAGCGTGCTTCTTGCTCTAAAGCAGAGTGTGTTTCATGGATGAGAACTGTGCTGTGTGTTTCCCTTCAGAAACGGAGTTAAATGCCAGTTCTGTGTCTTCCTACAATCAAGACTTCATTTCTGGTAAACCCAGTCACTTTTCAGCCCAAAGAAACTACATAGTTCACAAAGCTCACACTTTTCTTGCTCTTAACTGAAAATCATTGGTTGTTAGAGGACCTTTGGTTTGTATCAGTTTCAGAAGCAGAGTTGAACTAGATATGGTCCATGAGTGTAGAAAACACAGTTCTTTTGTTCTGAGCACACTCACGTTTTCCGCCTCATTAGAGACTCTAGAAAGCAAGAGCGTGCTTCTTGCTCTAAAGCAGAGTGTGTTTCATGCATGAGATCTGAGCTGTGTGTTTCGCTTCAGAAACGGAGTTAAATGCCTGGCTCTGTGTCTTCCTACAAGCAAGACTTCGTTTCTGGTAAACGCAGTCACCTTTCAGATTAAATGGAGCTACATAATTCACGAACCTCACCCGTTTCTCGCTCTTAACTGAAAAGCATTGGATGTTCGAGGACCTTTCGTCTGTATCAGTTTCAGAAGCAGAGTTGAACTAGATATGGTCCGTGTGTGTAGGAAACACATTTCTATTGTTCTGAGCACACTCACATTTCCCGCCTTATTCGAGACTCTAGAAATCAAGAGCATGCTTCTTGATCTAAAGCAGAGTGTGTTTCATGGATGAGAACTGTGCTGTGTGTTTCCCTTCAGAAACGGAGTTAAATGCCAGGCTCTGTGTCTTTCTACAAGCAAGACTTCGTTTCTGGTAAACCCAGTCACTTTTCAGCCCAAAGAAGCTACATAGTTCACAAAGTTCACACTTTTCTCGCTCTTACTGAAAATCATTGGTTGTTAGAGGACCTTTGGTTTGTATCAGTTTCAGAAGCAGAGTTGAACTATATATGGTCCTTGTGTGTAGGAAATACAGTTCTTTTTTTCTGAACACACTCACGTTTCCTGCCTTTTTAGAGACTCTAAAAAGCAAGAGCGTGCTTCTTGCTCTAAAGCAGAGTGTGTTTCATGGATGAGAACTGTGCTGTGTGTTTCCTTTCACAAACGGAGTTAAATGCCAGGCTCTGGGTCTTTCTACAAGCAAGACTTCGTTTCTGGTAAACGCGGTCACTTTTCAGCTCAAAGGAAGCTACATATTTCACAAAGCTCACACGTTTCACGCTCTTAACTGAAAAACATTAGATGTTAGAGGACCTGTGGTTTGTATCAGTTTTAGAAGCAGAGTAGAACTAGAGGTGGTCCGTGTGTGTAGGAAACACAGTTCTTTTGTTCTGAGCACACTCACATTTCCCGCCTTATTAGAGACTCTAGAAAGCAAGAGTGTGCTTCTTCCTCTAAAGCAGGGTTTGTTTCATGGATGAGAACTGTGCTGTGTGTTTCCCTTCAGAATCGGAGTTAAATGCCAGGCTCTGTGTTTTTCTACAAGCAAGACTTCGTTTCTGGTAAACCCAGTCACTTTTCAGCCCAAAGAAGCTACATAGTTCACAAAGTTCACACTTTTCTCGCTCTTAACTGAAAATCATTGGTTGTTAGAGGACCTTTGGTTTGTATCAGTTTCAGAAGCAGAGTTGAACTATATATGGTCCTTGTGTGTAGGAAATACAGTTCTTTTTTTCTGAACACAAACACGTTTCCTGCCTTTTTAGAGACTCTAAAAAGCAAGAGTGTGCTTCTTGCTCTAAAGCAGAGTGTGTTTCATGGATGAGAACTGTGCTGTGTGTTTCCCTTCAGAAACGGAGTTAAATGCCAGGCTCTGGGTCTAACTATAAAGCAAGATTTCATTTCTGGTAAACACAGTCACTTTTCATCTCAAACGAAGGTACATAGTTCACGAAGCTCACACGTTTCTCGCTCTTTACTGGAAAGCATTGGATGTTAGAGGACCTGTGGTCTGTATCAGTTTCAGAAGGAGAGTTGAACTAGATATGGTCCGTGTGTGTAGGAAACACAGTTCTTTTGTTCTGAGCACACTCACGTTTCCCGGCTTATTAGAGACTCTAGAAAGCAAGAGCGTGCTTCTTGCTCTAAAGCAGAGTGTGTTTCATGGATGAGAACTGTGCTGTGTGTTTCCCTTCAGAAACGGAGTTAAATGCCAGGCTCTGTGTCTTTCTACAAGCAAGACTTCGTTTCTGGTGAATGCGGTCACTTTTCAGCTCAAAGGAAGCTACATAATTCACGAAGCTCACACGTTTCTTGCTCTTAACTGAAAAACATTGGATGTTAGAGGACCTGTGTTTGTATCATTTTCAGAAGCGGAGTTGAAATAGATATGGTACGTGTGTAGGAAACACAGTTCTTTTGTTCTGAGCACACTCACGTTTCCCGCCTCATTAGAGATTCTAGAAAGCAAGAGCGTCCTTCTTGCTCTAAAGCAGAGTGTGTTTCATGGATGAGAACTGTGCTGTGTGTTTCCCTTCAGAAACGGAGTTAAATGCCAGGCTCTGTGTCTTTCTACAAGCAAGACTTCGTTTCTGGTGAACGCGGTCACTTTTCAGCTCAAAGGAAGCTACATAGTTCACGAAGCTCACACGTTTCTTGGTCTTAACTGAAAAACATTGGATGTTAGAGGACCTGTGTTTTGTATCATTTTCAGAAGCGGAGTTGAAATAGATATGGTCCGTGTGTAGGAAACACAGTTCTTTTGTTCTGAGCACACTCACTTTTCCCGCCTCACTAGAGATTCTATAAAGGAAGAGCGTGCTTCTTGCTCTAAAGCAGAGTGTGTTTCATGGATGAGAACTGTGCTGTGTGTTTCCCTTCAGAAACGGAGTTAAATGCCAGGCTCTGGGTCTTCCTGTAAAGCAAGATTTCATTTCTGGTAAACACAGTCACTTTTCATCTCAAACGAAGGTACATAGTTCACGAAGCTCACACGTTTCTCGCTCTTTACTGGAAAGCATTGGATGTTAGAGGACCTGTGGTCTGTATCAGTTTCAAAGGAGAGTTGAACTAGATATGGTCCGTGTGTGTAGGAAACACAGTTCTTTTGTTCTGAGCACACTCACGTTTCCCGCCTTATTAGAGACTCTAGCAAGCAAGAGCGTGCTTCTTGCTCTAAAGCACAGTGTGTTTCATGGATGAGAATTGTGCTGTGTGCTTCCCTTCAGAAACGGAGTTAAATGCCAGGCTCTGTGTCTTCCTACAAGCAAGACTTCATTTCTGGTAAACGCAGTCACTTTTCAGCTCAAAGAAGCTACATAGTTCACGAAGCTCACACGTTTCTTGCTCTTAACTGAAAAGCATTGGATGTTAGAGGACCTGTGGCTTGTATCAATTTGAGAAGCAGAGATGAACTAGATATGGTCCCTGTGTGTAGGAAACACAGTTCTTTTGTTCTGAGCACACTCACGTTTCCCGCCTCATTAGAGATTCTAGAAAGCAAGAGCGTCCTTCTTGCTCTAAAGCAGAGTGTGTTTCATGGATGAGAACTGTGCTGTGTGTTTCCCTTCAGAAACGGAGTTAAATGCCAGGCTCTGTGTCTTTCTACAAGCAAGACTTCGTTTCTGGTGAACGTGGTCACTTTTCAGCTCAAAGGAAGCTACATAGTTCACGAAGCTCACACGTTTCTTGCTCTTAACTGAAAAACATTGGATGTTAGAGGACCTGTGTTTTGTATCATTTTCAGAAGCGGAGTTGAAATAGATATGGTCCGTGTGTAGGAAACACAGTTCTTTTGTTCTGAGCACACTCACGTATCCCGCCTCATTAGAGATTCTAGAAAGCAAGAGCGTGCTTCTTGCTCTAAAGCAGAGTGTGTTTCATGGATGAGAACTGTGCTGTGTGTTTCCCTTCAGAAACGGAGTTAAATGCCAGTTCTGTGTCTTCCTACAATCAAGACTTCATTTCTGGTAAACCCAGTCACTTTTCAGCCCAAAGAAACTACATAGTTCACAAAGCTCACACTTTTCTCGCTCTTAACTGAAAATCATTGGTTGTTAGAGGACCTTTGGTTTGTATCAGTTTCAGAAGCAGAGTTGAACTAGATATGGTCCATGTGTGTAGAAAACACAGTTCTTTTGTTCTGAGCACACTCACGTTTTCCGCCTCATTAGAGACTCTAGAAAGCAAGAGCGTGCTTCTTGCTCTAAAGCAGAGTGTGTTTCATGCATGAGATCTGAGCTGTGTGTTTCCCTTCAGAAACGGAGTTAAATGCCTGGCTCTGTGTCTTCCTACAAGCAAGACTTCGTTTCTGGTAAACGCAGTCACCTTTCAGATTAAATGGAGCTACATAATTCACGAACCTCACCCGTTTCTCGCTCTTAACTGAAAAGCATTGGATGTTCGAGGACCTTTCGTCTGTATCAGTTTCAGAAGCAGAGTTGAACTAGATATGGTCCGTGTGTGTAGGAAACACAGTTCTATTGTTCTGAGCACACTCACATTTCCCGCCTTATTCGAGACTCTAGAAATCAAGAGCATGCTTCTTGATCTAAAGCAGAGTGTGTTTCATGGATGAGAACTGTGCTGTGTGTTTCCCTTCAGAAACGGAGTTAAATGCCAGGCTCTGTGTCTTTCTACAAGCAAGACTTCGTTTCTGGTAAACCCAGTCACTTTTCAGCCCAAAGAAGCTACATAGTTCACAAAGTTCACACTTTTCTCGCTCTTAACTGAAAATCATTGGTTGTTAGAGGACCTTTGGTTTGTATCAGTTTCAGAAGCAGAGTTGAACTATATATGGTCCTTGTGTGTAGGAAATACAGTTCTTTTTCTCTGAACACACTCACGTTTCCTGCCTTTTTAGAGACTCTATAAAGCAAGCTCGTGCTTCTTGCTCTAAAGCAGAGTGTGTTTCATGGATGAGAACAGTGCTGTGTGTTTCCTTTCACAAACGGAGTTAAATGCCAGGCTCTGGGTCTTTCTACAAGCAAGACTTCGTTTCTGGTAAACGCGGTCACTTTTCAGCTCAAAGGAAGCTACAGAGTTCACAAAGCTCACACGTTTCTCGCTCTTAACTGAAAAACATTAGATGTTAGAGGACCTGTGGTTTGTATCAGTTTTAGAAGCAGAGTAGAACTAGATGTGGTCCGTGTGTGTAGGTAACACAGTTCTTTTGTTCTGAGCACACTCACATTTCCCGCCTTATTAGAGACTCTAGAAAGCAAGAGTGTGCTTCTTGCTCTAAAGCAGGGTTTGTTTCATGGATGAGAACTGTGCTGTGTGTTTCCCTTCAGAAACGGAGTTAAATGCCAGGCTCTGGGTCTTCCTATAAAGCAAGATTTCATTTCTGGTAAACACAGTCACTTTTCATCTCAAACGAAGGTACATAGTTCACGAAGCTCACACGTTTCTCTCTCTTTACTGGAAAGCATTGGATGTTAGAGGACCTGTGGTCTGTATCAGTTTCAGAAGGAGAGTTGAACTAGATATGGTCCGTGTGTGTAGGAAACACAGTTCTTTTGTTCTGAGCACACTCACGTTTCCCGCCTTATTAGAGACTCTAGAAAGCAAGAGCGTGCTTCTTGCTCTAAAGCAGAGTGTGTTTCATGGATGAGAACTGTGCTGTGTGTTTCCCTTCAGAAACGGAGTTAAATGCCAGGCTCTGTGTCTTTCTACAAGCAAGACTTCATTTCTGGTGAACGCGGTAACTTTTCAGCTCAAAGGAAGCTACATAATTCACGAAGGCACACGTTTCTTGCTCTTAACTGAAAAACATTGGATGTTAGAGGACCTGTGTTTGTATCATTTTCAGAAGCGGAGTTGAAATGGATATGGTCCGTGTGTAGGAAACACAGTTCTTTTGTTCTGAGCACACTCACGTTTCCCGCCTCATTAGAGATTCTAGAAAGCAAGAGCGTGCTTCTTGCTCTAAAGCAGAGTGTGTTTCATGGATGAGAACTGTGCTGTGTGTTTCCCTTCAGAAATGGAGTTAAATGCCAGGTCTGTGTCTTCCTACAAGCAAGACTTCATTTCTGGTAAACCCTGTCACTTTTCAGCCCCAAGAGCTACATAGTTCACAAAGCTCACATGTTTCTCGCTCTGAACTGAAAAGCATTGGATTTTAGAGGACTTTGTTTTGTATCAGTTTCAGAAGCAGAGTTGAACTATATAGGGTCCGTGTGTAGGAAATACAGTTCTTTTTTTCTGAACACACCCACGTTTGCTGCCTTTTTAGAGACTCTAAAAAGCAAGAGCGTGCTTCTTGATCTAAAGCAGAGTGTGTTTCATGGATGAGAACTGTGCTGTGTGATTCCTTTCACAAACAGAGTTAAATGCCAGGCTCTGGGTCTTTCTACAAGCAAGACTTCGTTTCTGGTAAACGCGGTCACTTTTCAGATCAAAGGAGGCTACATAGTTCACAAAGCTCACACGTTTCTCGCACTTAACTGAAAAACATTAGATGTTAGAGGACCTGTGGTTTGTATCAGTTTTAGAAGCAGAGTAGAACTAGATGTGGTCCGTGTGTGTAGGAAACACAGTTCTTTTGTTCTGAGCACACTCACATTTCCCGCCTTATTAGAGACTCTAGAAAGCAAGAGTGTGCTTCTTACTCTAAAGCAGGGTTTGTTTCATGGATGAGAACTGTGCTGTGTGTTTCCCTTCAGAAACGGAGTTAAATGCCAGGCTCTGGGTCTTCCTATAAAGCAAGATTTCATTTCTGGTAAACACAGTCACTTTTCATCTCAAACGAAGGTACATAGTTCACAAAGCTCACATGTTTCTCGCTCTTTACTGGAAAGCATTGGATGTTAGAGGACCTGTTTGTGGTCTGTATCAGTTTCAGAAGGAGAGTTGAACTAGATATGGTCCGTGTGTGTAGGAAACACAGCTCTTTTGTTCTGAGCACACTCACGTTTCCCCCCTCATTAGAGATTATAGAAAGCAAGAGCGTGCGTCTTGCTCTAAAGCAGAGTGTGTTTCATGGATGATATCTGAGCTGTGTGTTTCCCTTCAGAAACGGAGTTAAATGCCCGTCTCTGTGTCTTCCTACAAGCAAGACTTCGTTTCTGGTAAACGCAGTCATATTTCAGATCAAAGGAAGCTACATAGTTCACAAAGCTCACACATTTCTTCCTCTTAACTGAAAAGCATTGGATGTTAGAGGACCTGTGGCTTGTATCAGTTTGAGAAGCGGAGTTGAAATGGATGTTTTCCCTGTGTGTAGGCAACACAGTTTTTTGTTCTGAGCACACTCACTTTTCCCGCCTCACTAGAGATTCTATAAAGGAAGAGCGTGCTTCTTGCTCTAAAGCAGAGTGTGTTTCATGGATGAGAACTGTGCTGTGTGTTTCCCTTCAGAAACGGAGTTAAATGCCAGGCTCTGGGTCTTCCTGTAAAGCAAGATTTCATTTCTGGTAAACACAGTCACTTTTCATCTCAAACGAAGGTACATAGTTCACGAAGCTCACACGTTTCTCGCTCTTTACTGGAAAGCATTGGATGTTAGAGGACCTGTGGTCTGTATCAGTTTCAAAGGAGAGTTGAACTAGATATGGTCCGTGTGTGTAGGAAACACAGTTCTTTTGTTCTGAGCACACTCACGTTTCCCGCCTTATTAGAGACTCTAGCAAGCAAGAGCGTGCTTCTTGCTCTAAAGCACAGTGTGTTTCATGGATGAGAATTGTGCTGTGTGTTTCCCTTCAGAAACGGAGTTAAAGGCCAGGCTCTGTGTCTTCCTACAAGCAAGACTTCATTTCTGGTAAACGCAGTCACTTTTCAGCTCAAAGGAAGCTACATAGTTCACGAAGCTCACACGTTTCTTGCTCTTAACTGAAAAGCATTGGATGTTAGACGACCTGTGGCTTGTATCAATTTGAGAAGCGGAGTTGAACTAGATATGGTCCCTGTGTGTAGGAAACACAGTTCTTTTGTTCTGAGCACACTCACGTTTCCCGCCTCATTAGAGATTCTAGAAAGCAAGAGCGTCCTTCTTGCTCTAAAGCAGAGTGTGTTTCATGGATGAGAACTGTGCTGTGTGTTTCCCTTCAGAAACGGAGTTAAATGCCAGGCTCTGTGTCTTTCTACAAGCAAGACTTCGTTTCTGGTGAACGCGGTCACTTTTCAGCTCAAAGGAAGCTACATAGTTCACGAAGCTCACACGTTTCTTGCTCTTAACTGAAAAACATTGGATGTTAGAGGACCTGTGTTTTGTATCATTTTCAGAAGCAGAGTTGAAATAGATATGGTCCGTGTGTAGGAAACACAGTTCTTTTGTTCTGAGCACACTCACGTATCCCGCCTCATTAGAGATTCTAGAAAGCAAGAGCGTGCTTCTTGCTCTAAAGCAGAGTGTGTTTCATGGATGAGAACTGTGCTGTGTGTTTCCCTTCAGAAACGGAGTTAAATGCCATTTCTGTGTCTTCCTACAATCAAGACTTCGTTTCTGGTAAACCCAGTCACTTTTCAGCCCAAAGAAACTACATAGTTCACAAAGCTCACACTTTTCTCGCTCTTAACTGAAAATCATTGGTTGTTAGAGGACCTTTGGTTTGTATCAGTTTCAGAAGCAGAGTTGAACTAGATATGGTCCATGTGTGTAGAAAACACAGTTCTTTTGTTCTCAGCACACTCACGTTTTCTGCCTCATTAGAGACTCTAGAAAGCAAGAGCGTGCTTCTTGCTCTAAAGCAGAGTGTGTTTCATGCATGAGATCTGAGCTGTGTGTTTCCCTTCAGAAACGGAGTTAAATGCCAGGCTCTGTGTCTTTCTACAAGCAAGACTTCGTTTCTGGTAAACCCAGTCACTTTTCAGCCCAAAGAAGCTACATAGTTCACAAAGTTCACACTTTTCTCGCTCTTACTGAAAATCATTGGTTGTTAGAGGACCTTTGGTTTGTATCAGTTTCAGAAGCAGAGTTGAACTATATATGGTCCTTGTGTGTAGGAAATACAGTTCTTTTTTTCTGAACACACTCACGTTTCCTGCCTTTTTAGAGACTCTAAAAAGCAAGAGCGTGCTTCTTGCTCTAAAGCAGAGTGTGTTTCATGGATGAGAACTGTGCTGTGTGTTTCCTTTCACAAACGGAGTTAAATGCCAGGCTCTGGGTCTTTCTACAAGCAAGATTTCGTTTCTGGTAAACGCGGTCACTTTTCAGCTCAAAGGAAGCTACATATTTCACAAAGCTCACACGTTTCACGCTCTTAACTGAAAAACATTAGATGTTAGAGGACCTGTGGTTTGTATCAGTTTTAGAAGCAGAGTAGAACTAGAGGTGGTCCGTGTGTGTAGGAAACACAGTTCTTTTGTTCTGAGCACACTCACATTTCCCGCCTTATTAGAGACTCTAGAAAGCAAGAGTGTGCTTCTTCCTCTAAAGCAGGGTTTGTTTCATGGATGAGAACTGTGCTGTGTGTTTCCCTTCAGAATCGTAGTTAAATGCCAGGCTCTGTGTCTTTCTACAAGCAAGACTTCGTTTCTGGTAAACCCAGTCACTTTTCAGCCCAAAGAAGCTACATCGTTCACAAAGTTCACACTTTTCTCGCTCTTAACTGAAAATCATTGGTTGTTAGAGGACCTGTGTTTGTATCATTTTCAGAAGCGGAGTTGAAATAGATATGGTTCGTGTGTAGGAAACACAGTTCTTTTGTTCTGAGCACACTCACGTTTCCCGCCTCATGAGAGATTCTAGAAAGCAAGAGCGTCCTTCTTGCTCTAAAGCAGAGTGTGTTTCATGGATGAGAACTGTGCTGTGTGTTTCCCTTCAGAAACGGAGTTAAATGCCAGGCTCTGTGTCTTTCTAGAAGCAAGACTTCGTTTCTGGTGAACGTGGTTACTTTTCAGCTCAAAGGAAGCTACATAGTTCACGAAGCTCACACGTTTCTTGCTCTTAACTGAAAAACATTGGATGTTAGAGGACATGTGTTTTGTATCATTTTCAGATCGGAGTTGAAATAGATATGGTCCGTGTGTAGGAAACACAGTTCTTTTGTTCTGAGCACACTCACGTATCCCTCCTCATTAGAGATTCTAGAAAGCAAGAGCGTGCTTCTTGCTCTAAAGCAGAGTGTGTTTCATGGATGAGAACTGTGCTGTGTGTTTCCCTTCAGAAACGGAGTTAAATGCCAGTTCTGTGTCTTCCTACAATCAAGACTTCGTTTCTGGTAAACCCACTCACTTTTCAGCCCAAAGAAACTACATAGTTCACAAAGCTCACACTTTTCTCGCTCTTAACTGAAAATCATTGGTTGTTAGAGGACCTTTGGTTTGTATCAGTTTCAGAAGCAGAGTTGAACTAGATATGGTCCATGTGTGTAGAAAACACAGTTCTTTTGTTCTGAGCACACTCACGTTTTCCGCCTCATTAGAGACTCTAGAAAGCAAGAGCGTGCTTCTTGCTCTAAAGCAGAGTGTGTTTCATGCATGAGATCTGAGCTGTGTGTTTCCCTTCAGAAACGGAGTTAAATGCCTGGCTCTGTGTCTTCCTACAAGCAAGACTTCGTTTCTGGTAAACGCAGTCACCTTTCAGATCAAATGGAGCTACATAATTCACGAACCTCACCCGTTTCTCGCTCTTAACTGAAAAGCATTGGATGTTCGAGGACCTGTCGTCTGTATCAGTTTCAGAAGCAGAGTTGAACTAGATATGGTCCGTGTGTAGGAAATACAGTTCTTTTTTTCTTAACACACCCACGTTTGCTGCCTTTTTAGAGACTCTAAAAAGCAAGAGCGTGCTTCTTGCTCTAAAGCAGAGTGTGTTTCATGGATGAGAACTGTGCTGTGTGTTTCCCTTCAGAAACGGAGTTAAATGCCAGGCTCTGGGTCTTCCTATAAAGCAAGATTTCATTTCTGGTAAACACAGTCACTTTTCATCTCAAACGAAGGTACATAGTTCACGAAGCTCACACGTTTCTCGCTCTTTACTGGGAAGCATTGGATGTTAGAGGACCTGTGGTCTGTATCAGTTTCAGAAGGAGAGTTGAACTAGATATGGTCCGTGTGTGTAGGAAACACAGTTCTTTTGTTCTGAGCACACTCACGTTTCCCGCCTCATTAGAGATTCTAGAAAGCAAGAGCGTGCTTCTTGATCTAAAGCAGAGTGTGTTTCATGGATGAGAACTGTGCTGTGTGTTTCCCTTCAGAAACGGAGTTAAATGCCAGGCTCTGTGTCTTTCTACAAGCAAGACTTCGTTTCTGGTGAACGCGGTCACTTTTCAGCTCAAAGGAAGCTACATAGTTCACGAAGCTCACACGTTTCTTGCTCTTAACTGAAAAACAGTGGATGTTAGAGGACCTGTGTTTTGTATCATTTTCAGAAGCGGAGTTGAAATAGATATGGTCCGTGTGTAGGAAACACAGTTCTTTTGTTCTGAGCACACTCACGTTTCCCGCCTCATTAGAGATTCTAGAAAGCAAGAGCGTCCTTCTTGCTCTAAAGCAGAGTGTGTTTCATGGATGAGAACTGTGCTGTGTGTTTCCCTTCAGAAACGGAGCTAAATGCCAGGCTCTGTGTCTTTCTACAAGCAAGACTTCGTTTCTGGTGAACGCGGTCACTTTTCAGCTCAAAGGAAGCTACATAGTTCACGAAGCTCACACGTTTCTTGCTCTTAACTGAAAAACATTGGATGTTAGAGGACCTGTGTTTTGTATCATTTTCAGAAGCGGAGTTGAAATAGATATGGTCCGTGTGTAGGAAACACAGTTCTTTTGTTCTGAGCACACTCACGTATCCCGCCTCATTAGAGATTCTAGAAAGCAAGAGCGTGCTTCTTGCTCTAAAGCAGAGTGTGTTTCATGGATGAGAACTGTGCTGTGTGTTTCCCTTCAGAAACGGAGTTAAATGCCAGTTCTGTGTCTTCCTACAATCAAGACTTCGTTTCTGGTAAACCCACTCACTTTTCAGCCCAAAGAAACTACATAGTTCACAAAGCTCACACTTTTCTCGCTCTTAACTGAAAATCATTGGTTGTTAGAGGACCTTTGGTTTGTATCAGTTTCAGAAGCAGAGTTGAACTAGATATGGTCCATGTGTGTAGAAAACACAGTTCTTTTGTTCTGAGCACACTCACGTTTTCCGCCTCATTAGAGACTCTAGAAAGCAAGAGCGTGCTTCTTGCTCTAAAGCAGAGTGTGTTTCATGCATGAGATCTGAGCTGTGTGTTTCCCTTCAGAAACGGAGTTAAATGCCTGGCTCTGTGTCTTCCTACAAGCAAGACTTCGTTTCTGGTAAACGCAGTCACCTTTCAGATCAAATGGAGCTACATAATTCACGAACCTCACCCGTTTCTCGCTCTTAACTGAAAAGCATTGGATGTTCGAGGACCTGTCGTCTGTATCAGTTTCAGAAGCAGAGTTGAACTAGATATGGTCCGTGTGTGTAGGAAACACAGTTCTATTGTTCTGAGCACACTCACATTTCCCGTCTTATTCGAGACTCTAGAAATCAAGAGCATGCTTCTTGATCTAAAGCAGAGTGTGTTTCATGGATGAGAACTGTGCTGTGTGTTTCCTTTCAGAAACGGAGTTAAATGCCAGGCTCTGTGTCTTTCTACAAGCAAGACTTCGTTTCTGGTAAACCCAGTCACTTTTCAGCCCAAAGAAGCTACATAGTTCACAAAGTTCACACTTTTCTCGCTCTTAACTGAAAATCATTGGTTGTTAGAGGACCTTTGGTTTGTATCAGTTTCAGAAGCAGAGTTGAACTATATATGGTCCTTGTGTGTAGGAAATACAGTTCTTTTTTTCTGAACACACTCACGTTTCCTGCCTTTTTAGAGACTCCAAAAAGCAAGAGCGTGCTTCTTGCTCTAAAGCCGAGTGTGTTTCATGGATGAGAACTGTGCTGTGTGTTTCCTTTCACAAACGGAGTTAAATGCCAGGATCTGGGTCTTTCTACAAGCAAGACTTCGTTTCTGGTGAACGTGGTCACTTTTGAGCTCAAAGGAAGCTACATAATTCACGAAGCTCACACGTTTCTTGCTCTTAACTGAAAAACATTGGATGTTAGAGGACCTGTGTTTCTATCATTTTCAGAAGCGGAGTTGAAATAGATATGGTACGTGTGTAGGAAACACAGTTCTTTTGTTCTGAGCACACTCACGTTTCCCGCCTCATTAGAGATTCTAGAAAGCAAGAGCGTGCTTCTTGCTCTACAGCAGAGTGTGTTTCATGGATGAGAACTGTGCTGTGTGTTTCCCTTCAGAAACGGAGTTAAATGCCAGGCTCTGTGTCTTCCTACAAGCAAGACTTCATTTCTGGTAAACCCTGTCACTTTACAGCCCCAAGAGCTACATAGTTCACAAAGCTCACATGTTTCTCGCTCCTAACTGAAAAGCATTGGATTTTAGAGGACTTTGTTTTGTATCAGTTTCAGAAGCAGAGTTGAACTATATATGGTCCGTGTGTAGGAAATACAGTTCTTTTTTTCTTAACACACCCACGTTTGCTGCCTTTTTAGAGACTCTAAAAAGCAAGAGCGTGCTTCTTGCTCTAAAGCAGAGTGTGTTTCATGGATGAGAACTGTGCTGTGTGTTTCCCTTCAGAAACGGAGTTAAATGCCAGGCTCTGGGTCTTCCTATAAAGCAAGATTTCACTTCTGGTAAACACAGTCACTTTTCATCTCAAACGAAGGTACATAGTTCACAAAGCTCACACGTTTCTCGCTCTTTACTGGGAAGCATTGGATGTTAGAGGACCTGTGGTCTGTATCAGTTTCAGAAGGAGAGTTGAACTAGATATGGTCCGTGTGTGTAGGAAACACAGTTCTTTTGTTCTGAGCACACTCACGTTTCCCGCCTCATTAGAGATTCTAGAAAGCAAGAGCGTGCTTCTTGCTCTAAAGCAGAGTGTGTTTCATGGATGAGAACTGTGCTGTGTGTTTCCCTTCAGAAACGGAGTTAAATGCCAGGTTCTGTGTCTTCCTACAAGCAAGACTTCATTTCTGGTAAACGCAGTCACTTTTCAGCTCAAAGGAAGCTACATAGTTCACGAAGCTCACACGTTTCTTGCTCTTAACTGAAAAGCATTGGATGTTAGAGGACCTGTGGCTTGTATCAATTTGAGAAGCGGAGATGAACTAGATATGGTCCCTGTGTTTAGGAAACACAGTTCTTTTGTTCTGAGCACACTCACGTTTCCCGCCTCATTAGAGATTCTAGAAAGCAAGAGCGTCCTTCTTGCTCTAAAGCAGAGTGTGTTTCATGGATGAGAACTGTGCTGTGTGTTTCCCTTCAGAAACGGAGTTAAATGCCAGGCTCTGTGTCTTTCTACAAGCAAGACTTCGTTTCTGGTGAACGTGGTCACTTTTCAGCTCAAAGGAAGCTACATAGTTCACGAAGCTCACACGTTTCTTGCTCTTAACTGAAAAACATTGGATGTTAGAGGACCTGTGTTTTGTATCATTTTCAGCAGCGGAGTTGAAATACATATGGTCCGTGTGTAGGAAACACAGTTCTTTTGTTCTGAGCACACTCACGTATCCCGCCTCATTAGAGATTCTAGAAAGCAAGAGCGTGCTTCTTGCTCTAAAGCAGAGTGTGTTTCATGGATGAGAACTGTGCTGTGTGTTTCCCTTCAGAAACGGAGTTAAATGCCAGTTCTGTGTCTTCCTACAATCAAGACTTCGTTTCTGGTAAACCCACTCACTTTTCAGCCCAAAGAAACTACATAGTTCACAAAGCTCACACTTTTCTCGCTCTTAACTGAAAATCATTGGTTGTTAGAGGACCTTTGGTTTGTATCAGTTTCAGAAGCAGAGTTGAACTAGATATGGTCCATGTGTGTAGAAAACACAGTTCTTTTGTTCTGAGCACACTCACGTTTTCCGCCTCATTAGAGACTCTAGAAAGCAAGAGCGTGCTTCTTGCTCTAAAGCAGAGTGTGTTTCATGCATGAGATCTGAGCTGTGTGTTTCCCTTCAGAAACGGAGTTAAATGCCTGGCTCTGTGTCTTCCTACAAGCAAGACTTCGTTTCTGGTAAACGCAGTCACCTTTCAGATCAAATGGAGCTACATAATTCACGAACCTCACCCGTTTCTCGCTCTTAACTGAAAAGCATTGGATGTTCGAGGACCTGTCGTCTGTATCAGTTTCAGAAGCAGAGTTGAACTAGATATGGTCCGTGTGTGTAGGAAACACAGTTCTATTGTTCTGAGCACACTCACATTTCCCGTCTTATTCGAGACTCTAGAAATCAAGAGCATGCTTCTTGATCTAAAGCAGAGTGTGTTTCATGGATGAGAACTGTGCTGTGTGTTTCCTTTCAGAAACGGAGTTAAATGCCAGGCTCTGTGTCTTTCTACAAGCAAGACTTCGTTTCTGGTAAACCCAGTCACTTTTCAGCCCAAAGAAGCTACATAGTTCACAAAGTTCACACTTTTCTCGCTCTTAACTGAAAATCATTGGTTGTTAGAGGACCTTTGGTTTGTATCAGTTTCAGAAGCAGAGTTGAACTATATATGGTCCTTGTGTGTAGGAAATACAGTTCTTTTTTTCTGAACACACTCACGTTTCCTGCCTTTTTAGAGACTCCAAAAAGCAAGAGCGTGCTTCTTGCTCTAAAGCCGAGTGTGTTTCATGGATGAGAACTGTGCTGTGTGTTTCCTTTCACAAACGGAGTTAAATGCCAGGATCTGGGTCTTTCTACAAGCAAGACTTCGTTTCTGGTGAACGTGGTCACTTTTGAGCTCAAAGGAAGCTACATAATTCACGAAGCTCACACGTTTCTTGCTCTTAACTGAAAAACATTGGATGTTAGAGGACCTGTGTTTCTATCATTTTCAGAAGCGGAGTTGAAATAGATATGGTACGTGTGTAGGAAACACAGTTCTTTTGTTCTGAGCACACTCACGTTTCCCGCCTCATTAGAGATTCTAGAAAGCAAGAGCGTGCTTCTTGCTCTACAGCAGAGTGTGTTTCATGGATGAGAACTGTGCTGTGTGTTTCCCTTCAGAAACGGAGTTAAATGCCAGGCTCTGTGTCTTCCTACAAGCAAGACTTCATTTCTGGTAAACCCTGTCACTTTACAGCCCCAAGAGCTACATAGTTCACAAAGCTCACATGTTTCTCGCTCCTAACTGAAAAGCATTGGATTTTAGAGGACTTTGTTTTGTATCAGTTTCAGAAGCAGAGTTGAACTATATATGGTCCGTGTGTAGGAAATACAGTTCTTTTTTTCTTAACACACCCACGTTTGCTGCCTTTTTAGAGACTCTAAAAAGCAAGAGCGTGCTTCTTGCTCTAAAGCAGAGTGTGTTTCATGGATGAGAACTGTGCTGTGTGTTTCCCTTCAGAAACGGAGTTAAATGCCAGGCTCTGGGTCTTCCTATAAAGCAAGATTTCACTTCTGGTAAACACAGTCACTTTTCATCTCAAACGAAGGTACATAGTTCACAAAGCTCACACGTTTCTCGCTCTTTACTGGGAAGCATTGGATGTTAGAGGACCTGTGGTCTGTATCAGTTTCAGAAGGAGAGTTGAACTAGATATGGTCCGTGTGTGTAGGAAACACAGTTCTTTTGTTCTGAGCACACTCACGTTTCCCGCCTCATTAGAGATTCTAGAAAGCAAGAGCGTGCTTCTTGCTCTAAAGCAGAGTGTGTTTCATGGATGAGAACTGTGCTGTGTGTTTCCCTTCAGAAACGGAGTTAAATGCCAGGTTCTGTGTCTTCCTACAAGCAAGACTTCATTTCTGGTAAACGCAGTCACTTTTCAGCTCAAAGGAAGCTACATAGTTCACGAAGCTCACACGTTTCTTGCTCTTAACTGAAAAGCATTGGATGTTAGAGGACCTGTGGCTTGTATCAATTTGAGAAGCGGAGATGAACTAGATATGGTCCCTGTGTTTAGGAAACACAGTTCTTTTGTTCTGAGCACACTCACGTTTCCCGCCTCATTAGAGATTCTAGAAAGCAAGAGCGTCCTTCTTGCTCTAAAGCAGAGTGTGTTTCATGGATGAGAACTGTGCTGTGTGTTTCCCTTCAGAAACGGAGTTAAATGCCAGGCTCTGTGTCTTTCTACAAGCAAGACTTCGTTTCTGGTGAACGTGGTCACTTTTCAGCTCAAAGGAAGCTACATAGTTCACGAAGCTCACACGTTTCTTGCTCTTAACTGAAAAACATTGGATGTTAGAGGACCTGTGTTTTGTATCATTTTCAGCAGCGGAGTTGAAATACATATGGTCCGTGTGTAGGAAACACAGTTCTTTTGTTCTGAGCACACTCACGTATCCCGCCTCATTAGAGATTCTAGAAAGCAAGAGCGTGCTTCTTGCTCTAAAGCAGAGTGTGTTTCATGGATGAGAACTGTGCTGTGTGTTTCCCTTCAGAAACGGAGTTAAATGCCAGTTCTGTGTCTTCCTACAATCAAGACTTCATTTCTGGTAAACCCAGTCACTTTTCAGCCCAAAGAAACTACATAGTTCACAAAGCTCACACTTTTCTCGCTCTTAACTGAAAATCATTGGTTGTTAGAGGACCTTTGGTTTGTATCAGTTTCAGAAGCAGAGTTGAACTAGATATGGTCCATGTGTGTAGAAAACACAGTTCTTTTGTTCTGAGCACACTCACGTTTTCCGCCTCATTAGAGACTCTAGAAAGCAAGAGCGTGCTTCTTGCTCTAAAGCAGAGTGTGTTTCATGCATGAGATCTGAGCTGTGTGTTTCCCTTCAGAAACGGAGTTAAATGCCTGGCTCTGTGTCTTCCTACAAGCAAGACTTCATTTCTGGTAAACGCAGTCACCTTTCAGATTAAATGGAGCTACATAATTCACGAACCTCACCCGTTTCTCGCTCTTAACTGAAAAGCATTGGATGTTCGAGGACCTTTCGTCTGTATCAGTTTCAGAAGCAGAGTTGAACTAGATATGGTCCGTGTGTGTAGGAAACACATTTCTATTGTTCTGAGCACACTCACATTTCCCGCCTTATTCGAGACTCTAGAAATCAAGAGCATGCTTCTTGATCTAAAGCAGAGTGTGTTTCATGGATGAGAACTGTGCTGTGTGTTTCCCTTCAGAAACGGAGTTAAATGCCAGGCTCTGTGTCTTTCTACAAGCAAGACTTCGTTTCTGGTAAACCCAGTCACTTTTCAGCCCAAAGAAGCTACATAGTTCACAAAGTTCACACTTTTCTCGCTCTTACTGAAAATCATTGGTTGTTAGAGGACCTTTGGTTTGTATCAGTTTCAGAAGCAGAGTTGAACTATATATGGTCCTTGTGTGTAGGAAATACAGTTCTTTTTTTCTGAACACACTCACGTTTCCTGCCTTTTTAGAGACTCTAAAAAGCAAGAGCGTGCTTCTTGCTCTAAAGCAGAGTGTGTTTCATGGATGAGAACTGTGCTGTGTGTTTCCTTTCACAAACGGAGTTAAATGCCAGGCTCTGGGTCTTTCTACAAGCAAGACTTCGTTTCTGGTAAACGCGGTCACTTTTCAGCTCAAAGGAAGCTACATATTTCACAAAGCTCACACGTTTCACGCTCTTAACTGAAAAACATTAGATGTTAGAGGACCTGTGGTTTGTATCAGTTTTAGAAGCAGAGTAGAACTAGAGGTGGTCCGTGTGTGTAGGAAACACAGTTCTTTTGTTCTGAGCACACTCACATTTCCCGCCTTATTAGAGACTCTAAAAAGCAAGAGTGTGCTTCTTGCTCTAAAGCAGAGTGTGTTTCATGGATGAGAACTGTGCTGTGTGTTTCCCTTCAGAAACGGAATTAAATGCCAGGCTCTGGGTCTTCCTATAAAGCAAGATTTCATTTCTGGTAAACACAGTCACTTTTCATCTCAAACGAAGGTACATAGTTCACGAAGCTCACACGTTTCTCGCTCTTTACTGGAAAGCATTGGATGTTAGAGGACCTGTGGTCTGTATCAGTTTCAGAAGGAGAGTTGAACTAGATATGGTCCGTGTGTGTAGGAAACACAGTTCTTTTGTTCTGAGCACACTCACGTTTCCCGGCTTATTAGAGACTCTAGAAAGCAAGAGCGTGCTTCTTGCTCTAAAGCAGAGTGTGTTTCATGGATGAGAACTGTGCTGTGTGTTTCCCTTCAGAAACGGAGTTAAATGCCAGGCTCTGTGTCTTTCTACAAGCAAGACTTCGTTTCTGGTGAATGCGGTCACTTTTCAGCTCAAAGGAAGCTACATAATTCACGAAGCTCACACGTTTCTTGCTCTTAACTGAAAAACATTGGATGTTAGAGGACCTGTGTTTGTATCATTTTCAGAAGCGGAGTTGAAATAGATATGGTACGTGTGTAGGAAACACAGTTCTTTTGTTCTGAGCACACTCACGTTTCCCGCCTCATTAGAGATTCTAGAAAGCAAGAGCGTCCTTCTTGCTCTAAAGCAGAGTGTGTTTCATGGATGAGAACTGTGCTGTGTGTTTCCCTTCAGAAACGGAGTTAAATGCCAGGCTCTGTGTCTTTCTACAAGCAAGACTTCGTTTCTGGTGAACGCGGTCACTTTTCAGCTCAAAGGAAGCTACATAGTTCACGAAGCTCACACGTTTCTTGGTCTTAACTGAAAAACATTGGATGTTAGAGGACCTGTGTTTTGTATCATTTTCAGAAGCGGAGTTGAAATAGATATGGTCCGTGTGTAGGAAACACAGTTCTTTTGTTCTGAGCACACTCACTTTTCCCGCCTCACTAGAGATTCTATAAAGGAAGAGCGTGCTTCTTGCTCTAAAGCAGAGTGTGTTTCATGGATGAGAACTGTGCTGTGTGTTTCCCTTCAGAAACGGAGTTAAATGCCAGGCTCTGGGTCTTCCTGTAAAGCAAGATTTCATTTCTGGTAAACACAGTCACTTTTCATCTCAAACGAAGGTACATAGTTCACGAAGCTCACACGTTTCTCGCTCTTTACTGGAAAGCATTGGATGTTAGAGGACCTGTGGTCTGTATCAGTTTCAAAGGAGAGTTGAACTAGATATGGTCCGTGTGTGTAGGAAACACAGTTCTTTTGTTCTGAGCACACTCACGTTTCCCGCCTTATTAGAGACTCTAGCAAGCAAGAGCGTGCTTCTTGCTCTAAAGCACAGTGTGTTTCATGGATGAGAATTGTGCTGTGTGCTTCCCTTCAGAAACGGAGTTAAATGCCAGGCTCTGTGTCTTCCTACAAGCAAGACTTCATTTCTGGTAAACGCAGTCACTTTTCAGCTCAAAGAAGCTACATAGTTCACGAAGCTCACACGTTTCTTGCTCTTAACTGAAAAGCATTGGATGTTAGAGGACCTGTGGCTTGTATCAATTTGAGAAGCGGAGATGAACTAGATATGGTCCCTGTGTGTAGGAAACACAGTTCTTTTGTTCTGAGCACACTCACGTTTCCCGCCTCATTAGAGATTCTAGAAAGCAAGAGCGTCCTTCTTGCTCTAAAGCAGAGTGTGTTTCATGGATGAGAACTGTGCTGTGTGTTTCCCTTCAGAAACGGAGTTAAATGCCAGGCTCTGTGTCTTTCTACAAGCAAGACTTCGTTTCTGGTGAACGTGGTCACTTTTCAGCTCAAAGGAAGCTACATAGTTCACGAAGCTCACACGTTTCTTGCTCTTAACTGAAAAACATTGGATGTTAGAGGACCTGTGTTTTGTATCATTTTCAGAAGCGGAGTTGAAATAGATATGGTCCGTGTGTAGGAAACACAGTTCTTTTGTTCTGAGCACACTCATGTATCCCGCCTCATTAGAGATTCTAGAAAGCAAGAGCGTGCTTCTTGCTCTAAAGCAGAGTGTGTTTCATGGATGAGAACTGTGCTGTGTGTTTCCCTTCAGAAACGGAGTTAAATGCCAGTTCTGTGTCTTCCTACAATCAAGACTTCATTTCTGGTAAACCCAGTCACTTTTCAGCCCAAAGAAACTACATAGTTCACAAAGCTCACACTTTTCTCGATCTTAACTGAAAATCATTGGTTGTTAGAGGACCTTTGGTTTGTATCAGTTTCAGAAGCAGAGTTGAACTAGATATGGTCCATGTGTGTAGAAAACACAGTTCTTTTGTTCTGAGCACACTCACGTTTTCCGCCTCATTAGAGACTCTAGAAAGCAAGAGCGTGCTTCTTGCTCTAAAGCAGAGTGTGTTTCATGCATGAGATCTGAGCTGTGTGTTTCCCTTCAGAAACGGAGTTAAATGCCTGGCTCTGTGTCTTCCTACAAGCAAGACTTCGTTTCTGGTAAACGCAGTCACCTTTCAGATTAAATGGAGCTACATAATTCACGAACCTCACCCGTTTCTCGCTCTTAACTGAAAAGCATTGGATGTTCGAGGACCTTTCATCTGTATCAGTTTCAGAAGCAGAGTTGAACTAGATATGGTCCGTGTGTGTAGGAAACACAGTTCTATTGTTCTGAGCACACTCACATTTCCCGCCTTATTCGAGACTCTAGAAATCAAGAGCATGCTTCTTGATCTAAAGCAGAGTGTGTTTCATGGATGAGAACTGTGCTGGGTGTTTCCCTTCAGAAACGGAGTTAAATGCCAGGCTCTGTGTCTTTCTACAAGCAAGACTTCGTTTCTGGTAAACCCAGTCACTTTTCAGCCCAAAGAAGCTACATAGTTCACAAAGTTCACACTTTTCTCGCTCTTAACTGAAAATCATTGGTTGTTAGAGGACCTTTGGTTTGTATCAGTTTCAGAAGCAGAGTTGAACTATATATGGTCCTTGTGTGTAGGAAATACAGTTCTTTTTTTCTGAACACACTCACGTTTCCTGCCTTTTTAGAGACTCTATAAAGCAAGCTCGTGCTTCTTGCTCTAAAGCAGAGTGTGTTTCATGGATGAGAACAGTGCTGTGTGTTTCCTTTCACAAACGGAGTTAAATGCCAGGCTCTGGGTCTTTCTACAAGCAAGACTTCGTTTCTGGTAAACGCGGTCACTTTTCAGCTCAAAGGAAGCTACAGAGTTCACAAAGCAAACACGTGTCTCGCTCTTAACTGAAAAACATTAGATGTTAGAGGACCTGTGGTTTGTATCAGTTTTAGAAGCAGAGTAGAACTAGATGTGGTCCGTGCGTGTAGGTAACACAGTTCTTTTGTTCTGAGCACACTCACATTTCCCGCCTTATTAGAGACTCTAGAAAGCAAGAGTGTGCTTCTTGCTCTAAAGCAGGGTTTGTTTCATGGATGAGAACTGTGCTGTGTGTTTCCCTTCAGAAACGGAGTTAAATGCCAGGCTCTGGGTCTTCCTATAAAGCAAGATTTCATTTCTGGTAAACACAGTCACTTTTCATCTCAAACGAAGGTACATAGTTCACGAAGCTCACACGTTTCTCTCTCTTTACTGGAAAGCATTGGATGTTAGAGGACCTGTGGTCTGTATCAGTTTCAGAAGGAGAGTTGAACTAGATATGGTCCGTGTGTGTAGGAAACACAGTTCTTTTGTTCTGAGCACACTCACGTTTCCCGCCTTATTAGAGACTCTAGAAAGCAAGAGCGTGCTTCTTGCTCTAAAGCAGAGTGTGTTTCATGGATGAGAACTGTGCTGTGTGTTTCCCTTCAGAAACGGAGTTAAATGCCAGGCTCTGTGTCTTTCTACAAGCAAGACTTCGTTTCTGGTGAACGCGGTAACTTTTAAGCTCAAAGGACGCTACATAATTCACGAAGCTCACACGTTTCTTGCTCTTAACTGAAAAACATTGGATGTTAGAGGACCTGTGTTTGTATCATTTTCAGAAGCGGAGTTGAAATGGATATGGTCCGTGTGTAGGAAACACAGTTCTTTTGTTCTGAGCACACTCACGTTTCCCGCCTCATTAGAGATTCTAGAAAGCAAGAGCGTGCTTCTTGCTCTAAAGCAGAGTGTGTTTCATGGATGAGAACTGTGCTGTGTGTTTCCCTTCAGAAATGGAGTTAAATGCCAGGTCTGTGTCTTCCTACAAGCAAGACTTCATTTCTGGTAAACCCTGTCACTTTTCAGCCCCAAGAGCTACATAGTTCACAAAGCTCACATGTTTCTCGCTCTTAACTGAAAAGCATTGGATTTTAGAGGACTTTGTTTTGTATCAGTTTCAGAAGCAGAGTTGAACTATATAGGGTCCGTGTGTAGGAAATACAGTTCTTTTTTTCTGAACACACCCACGTTTGCTGCCTTTTTAGAGACTCTAAAAAGCAAGAGCGTGCTTCTTGATCTAAAGCAGAGTGTGTTTCATGGATGAGAACTGTGCTGTGTGATTCCTTTCACAAACAGAGTTAAATGCCAGGCTCTGGGTCTTTCTACAAGCAAGACTTCGTTTCTGGTAAACGCGGTCACTTTTCAGATCAAAGGAGGCTACATAGTTCACAAAGCTCACACGTTTCTCGCACTTAACTGAAAAACATTAGATGTTAGAGGACTTGTGGTTTGTATCAGTTTTAGAAGCAGAGTAGAACTAGATGTGGTCCGTGTGTGTAGGAAACACAGTTCTTTTGTTCTGAGCACACTCACATTTCCCGCCTTATTAGAGACTCTAGAAAGCAAGAGTGTGCTTCTTACTCTAAAGCAGGGTTTGTTTCATGGATGAGAACTGTGCTGTGTGTTTCCCTTCAGAAACGGAGTTAAATGCCAGGCTCTGGGTCTTCCTATAAAGCAAGATTTCATTTCTGGTAAACACAGTCACTTTTCATCTCAAACGAAGGTACATAGTTCACAAAGCTCACATGTTTCTCGCTCTTTACTGGAAAGCATTGGATGTTAGAGGACCTGTGTGTGGTCTGTATCAGTTTCAGAAGGAGAGTTGAACTAGATATGGTCCGTGTGTGTAGGAAACACAGCTCTTTTGTTCTGAGCACACTCACGTTTCCCCCCTCATTAGAGATTATAGAAAGCAAGTGCGTGCGTCTTGCTCTAAAGCAGAGTGTGTTTCATGGATGATATCTGAGCTGTGTGTTTCCCTTCAGAAACGGAGTTAAATGCCCGTCTCTGTGTCTTCCTACAAGCAAGACTTCGTTTCTGGTAAACGCAGTCATATTTCAGATCAAAGGAAGCTACATAGTTCACAAAGCTCACACATTTCTTCCTCTTAACTGAAAAGCATTGGATGTTAGAGGACCTGTGGCTTGTATCAGTTTGAGAAGCGGAGTTGAAATGGATGTGGTCCCTGTGTGTAGGCAACACAGTTTTTTGTTCTGAGCACACTCACTTTTCCCGCCTCACTAGAGATTCTATAAAGGAAGAGCGTGCTTCTTGCTCTAAAGCAGAGTGTGTTTCATGGATGAGAACTGTGCTGTGTGTTTCCCTTCAGAAACGGAGTTAAATGCCAGGCTCTGGGTCTTCCTGTAAAGCAAGATTTCATTTCTGGTAAACACAGTCACTTTTCATCTCAAACGAAGGTACATAGTTCACGAAGCTCACACGTTTCTCGCTCTTTACTGGAAAGCATTGGATGTTAGAGGACCTGTGGTCTGTATCAGTTTCAAAGGAGAGTTGAACTAGATATGGTCCGTGTGTGTAGGAAACACAGTTCTTTTGTTCTGAGCACACTCACGTTTCCCGCCTTATTAGAGACTCTAGCAAGCAAGAGCGTGCTTCTTGCTCTAAAGCACAGTGTGTTTCATGGATGAGAATTGTGCTGTGTGTTTCCCTTCAGAAACGGAGTTAAAGGCCAGGCTCTGTGTCTTCCTACAAGCAAGACTTCATTTCTGGTAAACGCAGTCACTTTTCAGCTCAAAGGAAGCTACATAGTTCACGAAGCTCACACGTTTCTTGCTCTTAACTGAAAAGCATTGGATGTTAGAGGACCTGTGGCTTGTATCAATTTGAGAAGCGGAGTTGAACTAGATATGGTCCCTGTGTGTAGGAAACACAGTTCTTTTGTTCTGAGCACACTCACGTTTCCCGCCTCATTAGAGATTCTAGAAAGCAAGAGCGTCCTTCTTGCTCTAAAGCAGAGTGTGTTTCATGGATGAGAACTGTGCTGTGTGTTTCCCTTCAGAAACGGAGTTAAATGCCAGGCTCTGTGTCTTTCTACAAGCAAGACTTCGTTTCTGGTGAACGCGGTCACTTTTCAGCTCAAAGGAAGCTACATAGTTCACGAAGCTCACACGTTTCTTGCTCTTAACTGAAAAACATTGGATGTTAGAGGACCTGTGTTTTGTATCATTTTCAGAAGCAGAGTTGAAATAGATATGGTCCGTGTGTAGGAAACACAGTTCTTTTGTTCTGAGCACACTCACGTATCCCGCCTCATTAGAGATTCTAGAAAGCAAGAGCGTGCTTCTTGCTCTAAAGCAGAGTGTGTTTCATGGATGAGAACTGTGCTGTGTGTTTCCCTTCAGAAACGGAGTTAAATGCCATTTCTGTGTCTTCCTACAATCAAGACTTCGTTTCTGGTAAACCCAGTCACTTTTCAGCCCAAAGAAACTACATAGTTCACAAAGCTCACACTTTTCTCGCTCTTAACTGAAAATCATTGGTTGTTAGAGGACCTTTGGTTTGTATCAGTTTCAGAAGCAGAGTTGAACTAGATATGGTCCATGTGTGTAGAAAACACAGTTCTTTTGTTCTGAGCACACTCACGTTTTCTGCCTCATTAGAGACTCTAGAAAGCAAGAGCGTGCTTCTTGCTCTAAAGCAGAGTGTGTTTCATGCATGAGATCTGAGCTGTGTGTTTCCCTTCAGAAACGGAGTTAAATGCCAGGCTCTGTGTCTTTCTACAAGCAAGACTTCGTTTCTGGTAAACCCAGTCACTTTTCAGCCCAAAGAAGCTACATAGTTCACAAAGTTCACACTTTTCTCGCTCTTTCTGAAAATCATTGGTTGTTAGAGGACCTTTGGTTTGTATCAGTTTCAGAAGCAGAGTTGAACTATATATGGTCCTTGTGTGTAGGAAATACAGTTCTTTTTTTCTGAACACACTCACGTTTCCTGCCTTTTTAGAGACTCTAAAAAGCAAGAGCGTGCTTCTTGCTCTAAAGCAGAGTGTGTTTCATGGATGAGAACTGTGCTGTGTGTTTCCTTTCACAAACGGAGTTAAATGCCAGGTTCTGGGTCTTTCTACAAGCAAGACTTCGTTTCTGGTGAACGCGGTCACTTTTCAGCTCAAAGGAAGCTACATAGTTCACGAAGCTCACACGTTTCTTGCTCTTAACTGAAAAACATTGGATGTTAGAGGACCTGTGTTTTGTATCATTTTCAGAAGCGGAGTTGAAATAGATATGGTCCGTGTGTAGGAAACACAGTTCTTTTTTTCTGAGCACACTCACGTATCCCGCCTCATTAGAGATTCTAGAAAGCAAGAGCGTGCTTCTTGCTCTAAAGCAGAGTGTGTTTCATGGATGAGAACTGTGCTGTGTGTTTCCCTTCAGAAACGGAGTTAAATGCCAGTTCTGTGTCTTCCTACAATCAAGACTTCGTTTCTGGTAAACCCACTCACTTTTCAGCCCAAAGAAACTACATAGTTCACAAAGCTCACACTTTTCTCGCTCTTAACTGAAAATCATTGGTTGTTAGAGGACCTTTGGTTTGTATCAGTTTCAGAAGCAGAGTTGAACTAGATATGGTCCATGTGTGTAGAAAACACAGTTCTTTTGTTCTGAGCACACTCACGTTTTCCGCCTCATTAGAGACTCTAGAAAGCAAGAGCGTGCTTCTTGCTCTAAAGCAGAGTGTGTTTCATGCATGAGATCTGAGCTGTGTGTTTCCCTTCAGAAACGGAGTTAAATGCCTGGCTCTGTGTCTTCCTACAAGCAAGACTTCGTTTCTGGTAAACGCAGTCACCTTTCAGATCAAATGGAGCTACATAATTCACGAACCTCACCCGTTTCTCGCTCTTAACTGAAAAGCATTGGATGTTCGAGGACCTGTCGTCTGTATCAGTTTCAGAAGCAGAGTTGAACTAGATATGGTCCGTGTGTGTAGGAAACACAGTTCTATTGTTCTGAGCACACTCACATTTCCCGTCTTATTCGAGACTCTAGAAATCAAGAGCATGCTTCTTGCTCTAAAGCAGAGTGTGTTTCATGGATGAGAACTGTGCTGTGTGTTTCCCTTCAGAAACGGAGTTAAATGCCAGGCTCTGTGTCTTTCTACAAGCAAGACTTCGTTTCTGGTGAACGCGGTCACTTTTCAGCTCAAAGGAAGCTACATAGTTCACGAAGCTCACACGTTTCTTGGTCTTAACTGAAAAACATTGGATGTTAGAGGACCTGTGTTTTGTATCATTTTCAGAAGCGGAGTTGAAATAGATATGGTCCGTGTGTAGGAAACACAGTTCTTTTGTTCTGAGCACACTCACTTTTCCCGCCTCACTAGAGATTCTATAAAGGAAGAGCGTGCTTCTTGCTCTAAAGCAGAGTGTGTTTCATGGATGAGAACTGTGCTGTGTGTTTCCCTTCAGAAACGGAGTTAAATGCCAGGCTCTGGGTCTTCCTGTAAAGCAAGATTTCATTTCTGGTAAACACAGTCACTTTTCATCTCAAACGAAGGTACATAGTTCACGAAGCTCACACGTTTCTCGCTCTTTACTGGAAAGCATTGGATGTTAGAGGACCTGTGGTCTGTATCAGTTTCAAAGGAGAGTTGAACTAGATATGGTCCGTGTGTGTAGGAAACACAGTTCTTTTGTTCTGAGCACACTCACGTTTCCCGCCTTATTAGAGACTCTAGCAAGCAAGAGCGTGCTTCTTGCTCTAAAGCACAGTGTGTTTCATGGATGAGAATTGTGCTGTGTGCTTCCCTTCAGAAACGGAGTTAAATGCCAGGCTCTGTGTCTTCCTACAAGCAAGACTTCATTTCTGGTAAACGCAGTCACTTTTCAGCTCAAAGAAGCTACATAGTTCACGAAGCTCACACGTTTCTTGCTCTTAACTGAAAAGCATTGGATGTTAGAGGACCTGTGGCTTGTATCAATTTGAGAAGCGGAGATGAACTAGATATGGTCCCTGTGTGTAGGAAACACAGTTCTTTTGTTCTGAGCACACTCACGTTTCCCGCCTCATTAGAGATTCTAGAAAGCAAGAGCGTCCTTCTTGCTCTAAAGCAGAGTGTGTTTCATGGATGAGAACTGTGCTGTGTGTTTCCCTTCAGAAACGGAGTTAAATGCCAGGCTCTGTGTCTTTCTACAAGCAAGACTTCGTTTCTGGTGAACGTGGTCACTTTTCAGCTCAAAGGAAGCTACATAGTTCACGAAGCTCACACGTTTCTTGCTCTTAACTGAAAAACATTGGATGTTAGAGGACCTGTGTTTTGTATCATTTTCAGAAGCGGAGTTGAAATAGATATGGTCCGTGTGTAGGAAACACAGTTCTTTTGTTCTGAGCACACTCATGTATCCCGCCTCATTAGAGATTCTAGAAAGCAAGAGCGTGCTTCTTGCTCTAAAGCAGAGTGTGTTTCATGGATGAGAACTGTGCTGTGTGTTTCCCTTCAGAAACGGAGTTAAATGCCAGTTCTGTGTCTTCCTACAATCAAGACTTCATTTCTGGTAAACCCAGTCACTTTTCAGCCCAAAGAAACTACATAGTTCACAAAGCTCACACTTTTCTCGATCTTAACTGAAAATCATTGGTTGTTAGAGGACCTTTGGTTTGTATCAGTTTCAGAAGCAGAGTTGAACTAGATATGGTCCATGTGTGTAGAAAACACAGTTCTTTTGTTCTGAGCACACTCACGTTTTCCGCCTCATTAGAGACTCTAGAAAGCAAGAGCGTGCTTCTTGCTCTAAAGCAGAGTGTGTTTCATGCATGAGATCTGAGCTGTGTGTTTCCCTTCAGAAACGGAGTTAAATGCCTGGCTCTGTGTCTTCCTACAAGCAAGACTTCGTTTCTGGTAAACGCAGTCACCTTTCAGATTAAATGGAGCTACATAATTCACGAACCTCACCCGTTTCTCGCTCTTAACTGAAAAGCATTGGATGTTCGAGGACCTTTCATCTGTATCAGTTTCAGAAGCAGAGTTGAACTAGATATGGTCCGTGTGTGTAGGAAACACAGTTCTATTGTTCTGAGCACACTCACATTTCCCGCCTTATTCGAGACTCTAGAAATCAAGAGCATGCTTCTTGATCTAAAGCAGAGTGTGTTTCATGGATGAGAACTGTGCTGGGTGTTTCCCTTCAGAAACGGAGTTAAATGCCAGGCTCTGTGTCTTTCTACAAGCAAGACTTCGTTTCTGGTAAACCCAGTCACTTTTCAGCCCAAAGAAGCTACATAGTTCACAAAGTTCACACTTTTCTCGCTCTTAACTGAAAATCATTGGTTGTTAGAGGACCTTTGGTTTGTATCAGTTTCAGAAGCAGAGTTGAACTATATATGGTCCTTGTGTGTAGGAAATACAGTTCTTTTTTTCTGAACACACTCACGTTTCCTGCCTTTTTAGAGACTCTATAAAGCAAGCTCGTGCTTCTTGCTCTAAAGCAGAGTGTGTTTCATGGATGAGAACAGTGCTGTGTGTTTCCTTTCACAAACGGAGTTAAATGCCAGGCTCTGGGTCTTTCTACAAGCAAGACTTCGTTTCTGGTAAACGCGGTCACTTTTCAGCTCAAAGGAAGCTACAGAGTTCACAAAGCAAACACGTGTCTCGCTCTTAACTGAAAAACATTAGATGTTAGAGGACCTGTGGTTTGTATCAGTTTTAGAAGCAGAGTAGAACTAGATGTGGTCCGTGCGTGTAGGTAACACAGTTCTTTTGTTCTGAGCACACTCACATTTCCCGCCTTATTAGAGACTCTAGAAAGCAAGAGTGTGCTTCTTGCTCTAAAGCAGGGTTTGTTTCATGGATGAGAACTGTGCTGTGTGTTTCCCTTCAGAAACGGAGTTAAATGCCAGGCTCTGGGTCTTCCTATAAAGCAAGATTTCATTTCTGGTAAACACAGTCACTTTTCATCTCAAACGAAGGTACATAGTTCACGAAGCTCACACGTTTCTCTCTCTTTACTGGAAAGCATTGGATGTTAGAGGACCTGTGGTCTGTATCAGTTTCAGAAGGAGAGTTGAACTAGATATGGTCCGTGTGTGTAGGAAACACAGTTCTTTTGTTCTGAGCACACTCACGTTTCCCGCCTTATTAGAGACTCTAGAAAGCAAGAGCGTGCTTCTTGCTCTAAAGCAGAGTGTGTTTCATGGATGAGAACTGTGCTGTGTGTTTCCCTTCAGAAACGGAGTTAAATGCCAGGCTCTGTGTCTTTCTACAAGCAAGACTTCGTTTCTGGTGAACGCGGTAACTTTTAAGCTCAAAGGACGCTACATAATTCACGAAGCTCACACGTTTCTTGCTCTTAACTGAAAAACATTGGATGTTAGAGGACCTGTGTTTGTATCATTTTCAGAAGCGGAGTTGAAATGGATATGGTCCGTGTGTAGGAAACACAGTTCTTTTGTTCTGAGCACACTCACGTTTCCCGCCTCATTAGAGATTCTAGAAAGCAAGAGCGTGCTTCTTGCTCTAAAGCAGAGTGTGTTTCATGGATGAGAACTGTGCTGTGTGTTTCCCTTCAGAAATGGAGTTAAATGCCAGGTCTGTGTCTTCCTACAAGCAAGACTTCATTTCTGGTAAACCCTGTCACTTTTCAGCCCCAAGAGCTACATAGTTCACAAAGCTCACATGTTTCTCGCTCTTAACTGAAAAGCATTGGATTTTAGAGGACTTTGTTTTGTATCAGTTTCAGAAGCAGAGTTGAACTATATAGGGTCCGTGTGTAGGAAATACAGTTCTTTTTTTCTGAACACACCCACGTTTGCTGCCTTTTTAGAGACTCTAAAAAGCAAGAGCGTGCTTCTTGATCTAAAGCAGAGTGTGTTTCATGGATGAGAACTGTGCTGTGTGATTCCTTTCACAAACAGAGTTAAATGCCAGGCTCTGGGTCTTTCTACAAGCAAGACTTCGTTTCTGGTAAACGCGGTCACTTTTCAGATCAAAGGAGGCTACATAGTTCACAAAGCTCACACGTTTCTCGCACTTAACTGAAAAACATTAGATGTTAGAGGACTTGTGGTTTGTATCAGTTTTAGAAGCAGAGTAGAACTAGATGTGGTCCGTGTGTGTAGGAAACACAGTTCTTTTGTTCTGAGCACACTCACATTTCCCGCCTTATTAGAGACTCTAGAAAGCAAGAGTGTGCTTCTTACTCTAAAGCAGGGTTTGTTTCATGGATGAGAACTGTGCTGTGTGTTTCCCTTCAGAAACGGAGTTAAATGCCAGGCTCTGGGTCTTCCTATAAAGCAAGATTTCATTTCTGGTAAACACAGTCACTTTTCATCTCAAACGAAGGTACATAGTTCACAAAGCTCACATGTTTCTCGCTCTTTACTGGAAAGCATTGGATGTTAGAGGACCTGTGTGTGGTCTGTATCAGTTTCAGAAGGAGAGTTGAACTAGATATGGTCCGTGTGTGTAGGAAACACAGCTCTTTTGTTCTGAGCACACTCACGTTTCCCCCCTCATTAGAGATTATAGAAAGCAAGTGCGTGCGTCTTGCTCTAAAGCAGAGTGTGTTTCATGGATGATATCTGAGCTGTGTGTTTCCCTTCAGAAACGGAGTTAAATGCCCGTCTCTGTGTCTTCCTACAAGCAAGACTTCGTTTCTGGTAAACGCAGTCATATTTCAGATCAAAGGAAGCTACATAGTTCACAAAGCTCACACATTTCTTCCTCTTAACTGAAAAGCATTGGATGTTAGAGGACCTGTGGCTTGTATCAGTTTGAGAAGCGGAGTTGAAATGGATGTGGTCCCTGTGTGTAGGCAACACAGTTTTTTGTTCTGAGCACACTCACTTTTCCCGCCTCACTAGAGATTCTATAAAGGAAGAGCGTGCTTCTTGCTCTAAAGCAGAGTGTGTTTCATGGATGAGAACTGTGCTGTGTGTTTCCCTTCAGAAACGGAGTTAAATGCCAGGCTCTGGGTCTTCCTGTAAAGCAAGATTTCATTTCTGGTAAACACAGTCACTTTTCATCTCAAACGAAGGTACATAGTTCACGAAGCTCACACGTTTCTCGCTCTTTACTGGAAAGCATTGGATGTTAGAGGACCTGTGGTCTGTATCAGTTTCAAAGGAGAGTTGAACTAGATATGGTCCGTGTGTGTAGGAAACACAGTTCTTTTGTTCTGAGCACACTCACGTTTCCCGCCTTATTAGAGACTCTAGCAAGCAAGAGCGTGCTTCTTGCTCTAAAGCACAGTGTGTTTCATGGATGAGAATTGTGCTGTGTGTTTCCCTTCAGAAACGGAGTTAAAGGCCAGGCTCTGTGTCTTCCTACAAGCAAGACTTCATTTCTGGTAAACGCAGTCACTTTTCAGCTCAAAGGAAGCTACATAGTTCACGAAGCTCACACGTTTCTTGCTCTTAACTGAAAAGCATTGGATGTTAGAGGACCTGTGGCTTGTATCAATTTGAGAAGCGGAGTTGAACTAGATATGGTCCCTGTGTGTAGGAAACACAGTTCTTTTGTTCTGAGCACACTCACGTTTCCCGCCTCATTAGAGATTCTAGAAAGCAAGAGCGTCCTTCTTGCTCTAAAGCAGAGTGTGTTTCATGGATGAGAACTGTGCTGTGTGTTTCCCTTCAGAAACGGAGTTAAATGCCAGGCTCTGTGTCTTTCTACAAGCAAGACTTCGTTTCTGGTGAACGCGGTCACTTTTCAGCTCAAAGGAAGCTACATAGTTCACGAAGCTCACACGTTTCTTGCTCTTAACTGAAAAACATTGGATGTTAGAGGACCTGTGTTTTGTATCATTTTCAGAAGCAGAGTTGAAATAGATATGGTCCGTGTGTAGGAAACACAGTTCTTTTGTTCTGAGCACACTCACGTATCCCGCCTCATTAGAGATTCTAGAAAGCAAGAGCGTGCTTCTTGCTCTAAAGCAGAGTGTGTTTCATGGATGAGAACTGTGCTGTGTGTTTCCCTTCAGAAACGGAGTTAAATGCCATTTCTGTGTCTTCCTACAATCAAGACTTCGTTTCTGGTAAACCCAGTCACTTTTCAGCCCAAAGAAACTACATAGTTCACAAAGCTCACACTTTTCTCGCTCTTAACTGAAAATCATTGGTTGTTAGAGGACCTTTGGTTTGTATCAGTTTCAGAAGCAGAGTTGAACTAGATATGGTCCATGTGTGTAGAAAACACAGTTCTTTTGTTCTGAGCACACTCACGTTTTCTGCCTCATTAGAGACTCTAGAAAGCAAGAGCGTGCTTCTTGCTCTAAAGCAGAGTGTGTTTCATGCATGAGATCTGAGCTGTGTGTTTCCCTTCAGAAACGGAGTTAAATGCCAGGCTCTGTGTCTTTCTACAAGCAAGACTTCGTTTCTGGTAAACCCAGTCACTTTTCAGCCCAAAGAAGCTACATAGTTCACAAAGTTCACACTTTTCTCGCTCTTTCTGAAAATCATTGGTTGTTAGAGGACCTTTGGTTTGTATCAGTTTCAGAAGCAGAGTTGAACTATATATGGTCCTTGTGTGTAGGAAATACAGTTCTTTTTTTCTGAACACACTCACGTTTCCTGCCTTTTTAGAGACTCTAAAAAGCAAGAGCGTGCTTCTTGCTCTAAAGCAGAGTGTGTTTCATGGATGAGAACTGTGCTGTGTGTTTCCTTTCACAAACGGAGTTAAATGCCAGGTTCTGGGTCTTTCTACAAGCAAGACTTCGTTTCTGGTGAACGCGGTCACTTTTCAGCTCAAAGGAAGCTACATAGTTCACGAAGCTCACACGTTTCTTGCTCTTAACTGAAAAACATTGGATGTTAGAGGACCTGTGTTTTGTATCATTTTCAGAAGCGGAGTTGAAATAGATATGGTCCGTGTGTAGGAAACACAGTTCTTTTTTTCTGAGCACACTCACGTATCCCGCCTCATTAGAGATTCTAGAAAGCAAGAGCGTGCTTCTTGCTCTAAAGCAGAGTGTGTTTCATGGATGAGAACTGTGCTGTGTGTTTCCCTTCAGAAACGGAGTTAAATGCCAGTTCTGTGTCTTCCTACAATCAAGACTTCGTTTCTGGTAAACCCACTCACTTTTCAGCCCAAAGAAACTACATAGTTCACAAAGCTCACACTTTTCTCGCTCTTAACTGAAAATCATTGGTTGTTAGAGGACCTTTGGTTTGTATCAGTTTCAGAAGCAGAGTTGAACTAGATATGGTCCATGTGTGTAGAAAACACAGTTCTTTTGTTCTGAGCACACTCACGTTTTCCGCCTCATTAGAGACTCTAGAAAGCAAGAGCGTGCTTCTTGCTCTAAAGCAGAGTGTGTTTCATGCATGAGATCTGAGCTGTGTGTTTCCCTTCAGAAACGGAGTTAAATGCCTGGCTCTGTGTCTTCCTACAAGCAAGACTTCGTTTCTGGTAAACGCAGTCACCTTTCAGATCAAATGGAGCTACATAATTCACGAACCTCACCCGTTTCTCGCTCTTAACTGAAAAGCATTGGATGTTCGAGGACCTGTCGTCTGTATCAGTTTCAGAAGCAGAGTTGAACTAGATATGGTCCGTGTGTGTAGGAAACACAGTTCTATTGTTCTGAGCACACTCACATTTCCCGTCTTATTCGAGACTCTAGAAATCAAGAGCATGCTTCTTGATCTAAAGCAGAGTGTGTTTCATGGATGAGAACTGTGCTGTGTGTTTCCTTTCAGAAACGGAGTTAAATGCCAGGCTCTGTGTCTTTCTACAAGCAAGACTTCGTTTCTGGTAAACCCAGTCACTTTTCAGCCCAAAGAAGCTACATAGTTCACAAAGTTCACACTTTTCTCGCTCTTAACTGAAAATCATTGGTTGTTAGAGGACCTTTGGTTTGTATCAGTTTCAGAAGCAGAGTTGAACTATATATGGTCCTTGTGTGTAGGAAATACAGTTCTTTTTTTCTGAACACACTCACGTTTCCTGCCTTTTTAGAGACTCTAAAAAGCAAGAGCGTGCTTCTTGCTCTAAAGCAGAGTGTGTTTCATGGATGAGAACTGTGCTGTGTGTTTCCTTTCACAAACGGAGTTAAATGCCAGGATCTGGGTCTTTCTACAAGCAAGACTTCGTTTCTGGTGAACGTGGTCACTTTTGAGCTCAAAGGAAGCTACATAATTCACGAAGCTCACACGTTTCTTGCTCTTAACTGAAAAACATTGGATGTTAGAGGACCTGTGTTTCTATCATTTTCAGAAGCGGAGTTGAAATAGATATGGTACGTGTGTAGGAAACACAGTTCTTTTGTTCTGAGCACACTCACGTTTCCCGCCTCATTAGAGATTCTAGAAAGCAAGAGCGTGCTTCTTGCTCTACAGCAGAGTGTGTTTCATGGATGAGAACTGTGCTGTGTGTTTCCCTTCAGAAACGGAGTTAAATGCCAGGCTCTGTGTCTTCCTACAAGCAAGACTTCATTTCTGGTAAACCCTGTCACTTTACAGCCCCAAGAGCTACATAGTTCACAAAGCTCACATGTTTCTCGCTCCTAACTGAAAAGCATTGGATTTTAGAGGACTTTGTTTTGTATCAGTTTCAGAAGCAGAGTTGAACTATATATGGTCCGTGTGTAGGAAATACAGTTCTTTTTTTCTTAACACACCCACGTTTGCTGCCTTTTTAGAGACTCTAAAAAGCAAGAGCGTGATTCTTGCTCTAAAGCAGAGTGTGTTTCATGGATGAGAACTGTGCTGTGTGTTTCCCTTCAGAAACGGAGTTAAATGCCAGGCTCTGGGTCTTCCTATAAAGCAAGATTTCATTTCTGGTAAACACAGTCACTTTTCATCTCAAACGAAGGTACATAGTTCACGAAGCTCACACGTTTCTCGCTCTTTACTGGGAAGCATTGGATGTTAGAGGACCTGTGGTCTGTATCAGTTTCAGAAGGAGAGTTGAACTAGATATGGTCCGTGTGTGTAGGAAACACAGTTCTTTTGTTCTGAGCACACTCACGTTTCCTGGCTTATTAGAGACTCTAGAAAGCAAGAGCGTGCTTCTTGCTCTAAAGCAGAGTGTGTTTCATGGATGAGAACTGTGCTGTGTGTTTCCCTTCAGAAACGGAGTTAAATGCCAGGTCTGTGTCTTCCTACAAGCAAGACTTCGTTTCTGGTAAACCCTGTCACTTTTCAGCCCAAAGAGCTACATAGTTCAAAAAGCTCACATGTTTCTCGCTCTAAAATGAAAAGCATTGGATGTTAGAGGACCTTTGGTTTGTATCAGTTTCAGAAGCAGAGTTGAACTAGATATGGTCTGTGTGTGTAGGAAATACAGTTCTTTTTTTCTGAACACACTCACGTTTCCTGCCTTTTTAGAGACTCTAAAAAGCAAGAGCGTGCTTCTTGCTCTAAAGCAGAGTGTGTTTCATGGATGTGAACTGTGCTGTGTGTTTCCTTTCACAAACGGAGTTAAATGCCAGGCTCTGGGTCTTCCTACAAGCAAGATTTCGTTTCTGGTAAACACAGTCACTTTTCAGCTCAAACGAAGCTAAATATTCACGAAGCTCACACGTTTCTCAGTCTTAACTGAAAAGCTTTGGATGTTAGAGGACCTGTGGTCTGTATCAGTTTCAGAAGCAGAGTTGAACTAGATATGGTCCGTGTGTGTAGGAAACACAGTTCTATTGTTCTGAGCACACTCACGTTTCCCGCCTTATTAGAGACTCTAGAGAGCAAGAGCGTGCTTCTTGATCTAAAGCAGAGTGTGTTTCATGGATGAGATCTGTGCTGTGTGTTTCCCTTCAGAAACGGAGTTAAATGCCAGGCTCTGCGTCTTCCTACAAGCAACACTTCATTTCTGGTAAACACAGTCCTTTTTTCAGCTCAAACAGAGCTACATAGTTCACGAAGCTCACATGTTTCTCGCTCTTAACTGAAAAGCATTGAATGTTAGAAGACCTGTCGTCTGTATCAGTTTCAGAAGCAGAGTTGAACTAGTAATGGTCCATGTGTGTAGGAAACACAGTTCTTTTTTTATGAGAACACCCACGTTTTCCAGCATATAAGAGACTCTAGAAAGCAAGAGCGTGCTTCTTGCTCTAAATCAGAGAGTGTTTCATGGATGAGAACTGTGCTGTGTGTTTCCCTTCAGAAACGGAGTTAAATGCCAGGCTCTTTGTCATCCTACAAGCAAGACTTCGTTTCTGGTAAACACGGTCACTTTTCAGCTCAAAGGAAGCTACATAGTTCACGAAGCTCACACGTTTCTCGCTCTTAGGTGAAAAGCATTGGATGTTAGAGGACCTGTCGTCTGTATCAGTTTGAGAAGCAGAGTTGAACTAGTTATGGTCCATATGTGTAGGAAACACAGTTCTTTTGTTCTGAGCACACTCACGTTTCCTGCCTTATTAGAGACCCTAGAAAGCAAGAGCGTGCTTCTTGCTCTAAAGCAGAGAGTGTTTCATGGATGAGAACTGTGCTGTGTGTTTCCCTTCAGAAACGGAGTTAAATGCCAGGCTCTGTGTCTTCCTACATGCAAGACTTCGTTTCTGGTAAACGCAGTCACTTATCAGCTAAAACGAAGCTACATAGAACACAAAGCTCACACCGTACTCGCTGTTAACTGACAATCATTGGATGTTAGAGGTCCTGAGGCTTGTATCAGTTTGAGAAGCGGAGTTGAACTAGATATGGTCCGTGTGTGTAGGAAACACAGTTCTTTTGTTCTGAGCACACTTAATTTTCCCGCCTCATTAGAGACTCTAGAAAGCAAGAGCGTGCTTCTTGTTCTAAAGCAGAGTGTGTTTCATGGATGAGAACTGTGCTGTGTGTTTCCCTTCAGAAACGGAGTTAAATGCCAGGCTCTGTGTCTTTCTACAAGCAAGACTTCGTTTCTGGTAAACCCAGTCACTTTTCAGCCCAAAGAAGCTACATAGTTCACAAAGTTCACACTTTTCTCGCTCTTAACTGAAAATCATTGGTTGTTAGAGGACCTTTGGTTTGTATCAGTTTCAGAAGCAGAGTTGAACTATATATGGTCCTTGTGTGTAGGAAATACAGCTCTTTTTTTCTGAACACACTCACGTTTCCTGCCTTTTTAGAGACTCTAAAAAGCAAGAGTGTGCTTCTTGCTCTAAAGCAGAGTGTGTTTCATGGATGAGAACTGTGCTGTGTGTTTCCCTTCAGAAACGGAGTTAAATGCCAGGCTCTGGGTCTTCCTATAAAGCAAGATTTCATTTCTGGTAAACACAGTCACTTTTCATCTCAAACGAAGGTACATAGTTCACGAAGCTCACACGTTTCTCGCTCTTTACTGGAAAGCATTGGATGTTAGAGGACCTGTGGTCTGTATCAGTTTCAGAAGGAGAGTTGAACTAGATATGGTCCGTGTGTGTAGGAAACACAGTTCTTTTGTTCTGAGCACACTCACGTTTCCCGGCTTATTAGAGACTCTAGAAAGCAAGAGCGTGCGTCTTGCTCTAAAGCAGAGTGTGTTTCATGGATGAGAACTGTGCTGTGTGTTTCCCTTCAGAAACGGAGTTAAATGCCAGGCTCTGTGTCTTTCTACAAGCAAGACTTCGTTTCTGGTGAACGCGGTCACTTTTCAGCTCAAAGGAAGCTACATAATTCACGAAGCTCACACGTTTCTTGCTCTTAACTGAAAAACATTGGATGTTAGAGGACCTGTGTTTGTATCATTTTCAGA
Source organism: Onychomys leucogaster (assembly GCA_949786385.1). Classification (NCBI taxonomy): domain Eukaryota; kingdom Metazoa; phylum Chordata; class Mammalia; order Rodentia; family Cricetidae; genus Onychomys; species Onychomys leucogaster. Next base: position 925,944 of record CATKUP010000177.1, read on the forward strand.
AGCGGAGTTGAAATAGATATGGTACGTGTGTAGGAAACACAGTTCTTTTGTTCTGAGCACACTCACGTTTCCCGCCTCATTAGAGATTCTAGAAAGCAAGAGCATGCTTCTTGCTCTAAAGCAGAGTGTGTTTCATGGATGAGAACTGTGCTGTGTGTTTCCCTTCAGAAACGGAGTTAAATGCCAGGTCTGTGTCTTCCTACAAGCAAGACTTCATTTCTGGTAAACCCTGTCACTTTTCAGCCCCAAGAGCTACATAGTTCACAAAGCTCACATGTTTCTCGCTCTTAACTGAAAAGCATTGGATTTTAGAGGACTTTGTTTTGTATCAGTTTCAGAAGCAGAGTTGAACTATATATGGTCCGTGTGTAGGAAATACAGTTCTTTTTTTCTGAACACACCCACGTTTGCTGCCTTTTTAGAGACTCTAAATAGCAAGAGCGTGCTTCTTGCTCTAAAGCAGAGTGTGTTTCATGGATGAGAACTGTGCTGTGTGTTTCCCTTCAGAAACGGAGTTAAATGCCAGGCTCTGGGTCTTCCTATAAAGCAAGATTTCATTTCTGGTAAACACAGCCACTTTTCATCTCAAACGAAGGTACATAGTTCACGAAGCTCACACGTTTCTCGCTCTTTACTGGGAAGCATTGGATGTTAGAGGACCTGTGGTCTGTATCAGTTTCAGAAGGAGAGTTGAACTAGATATGGTCCGTGTGTGTAGGAAACACAGTTCTTTTGTTCTGAGCACACTCACGTTTCCCGGCTTATTAGAGACTCTAGAAAGCAAGAGCGTGCTTCTTGCTCTAAAGCAGAGTGTGTTTCATGGATGAGAACTGTGCTGTGTGTTTCCCTTCAGAAACGGAGTTAAATGCCAGGTCTGTGTCTTCCTACAAGCAAGATTTCGTTTCTGGTAAACACAGTCACTTTTCAGCTCAAACGAAGCTAAATGTTCACGAAGCTCACACGTTTCTCAGTCTTAACTGAAAAGCTTTGGATGTTAGAGGACCTGTGGTCTGTATCAGTTTCAGAAGCAGAGTTGAACTAGATATGGTCCGTGTGTGTAGGAAACACAGTTCTATTGTTCTGAGCACACTCACGTTTCCCGCCTTATTAGAGACTCTAGAGAGCAAGAGCGTGCTTCTTGATCTAAAGCAGAGTGTGTTTCATGGATGAGATCTGTGCTGTGTGTTTCCCTTCAGAAACGGAGTTAAATGCCAGGCTCTGCGTCTTCCTACAAGCAACACTTCATTTCTGGTAAACACAGTCCTTTTTTCAGCTCAAACAGAGCTACATAGTTCACGAAGCTCACATGTTTCTCGCTCTTAACTGAAAAGCATTGAATGTTAGAAGACCTGTCGTCTGTATCAGTTTCAGAAGCAGAGTTGAACTAGTAATGGTCCATGTGTGTAGGAAACACAGTTCTTTTTTTATGAGAACACCCACGTTTCCCGCCATATTAGAGACTCTAGAAAGCAAGAGCGTGCTTCTTGCTCTAAAGCAGAGAGTGTTTCATGGATGAGAACTGTGCTGTGTGTTTCCCTTCAGAAACGGAGTTAAATGCCAGGCTCTTTGTCTTCCTATAAGCAAGACTTCGTTTCTGGTAAACACGGTCACTTTTCAGCTCAAAGGAAGCTACATAGTTCACGAAGCTCACACGTTTCTCGCTCTTAGGTGAAAAGCATTGGATGTTAGAGGACCTGTTGTCTGTATCAGTTTGAGAAGCAGAGTTGAACTAGTTATGGTCCATATGTGTAGGAAACACAGTTCTTTTGTTCTGAGAACACTCACGTTTCCTGCCTTATTAGAGACTCTAGAAAGCAAGAGCGTGCTTCTTGCTCTAAAGCAGAGAGTGTTTCATGGATGAGAACTGTGCTGTGTGTTTCCCTTCAGAAACGGAGTTAAATGCCAGGCTCTGTGTCTTCCTACATGCAAGACTTCGTTTCTGGTAAACGCAGTCACTTTTCAGCTAAAACGAAGCTACATAGAACACAAAGCTCACACCGTACTCGCTGTTAACTGAAAATCATTGGATGTTAGAGGTCCTGAGGCTTGTATCAGTTTGAGAAGCGGAGTTGAACTAGATATGGTCCGTGTGTGTAGGAAACACAGTTCTTTTGTTCTGAGCACACTTACGTTTCCCGCCTCATTAGAGACTCTAGAAAGCAAGAGCGTGCTTCTTGTTCTAAAGCAGAGTGTGTTTCATGGATGAGAACTGTGCTGTGTGTTTCCCTTCAGAAACGGAGTTAAATGCCAGGCTCTGTGTCTTTCTACAAGCAAGACTTCGTTTCTGGTAAACGCGGTCACTTTTCAGCTCAAAGGAAGCTACATAGTTCACAAACTCACACGTTTCTTGCTCTTAACTGAAAAGCATTGGATGTTAGAGGATCTATGGTTTGTATCATTTTCAGAAGCGGAGTTGAAATAGATATGGTCCCTGTGTGTAGGCAACACAGTTCTTTTGTTCTGAGCACACTCACGTTTTCCGCCTCATTAGAGAATCTAGAAAGCAAGAGCGTGCTTCTTGCTCTAAAGCAGAGTGTGTTTCATGGATGAGAACTGTGCTGTGTGTTTCATTTCACAAACAGAGTTAAATGCCAGGCTCTGGGTCTTTCTACAAGCAAGACTTCGTTTCTGGTAAACGCGGTCACTTTTCAGATCAAAGGAAGATACATAGTTCACAAAGCTCACACGTTTCTCGCTCTTAACTGAAAAACATTAGATGTTAGAGGACCTGTGGTTTGTATCAGTTTTAGAAGCAGAGTAGAACTAGATGTGGTCCGTGTGTGTAGGAAACACAGTTCTTTTGTTCTGAGCACACTCACATTTCCCGCCTTATTAGAGACTCTAGAAAGCAAGAGTGTGCTTCTTACTCTAAAGCAGGGTTTGTTTCATGGATGAGAACTGTGCTGTGTGTTTCCCTTCAGAAACGGAGTTAAATGCCAGGCTCTGGGTCTTCCTATAAAGCAAGATTTCATTTCTGGTAAAAACAGTCACTTTTCATCTCAAACGAAGGTACATAGTTCACGAAGCTCACACGTTTCTCGCTCTTTACTGGAAAGCATTGGATGTTAGAGGACCTGTGGTCTGTATCAGTTTCAGAAGGAGAGTTGAACTAGATATGGTCCGTGTGTGTAGGAAACACAGTTCTTTTGTTCTGAGCACACACACGTTTCCCGCCTTATTAGAGACTCTAGAAAGCAAGAGCGTGCTTCTTGCTCTAAAGCAGAGTGTGTTTCATGGATGAGACCTGTGCTGTGTGTTTCCCTTCAGAAACGGAGTTAAATGCCAGGTCTGTGTCTTCCTACAAGCAAGACTTCATTTCTGGTAAACCCTGTCACTTTTCAGCCCAAAGAGCTACATAGTTCACAAAGCTCACATGTTTCTCGCTCTAAAATGAAAAGCATTGGATGCTAGAGGACCTTTGGTTTGTATCAGTTTCAGAAGCAGAGTTGAACTAGATATGGTCTGTGTGTGTAGGAAATACAGTTCTTTTTTTCTGAACACACTCACGTTTCCTGCCTTTTTAGAGACTCTAAAAAGCAAGAGCGTGCTTCTTGCTCTAAAGCAGAGTGTGTTTCATGGATGTGAACTGTGCTGTGTGTTTCCTTTCACAAACGGAGTTAAATGCCAGGCTCTGGGTCTTCCTACAAGCAAGATTTCGTTTCTGGTAAACACAGTCACTTTTCAGCTCAAACGAAGCTAAATATTCACGATCTCACACGTTTCTCAGTCTTAACTGGAAAGCTTTGGATGTTAGAGGACCTGTGGTCTGTATCAGTTTCAGAAGCAGAGTTGAACTAGATATGGTCCGTGTATGTAGGAAACACAGTTCTATTGTTCTGAGCACACTCACGTTTCCCGCCTTATTAGAGACTCTAGAGAGCAAGAGCGTGCTTCTTGATCTAAAGCAGAGTGTGTTTCATGGATGAGATCTGTGCTGTGTGTTTCCCTTCAGAAACGGAGTTAAATGCCAGGCTCTGCCTCTTCCTACAAGCAACACTTCATTTCTGGTAAACACAGTCCTTTTTTCAGCTCAAACAGAGCTACATAGTTCACGAAGCTCACATGTTTCTCGCTCTTAACTGAAAAGCATTGAATGTTAGAAGACCTGTCGTCTGTATCAGTTTCAGAAGCAGAGTTGAACTAGTAATGGTCCATGTGTGTAGGAAACACAGTTCTTTTTTTATGAGAACACCCACGTTTCCCGCCATATTAGAGACTCTAGAAAGCAAGAGCGTGCTTCTTGCTCTAAAGCAGAGAGTGTTTCATGGATGAGAACTGTGCTGTGTGTTTCCCTTCAGAAACGGAGTTAAATGCCAGGCTCTGTGTCTTCCTCCATGCAAGACTTCGTTTCTGGTAAACGCAGTCACTTTTCAGCTAAAACGAAGCTACATAGAACACAAAGCTCACACCGTACTCGCTGTTAACTGAAAAGCATTGGATGTTAGAGGTCCTGAGGCTTGTATCAGTTTGAGAAGCGGAGTTGAACTAGATATGGTCCGTGTGTGTAGGAAACACAGTTCTTTTGTTCTGAGCACACTTACGTTTCCCGCATCATTAGAGACTCTAGAAAGCAAGAGCGTGCTTCTTGTTCTAAAGCAGAGTGTGTTTCATGGATGAGAACTGTGCTGTGTGTTTCCCTTCAGAAACGGAGTTAAATGCCAGGCTCTGTGTCTTCCTACAAGCAAGACTTCGTTTCTGGTAAACGCGGTCACTTTTCAGCTCAAAGGAAGCTACATAGTTCACAAACTCACACGTTTCTTGCTCTTAACTGAAAAGCATTGGATGTTAGAGGATCTATGGTTTGTATCATTTTCAGAAGCGGAGTTGAAATAGATATGGTCCGTGTGTGTAGGAAACACAGTTCTTTTGTTCTGAGCACACTCACGTTTCCCCCCTCATTAGAGATTCTAGAAAGCAAGAGCGTGTGTCTTGCTCTAAAGCAGAGTGTGTTTCATGGATGATATCTGAGCTGTGTGTTTCCCTTCAGAAACGGAGCTAAATGCCCGTCTCTGTGTCTTCCTACAAGCAAGACTTCGTTTCCGGTAAACGCAGTCATGTTTCAGATCAAAGGAAGCTACATAGTTCACAAAGCTCACACATTTCTTCCTCTTAACTGAAAAGCACTGGATGTTAGAGGACCTGTGGCTTGTATCAGTTTGAGAAGCGGAGTTGAAATGGATGTGGTCCCTGTGTGTAGGAAACACAGTTTTTTGTTCTGAGCACACTCACTTTTCCCGCCTCACTAGAGATTCTATAAAGGAAGAGCGTGCTTCTTGCTCTAAAGCAGAGTGTGTTTCATGGATGATTACTGTGCTGTGTGTTTCCCTTCAGAAACGGAGTTAAATGCCAGGTCTGTGTCTTCCTACAAGCAAGACTTCATTTCTGGTAAACCCTGTCACTTTTCAGCCCCAAGAGCTACATAGTTCACAAAGCTCACATGTTTCTCGCTCTTAACTGAAAAGCATTGGATTTTAGAGGACTTTGTTTTGTATCAGTTTCAGAAGCAGAGTTGAACTATATATGGTCCATGTGTAGGAAATACAGTTCTTTTTTTCTGAACACACCCACGTTTGCTGCCGCCTTTTTAGAGACTCTAAAAAGCAAGAGCGTGCTTCTTGCTCTAAAGCAGAGTGTGTTTCATGGATGAGAACTGTGCTGTGTGTTTCCCTTCAGAAACGGAGTTAAATGCCAGGCTCTGGGTCTTCCTATAAAGCAAGATTTCATTTCTGGTAAACACAGTCACTTTTCATCTCAAACGAAGGTACATAGTTCACGAAGCTCACACGTTTCTCGCTCTTTACTGGGAAGCATTGGATGTTAGAGGACCTGTGGTCTGTATCAGTTTCAGAAGGAGAGTTGAACTAGATATGGTCCGTGTGTGTAGGAAACACAGTTCTTTTGTTCTGAGCACACTCACGTTTCCCGGCTTATTAGAGACTCTAGAAAGCAAGAGCGTACTTCTTGCTCTAAAGCAGAGTGTGTTTCATGGATGAGAACTGTGCTGTGTGTTTCCCTTCAGAAACGGAGTTAAATGCCAGGTCTGTGTCTTCCTACAAGCAAGACTTCGTTTCTGGTAAACCCTGTCACTTTTCAGCCCAAAGAGCTACATAGTTCACAAAGCTCACATGTTTCTCGCTCTAAAATGAAAAGCATTGGATGTTAGAGGACCTTTGGTTTGTATCAGTTTCAGAAGCAGAGTTGAACTAGATATGGTCTGTGTGTGTAGGAAATACAGTTCTTTTTTTCTGAACACACTCACGTTTCCTGCCTTTTTAGAGACTCTAAAAAGCAAGAGCGTGCTTCTTGCTCTAAAGCAGAGTGTGTTTCATGGATGAGAACTGTGCTGTGTGTTTCCTTTCACAAACGGAGTTAAATGCCAGGCTCTGGGTCTTCCTACAAGCAAGATTTCGTTTCTGGTAAACACAGTCACTTTTCAGCTCAAACGAAGCTAAATATTCACGAAGCTCACACGTTTCTCAGTCTTAACTGAAAAGCTTTGGATGTTAGAGGACCTGTGGTCTGTATCAGTTTCAGAAGCAGAGTTGAACTAGATATGGTCCGTGTGTGTAGGAAACACAGTTCTATTGTTCTGAGCACACTCACGTTTCCCGCCTTATTAGAGACTCTAGAGAGCAAGAGCGTGCTTCTTGATCTAAAGCAGAGTGTGTTTCATGGATGAGATCTGTGCTGTGTGTTTCCCTTCAGAAACGGAGTTAAATGCCAGGCTCTGCGTCTTCCTACAAGCAACACTTCATTTCTGGTAAACACAGTCCTTTTTTCAGCTCAAACAGAGCTACATAGTTCACGAAGCTCACATGTTTCTCGCTCTTAACTGAAAAGCATTGAATGTTAGAAGACCTGTCGTCTGTATCAGTTTCAGAAGCAGAGTTGAACTAGTAATGGTCCATGTGTGTAGGAAACACAGTTCTTTTTTTATGAGAACACCCACGTTTTCCGCCATATTAGAGACTCTAGAAAGCAAGAGCGTGCTTCTTGCTCTAAAGCAGAGAGTGTTTCATGGATGAGAACTGTGCTGTGTGTTTCCCTTCAGAAACGGAGTTAAATGCCAGGCTCTTTGTCTTCCTACAAGCAAGACTTCGTTTCTGGTAAACACGGTCACTTTTCAGCTCAAAGGAAGCTACATAGTTCACGAAGCTCACACGTTTCTCGCTCTTAGGTGAAAAGCATTGGATGTTAGAGGACCTGTCGTCTGTATCAGTTTGAGAAGCAGAGTTGAACTAGTTATGGTCCATATGTGTAGGAAACACAGTTCTTTTGTTCTGAGCACACTCACGTTTCCTGCCTTATTAGAGACTCTAGAAAGCAAGAGCGTGCTTCTTGCTCTAAAGCAGAGAGTGTTTCATGGATGAGAACTGTGCTGTGTGTTTCCCTTCAGAAACGGAGTTAAATGCCAGGCTCTGTGTCTTCCTACATGCAAGACTTCGTTTCTGGTAAACGCAGTCACTTTTCAGCTAAAACGAAGCTACATAGAACACAAAGCTCACACCGTACTCGCTGTTAACTGAAAATCATTGGATGTTAGAGGTCCTGAGGCTTGTATCAGTTTGAGAAGCGGAGTTGAACTAGATATGGTCCGTGTGTGTAGGAAACACAGTTCTTTTGTTCTGAGCACACTTACGTTTCCTGCCTCATTAGAGACTCTAGAAAGCAAGAGCGTGCTTCTTGTTCTAAAGCAGAGTGTGTTTCATGGATGAGAACTGTGCTGTGTGTTTCCCTTCAGAAACGGAGTTAAATGCCAGGCTCTGTGTCTTTCTACAAGCAAGACTTCGTTTCTGGTAAACGCGGTCACTTTTCAGCTCAAAGGAAGCTACATAGTTCACAAACTCACACGTTTCTTGCTTTTAACTGAAAAGCATTGGATGTTAGAGGTTCTATGGTTTGTATCATTTTCAGAAGCGGAGTTGAAATAGATATGGTCCCTGTGTGTAGGAAACACAGTTCTTTTGTTCTGAGCACACTCACGTTTTCCGCCTCATTAGAGAATCTAGAAAGCAAGAGCGTGCTTCTTGCTCTAAAGCAGAGTGTGTTTCATGGATGAGAACTGTGCTGTGTGTTTCCTTTCACAAACAGAGTTAAATGCCAGGCTCTGGGTCTTTCTACAAGCAAGACTTCGTTTCTGGTAAACGCGGTCACTTTTCAGATCAAAGGAAGATACATAGTTCACAAATCTCACACGTTTCTCGCTCTTAACTGAAAAACATTAGATGTTAGAGGACCTGTGGTTTGTATCAGTTTTAGAAGCAGAGTAGAACTAGATGTGGTCCGTGTGTGTAGGAAACACACTTCTTTTGTTCTGAGCACATGCATGTTTCCCGCCTCATTAGAGATTCTAGAAAGCAAGAGCGTGCTTCTTGATCTAAAGCAGAGTGTGTTTCATGGATGAGATCTGTGCTGTGTGTTTCCCTTCAGAAACGGAGTTAAATGCCAGGCTCTACCTCTTCCTACAAGCAACACTTCATTTCTGGTAAACACAGAACTTTTTTCAGCACAAACAGAGCTACATAGTTCACGAAGCTCACATGTATCTCGCTCTTAACTGAAAAGCATTGAATGTTAGAAGACCTGTCGTCTGTATCAGTTTCAGAAGCAGAGTTGAACTAGTAATGGTCCATGTGTGTAGGAAACACAGTTCTTTTTTTATGAGAACACCCACGTTTCCCGCCATATTAGAGACTCTAGAAAGCAAGAGCGTGCTTCTTGCTCTAAAGCAGAGAGTGTTTCATGGATGAGAACTGTGCTGTGTGTTTCCCTTCAGAAACGGAGTTAAATGCCAGGCTCTGTGTCTTCCTCCATGCAAGACTTCGTTTCTGGTAAACGCAGTCACTTTTCAGCTAAAACGAAGCTACATAGAACACAAAGCTCACACCGTACTCGCTGTTAACAGAAAAGCATTGGATGTTAGAGGTCCTGAGGCTTGTATCAGTTTGAGAAGCGGAGTTGAACTAGATATGGTCCGTGTGTGTAGGAAACACAGTTCTTTTGTTCTGAGCACACTTACGTTTCCCGCCTCATTAGAGACTCTAGAAAGCAAGAGCGTGTGTCTTGCTCTAAAGCAGAGTGTGTTTCATGGATGATATCTGAGCTGTGTGTTTCCCTTCAGAAACGGAGTTAAATGCCCGTCTCTGTGTCTTCCTACAAGCAAGACTTCGTTTCTGGTAAACGCAGTCATGTTTCAGATCAAAGGAAGCTACATAGTTCACAAAGCTCACACATTTCTTCCTCTTAACTGAAAAGCACTGGATGTTAGAGGACCTGTGGCTTGTATCAGTTTGAGAAGCGGAGTTGAAATGGATGTGGTCCCTGTGTGTAGGAAACACAGTTTTTTGTTCTGAGCACACTCACTTTTCCCGCCTCACTAGAGATTCTATAAAGGAAGAGCGTGCTTCTTGCTCTAAAGCAGAGTGTGTTTCATGGATGATTACTGTGCTGTGTGTTTCCCTTCAGAAACGGAGTTAAATGCCAGGCTCTGGGTCTTCCTATAAAGCAAGATTTCATTTCTGGTAAACACAGTCACTTTTCATCTCAAACGAAGGTACATAGTTCACGAAGCTCACACGTTTCTCGCTCTTTACTGGAAAGCATTGGATGTTAGAGGACCTGTGGTCTGTATCAGTTTCAAAGGAGAGTTGAACTAGATATGGTCCGTGTGTGTAGGAAACACAGTTCTTTTGTTCTGAGCACACTCACGTTTCCCGCCTTATTAGAGACTCTAGCAAGCAAGAGCATGCTTCTTGCTCTAAAGCACAGTGTGTTTCATGGATGAGAATTGTGCTGTGTGTTTCCCTTCAGAAACGGAGTTAAATGCCAGGTCTGTGTCTTCCTACAAGCAAGACTTCGTTTCTGGTAAACGCAGTCACTTTTCGCTCAAAGGAAGCTACATAGTTCACGAAGCTCACACGTTTCTTGCTCTTAACTGAAAAGCATTGGATGTTAGAGGACCTGTGGCTTGTATCAGTTTGAGAAGCGGAGTTGAACTAGATATGGTCCCTGTGTGTAGGAAACACAGTTCTTTGTTCTGAGCACATTCACGTTTCCCGCCTCATTAGAGATTCTAGAAAGCAAGAGCGTGCTTCTTGCTCTAAAGCAGAGTGTGTTTCATGGATCAGAACTGTGCTGTGTGTTTCCCTTCAGAAACGGAGTTAAATGCCAGGCTCTGTGTCTTTCTACAAGCAAGACTTCGTTTCTGGTGAACGCGGTCACTTTTCAGCTCAAAGGAAGCTACATAGTTCACGAAGTTCACACGTTTCTTGCTCTTAACTGAAAAACATTGGATGTTAGAGGACCTGTGTTTTGTATCATTTTCAGAAGCGGAGTTGAAATAGATATGGTCCGTGTGTGTAGAAAACACAGTTCTTTTGTTCTGAGCACACTCACGTATCCCGCCTCATTAGAGATTCTAGAAAGCAAGAGCGTGCTTCTTGCTCTAAAGCAGAGTGTGTTTCATGCATGAGATCTGAGCTGTGTGTTTCCCTTCAGAAACGGAGTTAAATGCCCGGCTATGTGTCTTCCTACAAGCAAGACTTCGTTTCTGGTAAACGCAGTCACCTTTCAGATCAAATGGAGCTACATAGTTCACGAAGCTCACCCGTTTCTCGCTCTCAACTGAAAAGCATTGGATGTTCGAGGACCTGTCGTCTGTATCAGTTTCAGAAGCAGAGTTGAACTAGATATGGTCCGTGTGTGTAGGAAACACAGTTCTATTGTTCTGAGCACACTCACATTTCCTGCCTTATTCGAGACTCTAGAAATCAAGAGCATGCTTCTTGATCTAAAGCATAGTGTGTTTCATGGATGAGAACTGTGCTGTGTGTTTCCTTTCACAAACGGAGTTAAATGCCAGGCTCTGGGTCTTCCTACAAGCAAGATTTCGTTTCTGGTAAACACAGTCACTTTTCAGCTCAAACGAAGCTAAATATTCACGATCTCACACGTTTCTCAGTCTTAACTGAAAAGCTTTGGATGTTAGAGGACCTGTGGTCTGTATCAGTTTCAGAAGCAGAGTTGAACTAGATATGGTCCGTGTGTGTAGGAAACACAGTTCTATTGTTCTGAGCACACTCACGTTTCCCGCCTTATTAGAGACTCTAGAGAGCAAGAGCGTGCTTCTTGATCTAAAGCAGAGTGTGTTTCATGCATGAGATCTGTGCTGTGTGTTTCCCTTCAGAAACGGAGTTAAATGCCAGGCTCTGCCTCTTCCTACAAGCAACACTTCATTTCTGGTAAACACAGTCCTTTTTTCAGCTCAAACAGAGCTACATAGTTCACGAAGCTCACATGTTTCTCGCTCTTAACTGAAAAGCATTGAATGTTAGAAGACCTGTCGTCTGTATCAGTTTCAGAAGCAGAGTTGAACTAGTAATGGTCCATGTGTGTAGGAAACACAGTTCTTTTTTTATGAGAACACCCACGTTTCCCGCCATATTAGAGACTCTAGAAAGCAAGAGCGTGCTTCTTGCTCTAAAGCAGAGAGTGTTTCATGGATGAGAACTGTGCTGTGTGTTTCCATTCAGAAACGGAGTTAAATGCCAGGCTCTGTGTCTTCCTCCATGCAAGACTTCGTTTCTGGTAAACGCAGTCACTTTTCAGCTAAAACGAAGCTACATAGAACACAAAGCTCACACCGTACTCGCTGTTAACTGAAAAGCATTGGATGTTAGAAGTCCTGAGGCTTGTATCAGTTTGAGAAGCGGAGTTGAACTAGATATGGTCCGTGTGTGTAGGAAACACAGTTCTATTGTTCTGAGCACACTCACATTTCCTGCCTTATTCGAGACTCTAGAAATCAAGAGCATGCTTCTTGATCTAAAGCATAGTGTGTTTCATGGATGAGAACTGTGCCGTGTGTTTCCTTTCACAAACGGAGTTAAATGCCAGGCTCTGTGTCTTTCTACAATCAAGACTTCGTTTCTGGTAAACCCAGTCACTTTTCAGCCCAAAGAAGCTACATAGTTCACAAAGTTCACACTTTTCTCGCTCTTAACTGAAAATCATTGGTTGTTAGAGGACCTTTGGTTTGTATCAGTTTCAGAAGCAGAGTTGAACTATATATGGTCCTTGTGTGTAGGAAATACAGTTCTTTTTTTCTGAACACACTCATGTTTCCTGCCTTTTTAGAGACTCTAAAAAGCAAGAGCGTGCTTCTTGCTCTAAAGCAGAGTGTGTTTCATGGATGAGAACTGTGCTGTGTGTTTCCTTTCACAAACGGAGTTAAATGCCAGGCTCTGGGTCTTTCTACAAGCAAGACTTCGTTTCTGGTAAACGCGGTCTCTTTTCAGCGCAAAGGAAACTACATAGTTCACAAAGCTCACACGTTTCTCGCTCTTAACTGAAAAACATTAGATGTTAGAGGACCTGTGGTTTGTATCAGTTTTAGAAGCAGAGTAGAAGTAGATGTGGTCCGTGTGTGTAGGAAACACAGTTCGTTTGTTCTGAGCACACTCACATTTCCCACATTATTAGAGACTCTAGAAAGCAAGAGTGTGCTTCTTGCTCTAAAGCAGGGTTTGTTTCATGGATGAGAACTGTGCTGTGTGTTTCCCTTCAGAAACGGAGTTAAATGCCAGGCTCTGGGTCTTCCTATAAAGCAAGATTTCATTTCTGGTAAACACAGTCACTTTTCATCTCAAATGAAGGTACATAGTTCACGAAGCTCACACGTTTCTCGCTCTTTACTGGAAAGCATTGGATGTTAGAGGACCTGTGGTCTGTATCAGTTTCAGAAGGAGAGTTGAACTAGATATGGTCCGTGTGTGTAGGAAACACAGTTCTTTTGTTCTGAGCACACTCACGTTTCACGCCTTATTAGAGACTCTAGAAAGCAAGAGCGTGCTTCTTGCTCTAAAGCAGAGTGTGTTTCATGGATGAGAATTGTGCTGTGTGTTTCCCTTCAGAAACGGAGTTAAATGCCAGCCTCTGTGTCTTCCTACAAGCAAGACTTCGTTTCTGGTAAACGCAGTCACTTTTCAGTCAAAGGAAGCTACATAGTTCACGAAGCTCACACGTTTCTTGCTCTTAACTGAAAAGCATTGGATGTTAGAGGACCTGTGGCTTGTATCAGTTTGAGAAGCGGAGTTGAACTAGATATGGTCCCTGTGTGTAGGAAACACAGTTCTTTTGTTCTGAGCACACTCACGTTTCCCGCCTCATTAGAGATTCTAGAAAGCAAGAGCGTGCTTCTTGCTCTAAAGCTTAGTGTGTTTCATGGATGAGAACTGTGCTGTGTGTTTCCCTTCAGAAACGGAGTTAAATGCCAGGCTCTGTGTCTTTCTACAAGCAAGACTTCGTTTCTGGTAAACGCAGTCACCTTTCAGATCAAATGGAGCTACATAGTTCACGAAGCTCACCCATTTCTCGCTCTTAACTGAAAAGCATTGGATTTTCGAGGACCTGTCGTCTGTATCAGTTTCAGAAGCAGAGTTGAACTAGATATGGTCCGTGTGTGTAGGAAACACAGTTCTATTGTTCTGAGCACACTCACATTTCCTGCCTTATTCGAGACTCTAGAAATCAAGAGCATGCTTCTTGATCTAAAGCAGAGTGTGTTTCATGGATGAGAACTGTGCTGTGTGTTTCCCTTCAGAAACGGAGTTAAATGCCAGGCTCTGTGTCTTTCTACAAGCAAGACTTCGTTTCTGGTAAACCCAGTCACTTTTCAGCCCAAAGAAGCTACATAGTTCACAAAGTTCACACTTTTCTCGCTCTTAACTGAAAATCATTGGTTGTTAGAGGACCTTTGGTTTGTATCAGTTTCAGAAGCAGAGTTGAACTATATATGGTCCTTGTGTGTAGGAAATACAGTTCTTTTTTTCTGAACACACTCATGTTTCCTGCCTTTTTAGAGACTCTAAAAAGCAAGAGCGTGCTTCTTGCTCTAAAGCAGAGTGTGTTTCATGGATGAGAACTGTGCTGTGTGTTTCCTTTCACAAACGGAGTTAAATGCCAGGCTCTGGGTCTTTCTACAAGCAAGACTTCGTTTCTGGTAAACGCGGTCTCTTTTCAGCGCAAAGGAAGCTACATAGTTCACAAAGCTCACACGTTTCTCGCTCTTAACTGAAAAACATTAGATGTTAGAGGACCTGTGGTTTGTATCAGTTTTAGAAGCAGAGTAGAAGTAGATGTGGTCCGTGTGTGTAGGAAACACAGTTCGTTTGTTCTGAGCACACTCACATTTCCCACATTATTAGAGACTCTAGAAAGCAAGAGTGTGCTTCTTGCTCTAAAGCAGGGTTTGTTTCATGGATGAGAACTGTGCTGTGTGTTTCCCTTCAGAAACGGAGTTAAATGCCAGGCTCTGGGTCTTCCTATAAAGCAAGATTTCATTTCTGGTAAACACAGTCACTTTTCATCTCAAACGAAGGTACATAGTTCACGAAGCTCACACGTTTCTCGCTCTTTACTGGAAAGCATTGGATGTTAGAGGACCTGTGGTCTGTATCAGTTTCAGAAGGAGAGTTGAACTAGATATGGTCCGTGTGTGTAGGAAACACAGTTCTTTTGTTCTGAGCACACTCACGTTTCACGCCTTATTAGAGACTCTAGAAAGCAAGAGCGTGCTTCTTGCTCTAAAGCAGAGTGTGTTTCATGGATGAGAATTGTGCTGTGTGTTTCCCTTCAGAAACGGAGTTAAATGCCAGCCTCTGTGTCTTCCTACAAGCAAGACTTCGTTTCTGGTAAACCCAGTCACTTTTCAGTCAAAGGAAGCTACATAGTTCACGAAGCTCACACGTTTCTTGCTCTTAACTGAAAAGCATTGGATGTTAGAGGACCTGTGGCTTGTATCAGTTTGAGAAGCGGAGTTGAACTAGATATGGTCCCTGTGTGTAGGAAACACAGTTCTTTTGTTCTGAGCACACTCACGTTTCCCGCCTCATTAGAGATTCTAGAAAGCAAGAGCGTGCTTCTTGCTCTAAAGCAGAGTGTGTTTCATGGATGAGAACTGTGCTGTGTGTTTCCCTTCAGAAACGGAGTTAAATGCCAGGCTCTGTGTCTTTCTACAAGCAAGACTTCGTTTCTGGTGAACGTGGTCACTTTTCAGCTCAAAGGAAGCTACATAATTCACGAAGCTCACACGTTTCTTGCTCTTAACTGAAAAACATTGGATGTTAGAGGACCTGTGTTTGTATCATTTTCAGAAGCGGAGTTGAAATAGATATGGTCCGTGTGTAGGAAACACAGTTCTTTTGTTCTGAGCACACTCTCGTTTCCCGCCTCATTAGAGATTCTAGAAAGCAAGAGCGTGCTTCTTGCTCTAAAGCAGAGTGTGTTTCATGGATGAGAACTGTGCTGTGTGTTTCCCTTCAGAATCGGACTTAAATGCCAGGTCTGTGTCTTCCTACAAGCAAGACTTCATTTCTGGTAAACCCTGTCACTTTTCAGCCCCAAGAGCTACATAGTTCACAAAGCTCACATGTTTCTCGCTCTTAACTGAAAAGCATTGGATTTTAGAGGACTTTGTTTTGTATCAGTTTCAGAAGCAGAGTTGAACTATATATGGTCCGTGTGTAGGAAATACAGTTCTTTTTTTCTGAACACACACACGTTTGCTGCCTTTTTAGAGACTCTAAAAAGCAAGAGCGTGCTTCTTGCTCTAAAGCAGAGTGTGTTTCATGGATGAGAACTGTGCTGTGTGTTTCCTTTCACAAACAGAGTTAAATGCCAGGCTCTGGGTCTTTCTACAAGCAAGACTTCGTTTCTGGTAAACGCGGTCACTTTTCAGATCAAAGGAAGCTACATAGTTCACAAAGCTCACACGTTTCTCGCTCTTAACTGAAAAACATTAGATGTTAGAGGACCTGTGGTTTGTATCAGTTTTAGAAGCAGAGTAGAACTAGATGTGGTCCGTGTGTGTAGGAAACACAGTTCTTTTGTTCTGAGCACACTCACATTTCCCGCCTTATTAGAGACTCTAGAAAGCAAGAGTGTGCTTCTTACTCTAAAGCAGGGTTTGTTTCATGGATGATATCTGAGCTGTGTGTTTCCCTTCAGAAACGGAGTTAAATGCCCGTCTCTGTGTCTTCCTACAAGCAAGACTTCGTTTCTGGTAAACGCAGTCATGTTTCAGATCAAAGGAAGCTACATAGTTCACAAAGCTCACACATTTCTTCCTCTTAACTGAAAAGCATTGGATGTTAGAGGACCTGTGACTTGTATCAGTTTGAGAAGCGGAGTTGAAATGGATGTGGTCCCTGTGTGTAGGAAACACAGTTTTTTGTTCTGAGCACACTCACTTTTCCCGCCTCACTAGAGATTCTATAAAGGAAGAGCGTGCTTCTTGCGTTAAAGCAGTGTGTGTTTCATGGATGAGAACTGTGCTGTGTGTTTCCCTTCAGAAACGGAGTTAAATGCCAGGGTCTGGGTCTTCCTGTAAAGCAAGATTTCATTTCTGGTAAACACAGTCAGTTTTCATCTCAAACGAAGGTACATAGTTCACGAAGCTCACACGTTTCTCGCTCTTTACTGGAAAGCATTGGATGTTAGAGGACCTGTGGCTTGTATCAGTTTGAGAAGCGGAGTTGAAATAGATATGGTCCGTGTGTGTAGGAAACACAGTTCTTTTGTTCTGAGCACACTCACGTTTCCCGCCTCATTAGAGATTCTAGAAAGCAAGAGCGTGCTTCTTGCTCTAAAGCAGAGTGTGTTTCATGGATGAGAACTGTGCTGTGTGTTTCCCTTCAGAAACGGAGTTAAATGCCAGGCTCTGTGTCTTTCTACAAGCAAGACTTCGTTTCTGGTGAACGCGGTCACTTTTCAGCTTAAATGAAGCTACATAGTTCACGAAGCTCACACGTTTCTTGCTCTTAACTGAAAAACATTGGATGTTAGAGGACCTGTGTTTTGTATCATTTTCAGAAGCGGAGTTGAAATAGATATGGTCCGTGTGTAGGAAACACAGTTCTTTTGTTCTGAGCACACTCACGTATCCCGCCTCATTAGAGATTCTAGAAAGCAAGAGCGTGCTTCTTGCTCTAAAGCAAAGTGTGTTTCATGGATGAGAACTGTGCTGTGTGTTTCCCTTCAGAAACGGAGTTAAATGCCAGTTCTGTGTCTTCCTACAATCAAGACTTCGTTTCTGGTAAACCCAGTCACTTTTCAGCCCAAAGAAACTACATAGTTCACAAAGCTCACACTTTTCTCGCTCTTAACTGAAAATCATTGGTTGTTAGAGGACCTTTGGTTTGTATCAGTTTCAGAAGCAGAGTTGAACTAGATATGGTCCGTGTGTGTAGAAAACACAGTTCTTTTGTTCTGAGCACACTCACGTTTTCCGCCTCATTAGAGACTCTAGAAAGCAAGAGCGTGCTTCTTGCTCTAAAGCAGAGTGTGTTTCATACATGAGATCTGAGCTGTGTGTTTCCCTTCAGAAACGGAGTTAAATGCCCGGCTCTGTGTCTTCCTACAAGCAAGACTTCGTTTCTGGTAAACGCAGTCACCTTTCAGATCAAATGGAGCTACATAGTTCACGAAGCTCACCCGTTTCTCGCTCTTAACTGAAAAGCATTGGATGTTCGAGGACCTGTCGTCTGTATCAGTTTCAGAAGCAGAGTTGAACTAGATATGGTCCGTGTGTGTAGGAAACACAGTTCTATTGTTCTGAGCACACTCACATTTCCCGCCTTATTCGAGACTCTAGAAATCAAGAGCATGCTTCTTGATCTAAAGCAGAGTGTGTTTCATGGATGAGAACTGTGCTGTGTGTTTCCCTTCAGAAACGGAGTTAAATGCCAGGCTCTGTGTCTTTCTACAAGCAAGACTTCGTTTCTGGTAAACCCAGTCACTTTTCAGCCCAAAGAAGCTACATAGTTCACAAAGTTCACACTTTTCTCGCTCTTAACTGAAAATCATTGGTTGTTAGAGGACCTGTGGTTTGTATCAGTTTCAGAAGCAGAGTTGAACTATATATGGTCCTTGTGTGTAGGAAATACAGTTCTTTTTTTCTGAACACACTCACGTTTCCTGCCTTTTTAGAGACTCTAAAAAGCAAGAGCGTGCTTCTTGCTCTAAAGCAGAGTGTGTTTCATGGATGAGAACTGTGCTGTGTGTTTCCTTTCACAAACGGAGTTAAATGCCAGGCTCTGGGTCTTTCTACAAGCAAGACTTCGTTTCTGGTAAACGCGGTCACTTTTCAGCTCAAAGGAAGCTACATAGTTCACAAAGCTCACACGTTTCTCGCTCTTAACTGAAAAACATTAGATGTTAGAGGACCTGTGGTTTGTATCAGTTTTAGAAGCAGAGTAGAACTAGATGTGTTCCGAGTGTGTAGGAAACACAGTTCTTTTGTTCTGAGCACACTCACATTTCCCGCCTTATTAGAGACTCTAGAAATTAAGAGCGTGCTTCTTGCTCTAAAGCAGGGTTTGTTTCATGGATGAGAACTGTGCTGTGTGTTTCCCTTCAGAAACGGAGTTAAATGCCAGGCTCTGGGTCTTCCTATATAGCAAGATTTCATTTCTGGTAAACACAGTCACTTTTCATCTCAAACGAAGGTACATAGTTCACGAAGCTCACACGTTTCTCGCTCTTTACTGGAAAGCATTGGATGTTAGAGGACCTGTGGTCTGTATCAGTTTCAGAAGGAGAGTTGAACTAGATATGGTCCGTGTGTGTAGGAAACACAGTTCTTTTGTTCTGAGCACACTCACGTTTCCCGCCTTATTAGAGACTCTAGAAAGCAAGAGCGTGCTTCTTGCTCTAAAGCAGAGTGTGTTTCATGGATGAGAATTGTGCTGTGTGTTTCCCTTCAGAAATGGAGTTAAATGCCAGGCTCTGTGTCTTCCTACAAGCAAGACTTCGTTTCTGGTAAACGCAGTCAGTTTTCAGTCAAAGGAAGCTACATAGTTCACGAAGCTCACACGTTTCTTGCTCTTAAATGAAAAGCATTGGATGTTAGAGGACCTGTGGCTTGTATCAGTTTGAGAAGCAGAGTTGAACTAGATATGGTCCCTGTGTGTAGGAAACACAGTTCTTTGGTCTGAGCACACTCACGTTTCCCGCCTCATTAGAGATTCTAAAGCAAGAGGGTGCTTCTTGCTCTAAAGCAGAGTGTGTTTCATGGATGAGAACTGTGCTGTGTGTTTCCCTTCAGAAACGGAGTTAAATGCCAGGCTCTGTGTCTTTCTACAAGCAAGACTTCGTTTCTGGTGTACGCGGTCACTTTTCAGCTCAAAGGAAGCTACATAATTCACGAAGCTCACACGTTTCTTGCTCTTAACTGAAAAACATTGGATGTTAGAGGACCTGTGGTTTGTATCATTTTCAGAAGCGGAGTTGAAATAGATATGGTCCGTGTGTAGGAAACACAGTTCTTTTGTTCTGAGCACACTCACGTTTTCCGCCTCATTAGAGACTCTAGAAAGCAAGAGCGTGCTTCTTGCTCTAAAGCAGAGTGTGTTTCATGCATGAGATCTGAGCTGTGTGTTTCCCTTCAGAAACGGAGTTAAATGCCCGGCTCTGTGTGTTCCTACAAGCAAGACTTCGTTTCTGGTAAACGCAGTCACCTTTCAGATCAAATGGAGCTACATAGTTCACGAAGCTCACCCGTTTCTCGCTCTTAACTGAAAAGCATTGGATGTTCGAGGACCTGTCGTCTGTATCAGTTTCAGAAGCAGAGTTGAACTAGATATGGTCCGTGTGTGTAGGAAACACAGTTCAATTGTTCTGAGCACACTCACATTTCCCGCCTTATTCAAGACTCTAGAAATCAAGAGCATGCTTCTTGATCTAAGGCAGAGTGTGTTTCATGGATGAGAACTGTGCTGTGTGTTTCCCTTCAGAAACGGAGTTAAATGCCAGGCTCTGTGTCTTTCTACAAGCAAGACTTCGTTTCTGGTAAACCCTGTCACTTTTCAGCCCCAAGAGCTACATAGTTCACAAAGCTCACATGTTTCTCGCTCTTAACTGAAAAGCATTGGATTTTAGAGGACTTTGTTTTGTATCATATTCAGAAGCAGAGTTGAACTATATATCGTCCGTGTGTAGGAAATACAGTTCTTTTTTTCTGAACACACCCACGTTTGCTGCCTTTTTAGAGACTCTAAAAAGCAAGAGCGTGCTTCTTGCTCTAAAGCAGAGTGTGTTTCATGGATGAGAACTGTGCTGTGTGTTTCCTTTCACAAACAGAGTTAAATGCCAGGCTCTGGGTCTTTCTACAAGCAAGACTTCGTTTCTGGTAAACGCGGTCACTTTTCAGATCAAAGGAAGCTACATAGTTCACAAAGCTCACACGTTTCTCGGTCTTAACTGAAAAACATTAGATGTTAGAGGACCTGTGGTTTGTATCAGTTTTAGAAGCAGAGTAGAACTAGATGTGGTCCGTGTGTGTAGGAAACACAGTTCTTTTGTTCTGAGCACACTCACATTTCCCGCCTTATTAGAGACTCTGGAAAGCAAGAGCGTGCTTCTTGCTCTAAAGCACAGTGTGTTTCATGGATGAGAACTGTGCTGTGTGTTTCCCTTCAGAAACGGAATTAAATGCCAGGCTCTGGGTCTTCCTATAAAGCAAGATTTCATTTCTGGTAAACACAGTCACTTTTCATCTCAAACGAAGGTACATAGTTCACGAAGCTCACACGTTTCTCGCTCTTTACTGGAAAGCATTGGATGTTAGAGGACCTGTGGTCTGTATCAGTTTCAGAAGGAGAGTTGAAATAGATATGGTCCGTGTGTGTAGGAAACACAGTTCTTTTGTTCTGAGCACACTCACGTTTCCCGCCTTATTAGAGACTCTAGAAAGCAAGAGCGTGCTTCTTGCTCTAAAGCACAGTGTGTTTCATGGATGAGAATTGTGCTGTGTGTTTCCCTTCAGAAACGGAGTTAAATGACAGGCTCTGTGTCTTCCTACAAGCAAGATTTCGTTTCTGGTAAACGCAGTCACTTTTCAGCTCAAAGGAAGCTACATAGTTCACGAAGCTCACACGTTTCTTGCTCTTAACTGAAAAGCATTGGATGTTAGAGGACCTGTGGCTTGTATCAGTTTGAGAAGCGGAGTTGAACTAGATATGGTCCCTGTGTGTAGGAAACACAGTTCTTCTGTTCTGAGCACACTCACGTTTCCCGCCTTATTAGAGACTCTAGAAAGCAAGAGCGTGCTTCTTGCTCTAAAGCACAGTGTGTTTCATGGATGAGAACTGTGCTGTGTGTTTCCCTTCAGAAACGGAGTTAAATGACAGGCTCTGTGTCTTTCTACAAGCAAGACTTCGTTTCTGGTGAACGCGGTCACTTTTCAGCTCAAAGGAAGCTACATAGTTCACGAAGCTCACACGTTTCTTGCTCTTAACTGAAAAACATTGGATGTTAGAGGACCTGTGTTTTGTATCATTTTCAGAAGCGGAGTTGAAATAGATATGGTCCGTGTGTAGGAAACACAGTTCTTTTGTTCTGAGCACACTCACGTATCCCGCCTCATTAGAGATTCTAGAAAGCAAGAGCGTGCTTCTTGCTCTAAAGCAAAGTGTGTTTCATGGATGAGAACTGTGCTGTGTGTTTCCCTTCAGAAACGGAGTTAAATGCCAGTTCTGTGTCTTCCTACAATCAAGACTTCGTTTCTGGTAAACCCAGTCACTTTTCAGCCCAAAGAAACTACATAGTTCACAAAGCTCACACTTTTCTCGCTCTTAACTGAAAATCATTGGTTGTTAGAGGACCTTTGGTTTGTATCAGTTTCAGAAGCAGAGTTGAACTAGATATGGTCCGTGTGTGTAGAAAACACAGTTCTTTTGTTCTGAGCACACTCACGTTTTCCGCCTCATTAGAGACTCTAGAAAGCAAGAGCGTGCTTCTTGCTCTAAAGCAGAGTGTGTTTCATGCATGAGATCTGAGCTGTGTGTTTCCCTTCAGAAACGGAGTTAAATGCCCGGCTCTGTGTCTTCCTACAAGCAAGACTTCGTTTCTGGTAAACGCAGTCACCTTTCAGATCAAATGGAGCTACATAGTTCACGAAGCTCACCCGTTTCTCGCTCTTAACTGAAAAGCACTGGATGTTCGAGGACCTGTCGTCTGTATCAGTTTCAGAAGCAGAGTTGAACTAGATATGGTCCGTGTGTGTAGGAAACACAGTTCTATTGTTCTGAGCACACTCACATTTCCCGCCTTATTCGAGACTCTAGAAATTAAGAGCATGCTTCTTGATCTAAAGCAGAGTGTGTTTCATGGATGAGAACTGTGCTGTGTGTTTCCCTTCAGAAACGGAGTTAAATGCCAGGCTCTGTGTCTTTCTACAAGCAAGACTTCGTTTCTGGTAAACCCAGTCACTTTTCAGCCCAAAGAAGCTACATAGTTCACAAAGTTCACACTTTTCTCGCTCTTAACTGAAAATCATTGGTTGTTAGAGGACCTGTGGTTTGTATCAGTTTCAGAAGCAGAGTTGAACTATATATGGTCCTTGTGTGTAGGAAATACAGTTCTTTTTTTCTGAACACACTCACGTTTCCTGCCTTTTTAGAGACTCTAAAAAGCAAGAGCGTGCTTCTTGCTCTAAAGCAGAGTGTGTTTCATGGATGAGAACTGTGCTGTGTGTTTCCTTTCACAAACGGAGTTAAATGCCAGGCTCTGGGTCTTTCTACAAGCAAGACTTCGTTTCTGGTAAACGCGGTCACTTTGCAGCTCAAAGGAAGCTACATAGTTCACAAAGCTCACACGTTTCTCGCTCTTAACTGAAAAACATTAGATGTTAGAGGACCTGTGGTTTGTATCAGTTTTAGAAGCAGAGTAGAACTAGATGTGTTCCGAGTGTGTAGGAAACACAGTTCTTTTGTTCTGAGCACACTCACATTTCCCGCCTTATTAGAGACTCTAGAAATTAAGAGCGTGCTTCTTGCTCTAAAGCAGGGTTTGTTTCATGGATGAGAACTGTGCTGTGTGTTTCCCTTCAGAAACGGAGTTAAATGCCAGGCTCTGGGTCTTCCTATATAGCAAGATTTCATTTCTGGTAAACACAGTCACTTTTCATCTCAAACGAAGGTACATAGTTCACGAAGCTCACACGTTTCTCGCTCTTTACTGGAAAGCATTGGATGTTAGAGGACCTGTGGTCTGTATCAGTTTCAGAAGGAGAGTTGAACTAGATATGGTCCGTGTGTGTAGGAAACACAGTTCTTTTGTTCTGAGCACACTCACGTTTCCCGCCTTATTAGAGACTCTAGAAAGCAAGAGCGTGCTTCTTGCTCTAAAGCAGAGTGTGTTTCATGGATGAGAATTGTGCTGTGTGTTTCCCTTCAGAAATGGAGTTAAATGCCAGGCTCTGTGTCTTCCTACAAGCAAGACTTCGTTTCTGGTAAACGCAGTCAGTTTTCAGTCAAAGGAAGCTACATAGTTCACGAAGCTCACACGTTTCTTGCTCTTAACTGAAAAGCATTGGATGTTAGAGGACCTGTGGCTTGTATCAGTTTGAGAAGCAGAGTTGAACTAGATATGGTCCCTGTGTGTAGGAAACACAGTTCTTTTGTTCTGAGCACACTCACGTTTCCCGCCTCATTAGAGATTCTAAAGCAAGAGGGTGCTTCTTGCTCTAGAGCAGAGTGTGTTTCATGGATGAGAACTGTGCTGTGTGTTTCCCTTCAGAAACGGAGTTAAATGCCAGGCTCTGTGTCTTTCTACAAGCAAGACTTCGTTTCTGGTGAACGCGGTCACTTTTCAGCTCAAAGGAAGCTACATAGTTCACGAAGTTCACACGTTTCTTGCTCTTAACTGAAAAACATTGGATGTTAGAGGACCTGTGTTTTGTATCATTTTCAGAAGCGGAGTTGAAATAGATATGGTCCGTGTGTGTAGAAAACACAGTTCTTTTGTTCTGAGCACACTCACGTATCCCGCCTCATTAGAGATTCTAGAAAGCAAGAGCGTGCTTCTTGCTCTAAAGCAGAGTGTGTTTCATGCATGAGATCTGAGCTGTGTGTTTCCCTTCAGAAACGGAGTTAAATGCCCGGCTATGTGTCTTCCTACAAGCAAGACTTCGTTTCTGGTAAACGCAGTCACCTTTCAGATCAAATGGAGCTACATAGTTCACGAAGCTCACCCGTTTCTCGCTCTCAACTGAAAAGCATTGGATGTTCGAGGACCTGTCGTCTGTATCAGTTTCAGAAGCAGATTTGAACTAGATATGGTCCGTGTGTGTAGGAAACACAGTTCTATTGTTCTGAGCACACTCACATTTCCTGCCTTATTCGAGACTCTAGAAATCAAGAGCATGCTTCTTGATCTAAAGCATAGTGTGTTTCATGGATGAGAACTGTGCTGTGTGTTTCCTTTCACAAACGGAGTTAAATGCCAGGCTCTGGGTCTTCCTACAAGCAAGATTTCGTTTCTGGTAAACACAGTCACTTTTCAGCTCAAACGAAGCTAAATATTCACGATCTCACACGTTTCTCAGTCTTAACTGAAAAGCTTTGGATGTTAGAGGACCTGTGGTCTGTATCAGTTTCAGAAGCAGAGTTGAACTAGATATGGTCCGTGTGTGTAGGAAACACAGTTCTATTGTTCTGAGCACACTCACGTTTCCCGCCTTATTAGAGACTCTAGAGAGCAAGAGCGTGCTTCTTGATCTAAAGCAGAGTGTGTTTCATGCATGAGATCTGTGCTGTGTGTTTCCCTTCAGAAACGGAGTTAAATGCCAGGCTCTGCCTCTTCCTACAAGCAACACTTCATTTCTGGTAAACACAGTCCTTTTTTCAGCTCAAACAGAGCTACATAGTTCACGAAGCTCACATGTTTCTCGCTCTTAACTGAAAAGCATTGAATGTTAGAAGACCTGTCGTCTGTATCAGTTTCAGAAGCAGAGTTGAACTAGTAATGGTCCATGTGTGTAGGAAACACAGTTCTTTTTTTATGAGAACACCCACGTTTCCCGCCATATTAGAGACTCTAGAAAGCAAGAGCGTGCTTCTTGCTCTAAAGCAGAGAGTGTTTCATGGATGAGAACTGTGCTGTGTGTTTCCCTTCAGAAACGGAGTTAAATGCCAGGCTCTGTGTCTTCCTCCATGCAAGACTTCGTTTCTGGTAAACGCAGTCACTTTTCAGCTAAAACGAAGCTACATAGAACACAAAGCTCACACCGTACTCGCTGTTAACTGAAAAGCATTGGATGTTAGAAGTCCTGAGGCTTGTATCAGTTTGAGAAGCGGAGTTGAACTAGATATGGTCCGTGTGTGTAGGAAACACAGTTCTATTGTTCTGAGCACACTCACATTTCCTGCCTTATTCGAGACTCTAGAAATCAAGAGCATGCTTCTTGATCTAAAGCATAGTGTGTTTCATGGATGAGAACTGTGCTGTGTGTTTCCTTTCACAAACGGAGTTAAATGCCAGGCTCTGTGTCTTTCTACAAGCAAGACTTCGTTTCTGGTAAACCCAGTCACTTTTCAGCCCAAAGAAGCTACATAGTTCACAAAGTTCACACTTTTCTCGCTCTTAACTGAAAATCATTGGTTGTTAGAGGACCTTTGGTTTGTATCAGTTTCAGAAGCAGAGTTGAACTATATATGGTCCTTGTGTGTAGGAAATACAGTTCTTTTTTTCTGAACACACTCATGTTTCCTGCGTTTTTAGAGACTCTAAAAAGCAAGAGCGTGCTTCTTGCTCTAAAGCAGAGTGTGTTTCATGGATGAGAACTGTGCTGTGTGTTTCCTTTCACAAACGGAGTTAAATGCCAGGCTCTGGGTCTTTCTACAAGCAAGACTTCGTTTCTGGTAAACGCAGTCACCTTTCAGATCAAATGGAGCTACATAGTTCACGAAGCTCACCCGTTTCTCGCTCTTAACTGAAAAACATTAGATGTTAGAGGACCTGTGGTTTGTATCAGTTTTAGAAGTAGAGTAGAAGTAGATGTGGTCCGTGTGTGTAGGAAACACAGTTCGTTTGTTCTGAGCACACTCACATTTCCCACATTATTAGAGACTCTAGAAAGCAAGAGTGTGCTTCTTGCTCTAAAGCAGGGTTTGTTTCATGGATGAGAACTGTGCTGTGTGTTTCCCTTCAGAAACGGAGTTAAATGCCAGGCTCTGGGTCTTCCTATAAAGCAAGATTTCATTTCTGGTAAACACAGTCACTTTTCATCTCAAATGAAGGTACATAGTTCACGAAGCTCACACGTTTCTCGCTCTTTACTGGAAAGCATTGGATGTTAGAGGACCTGTGGTCTGTATCAGTTTCAGAAGGAGAGTTGAACTAGATATGGTCCGTGTGTGTAGGAAACACAGTTCTTTTGTTCTGAGCACACTCACGTTTCACGCCTTATTAGAGACTCTAGAAAGCAAGAGCGTGCTTCTTGCTCTAAAGCAGAGTGTGTTTCATGGATGAGAATTGTGCTGTGTGTTTCCCTTCAGAAACGGAGTTAAATGCCAGCCTCTGTGTCTTCCTACAAGCAAGACTTCGTTTCTGGTAAACGCAGTCACTTTTCAGTCAAAGGAAGCTACATAGTTCACGAAGCTCACACGTTTCTTGCTCTTAAATGAAAAGCATTGGATGTTAGAGGACCTGTGGCTTGTATCAGTTTGAGAAGCGGAGTTGAACTAGATATGGTCCCTGTGTGTAGGAAACACAGTTCTTTTGTTCTGAGCACACTCACGTTTCCCGCCTCATTAGAGATTCTAGAAAGCAAGAGCGTGCTTCTTGCTCTAAAGCTTAGTGTGTTTCATGGATGAGAACTGTGCTGTGTGTTTCCCTTCAGAAACGGAGTTAAATGCCAGGCTCTGTGTCTTTCTACAAGCAAGACTTCGTTTCTGGTAAACGCAGTCACCTTTCAGATCAAATGGAGCTACATAGTTCACGAAGCTCACCCGTTTCTCGCTCTTAACTGAAAAGCATTGGATTTTCGAGGACCTGTCGTCTGTATCAGTTTCAGAAGCAGAGTTGAACTAGATATGGTCCGTGTGTGTAGGAAACACAGTTCTATTGTTCTGAGCACACTCACATTTCCTGCCTTATTCGAGACTCTAGAAATCAAGAGCATGCTTCTTGATCTAAAGCAGAGTGTGTTTCATGGATGAGAACTGTGCTGTGTGTTTCCCTTCAGAAACGGAGTTAAATGCCAGGCTCTGTGTCTTTCTACAAGCAAGAATTCGTTTCTGGTAAACCCAGTCACTTTTCAGCCCAAAGAAGCTACATAGTTCACAAAGTTCACACTTTTCTCGCTCTTAACTGAAAATCATTGGTTGTTAGAGGACCTTTGGTTTGTATCAGTTTCAGAAGCAGAGTTGAACTATATATGGTCCTTGTGTGTAGGAAATACAGTTCTTTTTTTCTGAACACACTCATGTTTCCTGCCTTTTTAGAGACTCTAAAAAGCAAGAGCGTGCTTCTTGCTCTAAAGCAGAGTGTGTTTCATGGATGAGAACTGTGCTGTGTGTTTCCTTTCACAAACGGAGTTAAATGCCAGGCTCTGGGTCTTTCTACAAGCAAGACTTCGTTTCTGGTAAACGCGGTCTCTTTTCAGCGCAAAGGAAGCTACATAGTTCACAAAGCTCACACGTTTCTCGCTCTTAACTGAAAAACATTAGATGTTAGAGGACCTGTGGTTTGTATCAGTTTTAGAAGCAGAGTAGAAGTAGATGTGGTCCGTGTGTGTAGGAAACACAGTTCGTTTGTTCTGAGCACACTCACATTTCCCACATTATTAGAGACTCTAGAAAGCAAGAGTGTGCTTCTTGCTCTAAAGCAGGGTTTGTTTCATGGATGAGAACTGTGCTGTGTGTTTCCCTTCAGAAACGGAGTTAAATGCCAGGCTCTGGGTCTTCCTATAAAGCAAGATTTCATTTCTGGTAAACACAGTCACTTTTCATCTCAAACGAAGGTACATAGTTCACGAAGCTCACACGTTTTTCGCTCTTTACTGGAAAGCATTGGATGTTAGAGGACCTGTGGTCTGTATCAGTTTCAGAAGGAGAGTTGAACTAGATATGGTCCGTGTGTGTAGGAAACACAGTTCTTTTGTTCTGAGCACACTCACGTTTCACGCCTTATTAGAGACTCTAGAAAGCAAGAGCGTGCTTCTTGCTCTAAAGCAGAGTGTGTTTCATGGATGAGAATTGTGCTGTGTGTTTCCCTTCAGAAACGGAGTTAAATGCCAGCCTCTGTGTCTTCCTACAAGCAAGACTTCGTTTCTGGTAAACCCAGTCACTTTTCAGTCAAAGGAAGCTACATAGTTCACGAAGCTCACACGTTTCTTGCTCTTAACTGAAAAGCATTGGATGTTAGAGGACCTGTGGCTTGTATCAGTTTGAGAAGCGGAGTTGAACTAGATATGGTCCCTGTGTGTAGGAAACACAGTTCTTTTGTTCTGAGCACACTCACGTTTCCCGCCTCATTAGAGATTCTAGAAAGCAAGAGCGTGCTTCTTGCTCTAAAGCAGAGTGTGTTTCATGGATGAGAACTGTGCTGTGTGTTTCCCTTCAGAAACGGAGTTAAATGCCAGGCTCTGTGTCTTTCTACAAGCAAGACTTCGTTTCTGGTGAACGCGGTCACTTTTCAGCTCAAAGGAAGCTACATAATTCACGAAGCTCACACGTTTCTTGCTCTTAACTGAAAAACATTGGATGTTAGAGGACCTGTGTTTGTATCATTTTCAGAAGCGGAGTTGAAATAGATATGGTCCGTGTGTAGGAAACACAGTTCTTTTGTTCTGAGCACACTCTCGTTTCCCGCCTCATTAGAGATTCTAGAAAGCAAGAGCGTGCTTCTTGCTCTAAAGCAGAGTGTGTTTCATGGATGAGAACTGTGCTGTGTGTTTCCGTTCAGAATCGGACTTAAATGCCAGGTCTGTGTCTTCCTACAAGCAAGACTTCATTTCTGGTAAACCCTGTCACTTTTCAGCCCCAAGAGCTACATAGTTCACAAAGCTCACATGTTTCTCGCTCTTAACTGAAAAGCATTGGATTTTAGAGGACTTTGTTTTGTATCAGTTTCAGAAGCAGAGTTGAACTATATATGGTCCGTGTGTAGGAAATACAGTTCTTTTTTTCTGAACACACACACGTTTGCTGCCTTTTTAGAGACTCTAAAAAGCAAGAGCGTTCTTCTTGCTCTAAAGCAGAGTGTGTTTCATGGATGAGAACTGTGCTGTGTGTTTCCTTTCACAAACAGAGTTAAATGCCAGGCTCTGGGTCTTTCTACAAGCAAGACTTCGTTTCTGGTAAACGCGGTCACTTTTCAGATCAAAGGAAGCTACATAGTTCACAAAGCTCACACGTTTCTCGCTCTTAACTGAAAAACATTAGATGTTAGAGGACCTGTGGTTTGTATCAGTTTTAGAAGCAGAGTAGAACTAGATGTGGTCCGTGTGTGTAGGAAACACAGTTCTTTTGTTCTGAGCACACTCACATTTCCCGCCTTATTAGAGACTCTAGAAAGCAAGAGTGTGCTTCTTACTCTAAAGCAGGGTTTGTTTCATGGATGATATCTGAGCTGTGTGTTTCCCTTCAGAAACGGAGTTAAATGCCCGTCTCTGTGTCTTCCTACAAGCAAGACTTCGTTTCTGGTAAACGCAGTCATGTTTCAGATCAAAGGAAGCTACATAGTTCACAAAGCTCACACATTTCTTCCTCTTAACTGAAAAGCATTGGATGTTAGAGGACCTGTGACTTGTATCAGTTTGAGAAGCGGAGTTGAAATGGATGTGGTCCCTGTGTGTAGGAAACACAGTTTTTTGTTCTGAGCACACTCACTTTTCCCGCCTCACTAGAGATTCTATAAAGGAAGAGCGTGCTTCTTGCGTTAAAGCAGTGTGTGTTTCATGGATGAGAACTGTGCTGTGTGTTTCCCTTCAGAAACGGAGTTAAATGCCAGGGTCTGGGTCTTCCTGTAAAGCAAGATTTCATTTCTGGTAAACACAGTCAGTTTTCATCTCAAACGAAGGTACATAGTTCACGAAGCTCACACGTTTCTCGCTCTTTACTGGAAAGCATTGGATGTTAGAGGACCTGTGGCTTGTATCAGTTTGAGAAGCGGAGTTGAAATAGATATGGTCCGTGTGTGTAGGAAACACAGTTCTTTTGTTCTGAGCACACTCACGTTTCCCGCCTCATTAGAGATTCTAGAAAGCAAGAGCGTGCTTCTTGCTCTAAAGCAGAGTGTGTTTCATGGATGAGAACTGTGCTGTGTGTTTCCCTTCAGAAACGGAGTTAAATGCCAGGCTCTGTGTCTTTCTACAAGCAAGACTTCGTTTCTGGTGAACGCGGTCACTTTTCAGCTTAAATGAAGCTACATAGTTCACGAAGCTCACACGTTTCTTGCTCTTAACTGAAAAACATTGGATGTTAGAGGACCTGTGTTTTGTATCATTTTCAGAAGCGGAGTTGAAATAGATATGGTCCGTGTGTAGGAAACACAGTTCTTTTGTTCTGAGCACACTCACGTATCCCGCCTCATTAGAGATTCTAGAAAGCAAGAGCGTGCTTCTTGCTCTAAAGCAAAGTGTGTTTCATGGATGAGAACTGTGCTGTGTGTTTCCCTTCAGAAACGGAGTTAAATGCCAGTTCTGTGTCTTCCTACAATCAAGACTTCGTTTCTGGTAAACCCAGTCACTTTTCAGCCCAAAGAAACTACATAGTTCACAAAGCTCACACTTTTCTCGCTCTTAACTGAAAATCATTGGTTGTTAGAGGACCTTTGGTTTGTATCAGTTTCAGAAGCAGAGTTGAACTAGATATGGTCCGTGTGTGTAGAAAACACAGTTCTTTTGTTCTGAGCACACTCACGTTTTCCGCCTCATTAGAGACTCTAGAAAGCAAGAGCGTGCTTCTTGCTCTAAAGCAGAGTGTGTTTCATGCATGAGATCTGAGCTGTGTGTTTCCCTTCAGAAACGGAGTTAAATGCCCGGCTCTGTGTCTTCCTACAAGCAAGACTTCGTTTCTGGTAAACGCAGTCACCTTTCAGATCAAATGGAGCTACATAGTTCACGAAGCTCACCCGTTTCTCGCTCTTAACTGAAAAGCATTGGATGTTCGAGGACCTGTCGTCTGTATCAGTTTCAGAAGCAGAGTTGAACTAGATATGGTCCGTGTGTGTAGGAAACACAGTTCTATTGTTCTGAGCACACTCACATTTCCCGCCTTATTCGAGACTCTAGAAATCAAGAGCATGCTTCTTGATCTAAAGCAGAGTGTGTTTCATGGATGAGAACTGTGCTGTGTGTTTCCCTTCAGAAACGGAGTTAAATGCCAGGCTCTGTGTCTTTCTACAAGCAAGACTTCGTTTCTGGTAAACCCAGTCACTTTTCAGCCCAAAGAAGCTACATAGTTCACAAAGTTCACACTTTTCTCGCTCTTAACTGAAAATCATTGGTTGTTAGAGGACCTGTGGTTTGTATCAGTTTCAGAAGCAGAGTTGAACTATATATGGTCCTTGTGTGTAGGAAATACAGTTCTTTTTTTCTGAACACACTCACGTTTCCTGCCTTTTTAGAGACTCTAAAAAGCAAGAGCGTGCTTCTTGCTCTAAAGCAGAGTGTGTTTCATGGATGAGAACTGTGCTGTGTGTTTCCTTTCACAAACGGAGTTAAATGCCAGGCTCTGGGTCTTTCTACAAGCAAGACTTCGTTTCTGGTAAACGCGGTCACTTTTCAGCTCAAAGGAAGCTACATAGTTCACAAAGCTCACACGTTTCTCGCTCTTAACTGAAAAACATTAGATGTTAGAGGACCTGTGGTTTGTATCAGTTTTAGAAGCAGAGTAGAACTAGATGTGGTCCGTGTGTGTAGGAAACACAGTTCTTTTGTTCTGAGCACACTCACATTTCCCGCCTTATTAGAGACTCTAGAAATTAAGAGCGTGCTTCTTGCTCTAAAGCAGGGTTTGTTTCATGGATGAGAACTGTGCTGTGTGTTTCCCTTCAGAAACGGAGTTAAATGCCAGGCTCTGGGTCTTCCTATATAGCAAGATTTCATTTCTGGTAAACACAGTCACTTTTCATCTCAAACGAAGGTACATAGTTCACGAAGCTCACACGTTTCTCGCTCTTTACTGGAAAGCATTGGATGTTAGAGGACCTGTGGTCTGTATCAGTTTCAGAAGGAGAGTTGAACTAGATATGGTCCGTGTGTGTAGGAAACACAGTTCTTTTGTTCTGAGCACACTCACGTTTCCCGCCTTATTAGAGACTCTAGAAAGCAAGAGCGTGCTTCTTGCTCTAAAGCAGAGTGTGTTTCATGGATGAGAATTGTGCTGTGTGTTTCCCTTCAGAAATGGAGTTAAATGCCAGGCTCTGTGTCTTCCTACAAGCAAGACTTCGTTTCTGGTAAACGCAATCAGTTTTCAGTCAAAGGAAGCTACATAGTTCACGAAGCTCACACGTTTCTTGCTCTTAAATGAAAAGCATTGGATGTTAGAGGACCTGTGGCTTGTATCAGTTTGAGAAGCAGAGTTGAACTAGATATGGTCCCTGTGTGTAGGAAACACAGTTCTTTGGTCTGAGCACACTCACGTTTCCCGCCTCATTAGAGATTCTAAAGCAAGAGGGTGCTTCTTGCTCTAAAGCAGAGTGTGTTTCATGGATGAGAACTGTGCTGTGTGTTTCCCTTCAGAAACGGAGTTAAATGCCAGGCTCTGTGTCTTTCTACAAGCAAGACTTCGTTTCTGGTGTACGCGGTCACTTTTCAGCTCAAAGGAAGCTACATAATTCACGAAGCTCACACGTTTCTTGCTCTTAACTGAAAAACATTGGATGTTAGAGGACCTGTGGTTTGTATCATTTTCAGAAGCGGAGTTGAAATAGATATGGTCCGTGTGTAGGAAACACAGTTCTTTTGTTCTGAGCACACTCACGTTTTCCGCCTCATTAGAGACTCTAGAAAGCAAGAGCGTGCTTCTTGCTCTAAAGCAGAGTGTGTTTCATGCATGAGATCTGAGCTGTGTGTTTCCCTTCAGAAACGGAGTTAAATGCCCGGCTCTGTGTGTTCCTACAAGCAAGACTTCGTTTCTGGTAAACGCAGTCACCTTTCAGATCAAATGGAGCTACATAGTTCACGAAGCTCACCCGTTTCTCGCTCTTAACTGAAAAGCATTGGATGTTCGAGGACCTGTCGTCTGTATCAGTTTCAGAAGCAGAGTTGAACTAGATATGGTCCGTGTGTGTAGGAAACACAGTTCTATTGTTCTGAGCACACTCACATTTCCCGCCTTATTCGAGACTCTAGAAATCAAGAGCATGCTTCTTGATCTAAGGCAGAGTGTGTTTCATGGATGAGAACTGTGCTGTGTGTTTCCCTTCAGAAACGGAGTTAAATGCCAGGCTCTGTGTCTTTCTACAAGCAAGACTTCGTTTCTGGTAAACCCTGTCACTTTTCAGCCCCAAGAGCTACATAGTTCACAAAGCTCACATGTTTCTCGCTCTTAACTGAAAAGCATTGGATTTTAGAGGACTTTGTTTTGTATCATATTCAGAAGCAGAGTTGAACTATATATCGTCCGTGTGTAGGAAATACAGTTCTTTTTTTCTGAACACACCCACGTTTGCTGCCTTTTTAGAGACTCTAAAAAGCAAGAGCGTGCTTCTTGCTCTAAAGCAGAGTGTGTTTCATGGATGAGAACTGTGCTGTGTGTTTCCTTTCACAAACAGAGTTAAATGCCAGGCTCTGGGTCTTTCTACAAGCAAGACTTCGTTTCTGGTAAACGCGGTCACTTTTCAGATCAAAGGAAGCTACATAGTTCACAAAGCTCACACGTTTCTCGCTCTTAACTGAAAAACATTAGATGTTAGAGGACCTGTGGTTTGTATCAGTTTTAGAAGCAGAGTAGAACTAGATGTGGTCCGTGTGTGTAGGAAACACAGTTCTTTTGTTCTGAGCACACTCACATTTCCCGCCTTATTAGAGACTCTAGAAAGCAAGAGCGTGCTTCTTGCTCTAAAGCACAGTGTGTTTCATGGATGAGAACTGTGCTGTGTGTTTCCCTTCAGAAACGGAATTAAATGCCAGGCTCTGGGTCTTCCTATAAAGCAAGATTTCATTTCTGGTAAACACAGTCACTTTTCATCTCAAACGAAGGTACATAGTTCACGAAGCTCACACGTTTCTCGCTCTTTACTGGAAAGCATTGGATGTTAGAGGACCTGTGGTCTGTATCAGTTTCAGAAGGAGAGTTGAAATAGATATGGTCCGTGTGTAGGAAACACAGTTCTTTTGTTCTGAGCACACTCACGTTTCCCGCCTTATTAGAGACTCTAGAAAGCAAGAGCGTGCTTCTTGCTCTAAAGCACAGTGTGTTTCATGGATGAGAATTGTGCTGTGTGTTTCCCTTCAGAAACGGAGTTAAATGACAGGCTCTGTGTCTTCCTACAAGCAAGATTTCGTTTCTGGTAAACGCAGTCACTTTTCAGCTCAAAGGAAGCTACATAGTTCACGAAGCTCACACGTTTCTTGCTCTTAACTGAAAAGCATTGGATGTTAGAGGACCTGTGGCTTGTATCAGTTTGAGAAGCGGAGTTGAACTAGATATGGTCCCTGTGTGTAGGAAACACAGTTCTTCTGTTCTGAGCACACTCACGTTTCCCGCCTTATTAGAGACTCTAGAAAGCAAGAGCGTGCTTCTTGCTCTAAAGCACAGTGTGTTTCATGGAGGAGAACTGTGCTGTGTGTTTCCCTTCAGAAACGGAGTTAAATGACAGGCTCTGTGTCTTTCTACAAGCAAGACTTCGTTTCTGGTGAACGCGGTCACTTTTCAGCTCAAAGGAAGCTACATAGTTCACGAAGCTCACACGTTTCTTGCTCTTAACTGAAAAACATTGGATGTTAGAGGACCTGTGTTTTGTATCATTTTCAGAAGCGGAGTTGAAATAGATATGGTCCGTGTGTAGGAAACACAGTTCTTTTGTTCTGAGCACACTCACGTATCCCGCCTCATTAGAGATTCTAGAAAGCAAGAGCGTGCTTCTTGCTCTAAAGCAAAGTGTGTTTCATGGATGAGAACTGTGCTGTGTGTTTCCCTTCAGAAACGGAGTTAAATGCCAGTTCTGTGTCTTCCTACAATCAAGACTTCGTTTCTGGTAAACCCAGTCACTTTTCAGCCCAAAGAAACTACATAGTTCACAAAGCTCACACTTTTCTCGCTCTTAACTGAAAATCATTGGTTGTTAGAGGACCTTTGGTTTGTATCAGTTTCAGAAGCAGAGTTGAACTAGATATGGTCAGTGTGTGTAGAAAACACAGTTCTTTTGTTCTGAGCACACTCACGTTTTCCGCCTCATTAGAGACTCTAGAAAGCAAGAGCGTGCTTCTTGCTCTAAAGCAGAGTGTGTTTCATGCATGAGATCTGAGCTGTGTGTTTCCCTTCAGAAACGGAGTTAAATGCCCGGCTCTGTGTCTTCCTACAAGCAAGACTTCGTTTCTGGTAAACGCAGTCACCTTTCAGATCAAATGGAGCTACATAGTTCACGAAGCTCACCCGTTTCTCGCTCTTAACTGAAAAGCACTGGATGTTCGAGGACCTGTCGTCTGTATCAGTTTCAGAAGCAGAGTTGAACTAGATATGGTCCGTGTGTGTAGGAAACACAGTTCTATTGTTCTGAGCACACTCACATTTCCCGCCTTATTCGAGACTCTAGAAATTAAGAGCATGCTTCTTGATCTAAAGCAGAGTGTGTTTCATGGATGAGAACTGTGCTGTGTGTTTCCCTTCAGAAACGGAGTTAAATGCCAGGCTCTGTGTCTTTCTACAAGCAAGACTTCGTTTCTGGTAAACCCAGTCACTTTTCAGCCCAAAGAAGCTACATAGTTCACAAAGTTCACACTTTTCTCGCTCTTAACTGAAAATCATTGGTTGTTAGAGGACCTGTGGTTTGTATCAGTTTCAGAAGCAGAGTTGAACTATATATGGTAGTTGTGTGTAGGAAATACAGTTCTTTTTTTCTGAACACACTCACGTTTCCTGCCTTTTTAGAGACTCTAAAAAGCAAGAGCGTGCTTCTTGCTCTAAAGCAGAGTGTGTTTCATGGATGAGAACTGTGCTGTGTGTTTCCTTTCACAAACGGAGTTAAATGCCAGGCTCTGGGTCTTTCTACAAGCAAGACTTCGTTTCTGGTAAACGCGGTCACTTTGCAGCTCAAAGGAAGCTACATAGTTCACAAAGCTCACACGTTTCTCGCTCTTAACTGAAAAACATTAGATGTTAGAGGACCTGTGGTTTGTATCAGTTTTAGAAGCAGAGTAGAACTAGATGTGTTCCGAGTGTGTAGGAAACACAGTTCTTTTGTTCTGAGCACACTCACATTTCCCGCCTTATTAGAGACTCTAGAAATTAAGAGCGTGCTTCTTGCTCTAAAGCAGGGTTTGTTTCATGGATGAGAACTGTGCTGTGTGTTTCCCTTCAGAAACGGAGTTAAATGCCAGGCTCTGGGTCTTCCTATATAGCAAGATTTCATTTCTGGTAAACACAGTCACTTTTCATCTCAAACGAAGGTACATAGTTCACGAAGCTCACACGTTTCTCGCTCTTTACTGGAAAGCATTGGATGTTAGAGGACCTGTGGTCTGTATCAGTTTCAGAAGGAGAGTTGAACTAGATATGGTCCGTGTGTGTAGGAAACACAGTTCTTTTGTTCTGAGCACACTCACGTTTCCCGCCTTATTAGAGACTCTAGAAAGCAAGAGCGTGCTTCTTGCTCTAAAGCAGAGTGTGTTTCATGGATGAGAATTGTGCTGTGTGTTTCCCTTCAGAAATGGAGTTAAATGCCAGGCTCTGTGTCTTCCTACAAGCAAGACTTCGTTTCTGGTAAACGCAGTCAGTTTTCAGTCAAAGGAAGCTACATAGTTCACGAAGCTCACACGTTTCTTGCTCTTAACTGAAAAGCATTGGATGTTAGAGGACCTGTGGCTTGTATCAGTTTGAGAAGCAGAGTTGAACTAGATATGGTCCCTGTGTGTAGGAAACACAGTTCTTTTGTTCTGAGCACACTCACGTTTCCCGCCTCATTAGAGATTCTAAAGCAAGAGGGTGCTTCTTGCTCTAAAGCAGAGTGTGTTTCATGGATGAGAACTGTGCTGTGTGTTTCCCTTCAGAAATGGATTTAATGCCAGGCTCTGTGTCTTTCTACAAGCAAGACTTCGTTTCTGGTGAACGCGGTCACTTTTCAGCTCAAAGGAAGCTACATAATTCACGAAGCTCACACGTTTCTTGCTCTTAACTGAAAAACATTGGATGTTAGAGGACCTGTGGTTTGTATCATTTTCAGAAGCGGAGTTGAAATAGATATGGTCCGTGTGTAGGAAACACAGTTCTTTTGTTCTGAGCACACTCACGTTTCCCGCCTCATTAGAGATTCTAGAAAGCAAGAGCGTGCTTCTTGCTCTAAAGCAGAGTGTGTTTCACGGATGAGAACTGTGCTGTGTGTTTCCCTTCAGAAACGGAGTTAAATGCCAGGTCTGTGTCTTCCTACAAGCAAGACTTCATTTCTGGTAAACCCTGTCACTTTTCAGCCCCAAGAGCTACATAGTTCACAAAGCTCACATGTTTCTCGCTCTTAACTGAAAAGCATTGGATTTTAGAGGACTTTGTTTTGTATCAGTTTCAGAAGCAGAGTTGAACTATATATGGTCCGTGTGTAGGAAATACAGTTCTTTTTTTCTGAACACACCCACGTTTGCTGCCTTTTTAGAGACTCTAAAAAGCAAGAGCGTTCTTCTTGCTCTAAAGCAGAGTGTGTTTCATGGATGAGAACTGTGCTGTGTGTTTCCTTTCACAAACAGAGTTAAATGCCAGGCTCTGGGTCTTTCTACAAGCAAGACTTCATTTCTGGTAAACGCGGTCACTTTTCAGATCAAAGGAAGCTACATAGTTCACAAAGCTCACACGTTTCTCGCTCTTAACTGAAAAACATTAGATGTTGGAGGACCTGTGGTTTGTATCAGTTTTAGAAGCAGAGTAGAACTAGATGTGGTCCGTGTGTGTAGGAAACACAGTTCTTTTGTTCTGAGCACACTCACATTTCCCGCCTTATTAGAGACTCTAGAAAGCAAGAGCGTGCTTCTTGCTCTAAAGCACAGTGTGTTTCATGGATGAGAACTGTGCTGTGTGTTTCCCTTCAGAAACGGAGTTAAATGCCAGGCTCTGGGTCTTCCTATAAAGCAAGATTTCATTTCTGGTAAACACAGTCACTTTTCATCTCAAATGAAGGTACATAGTTCACGAAGCTCACACGTTTCTCGCTCTTTACTGGAAAGCATTGGATGTTAGAGGACCTGTGGTCTGTATCAGTTTCAGAAGGAGAGTTGAACTAGATATGGTCCGTGTGTGTAGGAAACACAGTTCTTTTGTTCTGAGCACACTCACGTTTCCCGCCTTATTAGAGACTCTAGAAAGCAAGAGCGTGCTTCTTGCTCTAAAGCACAGTGTGTTTCATGGATGAGAATTGTGCTGTGTGTTTCCCTTCAGAAACGGAGTTAAATGACAGGCTCTGTGTCTTCCTACAAGCAAGATTTCGTTTCTGGTAAACGCAGTCACTTTTCAGCTCAAAGGAAGCTACATAGTTCACGAAGCTCACACGTTTCTTGCTCTTAACTGAAAAGCATTGGATGTTAGAGGACCTGTGGCTTGTATCAGTTTGAGAAGCGGAGTTGAACTAGATATGGTCCCTGTGTGTAGGAAACACAGTTCTTTTGTTCTGAGCACACTCACGTTTCCCGCCTTATTAGAGACTCTAGAAAGCAAGAGCGTGCTTCTTGCTCTAAAGCACAGTGTGTTTCATGGAGGAGAACTGTGCTGTGTGTTTCCCTTCAGAAACGGAGTTAAATGACAGGCTCTGTGTCTTTCTACAAGCAAGACTTCGTTTCTGGTGAACGCGGTCACTTTTCAGCTCAAAGGAAGCTACATAGTTCACGAAGCTCACACGTTTCTTGCTCTTAACTGAAAAACATTGGATGTTAGAGGACCTGTGTTTTGTATCATTTTCAGAAGCGGAGTTGAAATAGATATGGTCCGTGTGTAGGAAACACAGTTCTTTTGTTCTGAGCACACTCACGTATCCAGCCTCATTAGAGATTCTAGAAAGCAAGAGCGTGCTTCTTGCTCTAAAGCAAAGTGTGTTTCATGGATGAGAACTGTGCTGTGTGTTTCCCTTCAGAAACGGAGTTAAATGCCAGTTCTGTGTCTTCGTACAATCAAGACTTCGTTTCTGGTAAACCCAGTCACTTTTCAGCCCAAAGAAACTACATAGTTCACAAAGCTCACACTTTTCTCGCTCTTAACTGAAAATCA
This sequence comes from Onychomys leucogaster, assembly GCA_949786385.1. Taxonomy (NCBI): domain Eukaryota; kingdom Metazoa; phylum Chordata; class Mammalia; order Rodentia; family Cricetidae; genus Onychomys; species Onychomys leucogaster. The sequence continues at coordinate 965,132 of CATKUP010000177.1, forward strand.
TTGGTTGTTAGAGGACCTTTGGTTTGTATCAGTTTCAGAAGCAGAGTTGAACTAGATATGGTCCGTGTGTGTAGAAAACACAGTTCTTTTGTTCTGAGCACACTCACGTTTTCCGCCTCATTAGAGACTCTAGAAAGCAAGAGCGTGCTTCTTGCTCTAAAGCAGAGTGTGTTTCATGCATGAGATCTGAGCTGTGTGTTTCCCTTCAGAAACGGAGTTAAATGCCCGGCTCTGTGTCTTCCTACAAGCAAGACTTCGTTTCTGGTAAACGCAGTCACCTTTCAGATCAAATGGAGCTACATAGTTCACGAAGCTCACCCGTTTCTCGCTCTTAACTGAAAAGCACTGGATGTTCGAGGACCTGTCGTCTGTATCAGTTTCAGAAGCAGAGTTGAACTAGATATGGTCCGTGTGTGTAGGAAACACAGTTCTATTGTTCTGAGCACACTCACATTTCCCGCCTTATTCGAGACTCTAGAAATTAAGAGCATGCTTCTTGATCTAAAGCAGAGTGTGTTTCATGGATGAGAACTGTGCTGTGTGTTTCCCTTCAGAAACGGAGTTAAATGACAGGCTCTGTGTCTTCCTACAAGCAAGATTTCGTTTCTGGTAAACGCAGTCACTTTTCAGCTCAAAGGAAGCTACATAGTTCACGAAGCTCACACGTTTCTTGCTCTTAACTGAAAAGCATTGGATGTTAGAGGACCTGTGGCTTGTATCAGTTTGAGAAGCGGAGTTGAACTAGATATGGTCCCTGTGTGTAGGAAACACAGTTCTTCTGTTCTGAGCACACTCACGTTTCCCGCCTTATTAGAGACTCTAGAAAGCAAGAGCGTGCTTCTTGCTCTAAAGCACAGTGTGTTTCATGGATGAGAACTGTGCTGTGTGTTTCCCTTCAGAAACGGAGTTAAATGACAGGCTCTGTGTCTTTCTACAAGCAAGACTTCGTTTCTGGTGAACGCGGTCACTTTTCAGCTCAAAGGAAGCTACATAGTTCACGAAGCTCACACGTTTCTTGCTCTTAACTGAAAAACATTGGATGTTAGAGGACCTGTGGTTTGTATCATTTTCAGAAGCGGAGTTGAAATAGATATGGTCCGTGTGTAGGAAACACAGTTCTTTTGTTCTGAGCACACTCACGTATCCCGCCTCATTAGAGATTCTAGAAAGCAAGAGCGTGCTTCTTGCTCTAAAGCAAAGTGTGTTTCATGGATGAGAACTGTGCTGTGTGTTTCCCTTCAGAAACGGAGTTAAATGCCAGTTCTGTGTCTTCCTACAATCAAGACTTCGTTTCTGGTAAACCCAGTCACTTTTCAGCCCAAAGAAACTACATAGTTCACAAAGCTCACACTTTTCTCGCTCTTAACTGAAAATCATTGGTTGTTAGAGGACCTTTGGTTTGTATCAGTTTCAGAAGCAGAGTTGAACTAGATATGGTCCGTGTGTGTAGAAAACACAGTTCTTTTGTTCTGAGCACACTCACGTTTTCCGCCTCATTAGAGACTCTAGAAAGCAAGAGCGTGCTTCTTGCTCTAAAGCAGAGTGTGTTTCATGCATGAGATCTGAGCTGTGTGTTTCCCTTCAGAAACGGAGTTAAATGCCCGGCTCTGTGTCTTCCTACAAGCAAGACTTCGTTTCTGGTAAACGCAGTCACCTTTCAGATCAAATGGAGCTACATAGTTCACGAAGCTCACCCGTTTCTCGCTCTTAACTGAAAAGCACTGGATGTTCGAGGACCTGTCGTCTGTATCAGTTTCAGAAGCAGAGTTGAACTAGATATGGTCCGTGTGTGTAGGAAACACAGTTCTATTGTTCTGAGCACACTCACATTTCCCGCCTTATTCGAGACTCTAGAAATTAAGAGCATGCTTCTTGATCTAAAGCAGAGTGTGTTTCATGGATGAGAACTGTGCTGTGTGTTTCCCTTCAGAAACGGAGTTAAATGCCAGGCTCTGTGTCTTTCTACAAGCAAGACTTCGTTTCTGGTAAACCCAGTCACTTTTCAGCCCAAAGAAGCTACATAGTTCACAAAGTTCACACTTTTCTCGCTCTTAACTGAAAATCATTGGTTGTTAGAGGACCTGTGGTTTGTATCAGTTTCAGAAGCAGAGTTGAACTATATATGGTCCTTGTGTGTAGGAAATACAGTTCTTTTTTTCTGAACACACTCACGTTTCCTGCCTTTTTAGAGACTCTAAAAAGCAAGAGCGTGCTTCTTGCTCTAAAGCAGAGTGTGTTTCATGGATGAGAACTGTGCTGTGTGTTTCCTTTCACAAACGGAGTTAAATGCCAGGCTCTGGGTCTTTCTACAAGCAAGACTTCGTTTCTGGTAAACGCGGTCACTTTGCAGCTCAAAGGAAGCTACATAGTTCACAAAGCTCACACGTTTCTCGCTCTTAACTGAAAAACATTAGATGTTAGAGGACCTGTGGTTTGTATCAGTTTTAGAAGCAGAGTAGAACTAGATGTGTTCCGAGTGTGTAGGAAACACAGTTCTTTTGTTCTGAGCACACTCACATTTCCCGCCTTATTAGAGACTCTAGAAATTAAGAGCGTGCTTCTTGCTCTAAAGCAGGGTTTGTTTCATGGATGAGAACTGTGCTGTGTGTTTCCCTTCAGAAACGGAGTTAAATGCCAGGCTCTGGGTCTTCCTATATAGCAAGATTTCATTTCTGGTAAACACAGTCACTTTTCATCTCAAACGAAGGTACATAGTTCACGAAGCTCACACGTTTCTCGCTCTTTACTGGAAAGCATTGGATGTTAGAGGACCTGTGGTCTGTATCAGTTTCAGAAGGAGAGTTGAACTAGATATGGTCCGTGTGTGTAGGAAACACAGTTCTTTTGTTCTGAGCACACTCACGTTTCCCGCCTTATTAGAGACTCTAGAAAGCAAGAGCGTGCTTCTTGCTCTAAAGCAGAGTGTGTTTCATGGATGAGAACTGTGCTGTGTGTTTCCCTTCAGAAATGGAGTTAAATGCCAGGCTCTGTGTCTTTCTACAAGCAAGACTTCGTTTCTGGTGAACGCGGTCACTTTTCAGCTCCAAGGAAGCTACATAATTCACGAAGCTCACACGTTTCTTGCTCTTAACTGAAAAACATTGGATGTTAGAGGACCTGTGGTTTGTATCATTTTCAGAAGCGGAGTTGAAATAGATATGGTCCGTGTGTAGGAAACACAGTTCTTTTGTTCTGAGCACACTCACGTTTCCCGCCTCATTAGAGATTCTAGAAAGCAAGAGCGTGCTTCTTGCTCTAAAGCAGAGTGTGTTTCACGGATGAGAACTGTGCTGTGTGTTTCCCTTCAGAAACGGAGTTAAATGCCAGGTCTGTGTCTTCCTACAAGCAAGACTTCATTTCTGGTAAACCCTGTCACTTTTCAGCCCCAAGAGCTACATAGTTCACAAAGCTCACATGTTTCTCGCTCTTAACTGAAAAGCATTGGATTTTAGAGGACTTTGTTTTGTATCAGTTTCAGAAGCAGAGTTGAACTATATATGGTCCGTGTGTAGGAAATACAGTTCTTTTTTTCTGAACACACCCACGTTTGCTGCCTTTTTAGAGACTCTAAAAAGCAAGAGCGTTCTTCTTGCTCTAAAGCAGAGTGTGTTTCATGGATGAGAACTGTGCTGTGTGTTTCCTTTCACAAACAGAGTTAAATGCCAGGCTCTGGGTCTTTCTACAAGCAAGACTTCGTTTCTGGTAAACGCGGTCACTTTTCAGATCAAAGGAAGCTACATAGTTCACAAAGCTCACACGTTTCTCGCTCTTAACTGAAAAACATTAGATGTTGGAGGACCTGTGGTTTGTATCAGTTTTAGAAGCAGAGTAGAACTAGATGTGGTCCGTGTGTGTAGGAAACACAGTTCTTTTGTTCTGAGCACACTCACATTTCCCGCCTTATTAGAGACTCTAGAAAGCAAGAGCGTGCTTCTTGCTCTAAAGCACAGTGTGTTTCATGGATGAGAACTGTGCTGTGTGTTTCCCTTCAGAAACGGAGTTAAATGCCAGGCTCTGGGTCTTCCTATAAAGCAAGATTTCATTTCTGGTAAACACAGTCACTTTTCATCTCAAATGAAGGTACATAGTTCACGAAGCTCACACGTTTCTCGCTCTTTACTGGAAAGCATTGGATGTTAGAGGACCTGTGGTCTGTATCAGTTTCAGAAGGAGAGTTGAACTAGATATGGTCCGTGTGTGTAGGAAACACAGTTCTTTTGTTCTGAGCACACTCACGTTTCCCGCCTTATTAGAGACTCTAGAAAGCAAGAGCGTGCTTCTTGCTCTAAAGCACAGTGTGTTTCATGGATGAGAATTGTGCTGTGTGTTTCCCTTCAGAAACGGAGTTAAATGACAGGCTCTGTGTCTTCCTACAAGCAAGATTTCGTTTCTGGTAAACGCAGTCACTTTTCAGCTCAAAGGAAGCTACATAGTTCACGAAGCTCACACGTTTCTTGCTCTTAACTGAAAAGCATTGGATGTTAGAGGACCTGTGGCTTGTATCAGTTTGAGAAGCGGAGTTGAACTAGATATGGTCCCTGTGTGTAGGAAACACAGTTCTTTTGTTCTGAGCACACTCACGTTTCCCGCCTTATTAGAGACTCTAGAAAGCAAGAGCGTGCTTCTTGCTCTAAAGCACAGTGTGTTTCATGGAGGAGAACTGTGCTGTGTGTTTCCCTTCAGAAACGGAGTTAAATGACAGGCTCTGTGTCTTTCTACAAGCAAGACTTCGTTTCTGGTGAACGCGGTCACTTTTCAGCTCAAAGGAAGCTACATAGTTCACGAAGCTCACACGTTTCTTGCTCTTAACTGAAAAACATTGGATGTTAGAGGACCTGTGTTTTGTATCATTTTCAGAAGCGGAGTTGAAATAGATATGGTCCGTGTGTAGGAAACACAGTTCTTTTGTTCTGAGCACACTCACGTATCCAGCCTCATTAGAGATTCTAGAAAGCAAGAGCGTGCTTCTTGCTCTAAAGCAAAGTGTGTTTCATGGATGAGAACTGTGCTGTGTGTTTCCCTTCAGAAACGGAGTTAAATGCCAGTTCTGTGTCTTCCTACAATCAAGACTTCGTTTCTGGTAAACCCAGTCACTTTTCAGCCCAAAGAAACTACATAGTTCACAAAGCTCACACTTTTCTCGCTCTTAACTGAAAATCATTGGTTGTTAGAGGACCTTTGGTTTGTATCAGTTTCAGAAGCAGAGTTGAACTAGATATGGTCCGTGTGTGTAGAAAACACAGTTCTTTTGTTCTGAGCACACTCACGTTTTCCGCCTCATTAGAGACTCTAGAAAGCAAGAGCGTGCTTCTTGCTCTAAAGCAGAGTGTGTTTCATGCATGAGATCTGAGCTGTGTGTTTCCCTTCAGAAACGGAGTTAAATGCCCGGCTCTGTGTCTTCCTACAAGCAAGACTTCGTTTCTGGTAAATGCAGTCACCTTTCAGATCAAATGGAGCTACATAGTTCACGAAGCTCACCCGTTTCTCGCTCTTAACTGAAAAGCACTGGATGTTCGAGGACCTGTCGTCTGTATCAGTTTCAGAAGCAGAGTTGAACTAGATATGGTCCGTGTGTGTAGGAAACACAGTTCTATTGTTCTGAGCACACTCACATTTCCCGCCTTATTCGAGACTCTAGAAATTAAGAGCATGCTTCTTGATCTAAAGCAGAGTGTGTTTCATGGATGAGAACTGTGCTGTGTGTTTCCCTTCAGAAACGGAGTTAAATGCCAGGCTCTGTGTCTTTCTACAAGCAAGACTTCGTTTCTGGTAAACTCAGTCACTTTTCAGCCCAAAGAAGCTACATAGTTCACAAAGTTCACACTTTTCTCGCTCTTAACTGAAAATCATTGGTTGTTAGAGGACCTGTGGTTTGTATCAGTTTCAGAAGCAGAGTTGAACTATATATGGTCCTTGTGTGTAGGAAATACAGTTCTTTTTTTCTGAACACACTCACGTTTCCTGCCTTTTTAGAGACTCTAAAAAGCAAGAGCATGCTTCTGCTCTAAAGCAGAGTGTGATTCATGGATGAGAACTGTGCTGTGTGTTTCCTTTCACAAACGGAGTTAAATGCCAGGCTCTGGGTCTTTCTACAAGCAAGACTTCGTTTCTGGTAAACGCGGTCACTTTTCAGATCAAAGGAAGCTACATAGTTCACAAAGCTCACACGTTTCTCGCTCTTAACTGAAAAACATTAGATGTTAGAGGACCTGTGGTTTGTATCAGTTTTAGAAGCAGAGTAGAACTAGATGTGTTCCGAGTGTGTAGGAAACACAGTTCTTTTGTTCTGAGCACACTCACATTTCCCGCCTTATTAGAGACTCTAGAAATTAAGAGCGTGCTTCTTGCTCTAAAGCAGGGTTTGTTTCATGGATGAGAACTGTGCTGTGTGTTTCCCTTCAGAAACGGAGTTAAATGCCAGGCTCTGGGTCTTCCTATATAGCAAGATTTCATTTCTGGTAAACACAGTCACTTTTCATCTCAAACGAAGGTACATAGTTCACGAAGCTCACACGTTTCTCGCTCTTTACTGGAAAGCATTGGATGTTAGAGGACCTGTGGTTTGTATCATTTTCAGAAGCGGAGTTGAAATAGATATGGTCCGTGTGTAGGAAACACAGTTCTTTTGTTCTGAGCACACTCACGTTTCCCGCCTCATTAGAGATTCTAGAAAGCAAGAGCGTGCTTCTTGCTCTAAAGCAGAGTGTGTTTCACGGATGAGAACTGTGCTGTGTGTTTCCCTTCAGAAACGGAGTTAAATGCCAGGTCTGTGTCTTCCTACAAGCAAGACTTCATTTCTGGTAAACCCTGTCACTTTTCAGCCCCAAGAGCTACATAGTTCACAAAGCTCACATGTTTCTCGCTCTTAACTGAAAAGCATTGGATTTTAGAGGACTTTGTTTTGTATCATATTCAGAAGCAGAGTTGAACTATATATGGTCCGTGTGTAGGAAATACAGTTCTTTTTTTCTGAACACACCCACGTTTGCTGCCTTTTTAGAGACTCTAAAAAGCAAGAGCGTTCTTCTTGCTCTAAAGCAGAGTGTGTTTCATGGATGAGAACTGTGCTGTGTGTTTCCTTTCACAAACAGAGTTAAATGCCAGGCTCTGGGTCTTTCTACAAGCAAGACTTCATTTCTGGTAAACGCGGTCACTTTTCAGATCAAAGGAAGCTACATAGTTCACAAAGCTCACACGTTTCTCGCTCTTAACTGAAAAACATTAGATGTTGGAGGACCTGTGGTTTGTATCAGTTTTAGAAGCAGAGTAGAACTAGATGTGGTCCGTGTGTGTAGGAAACACAGTTCTTTTGTTCTGAGCACACTCACATTTCCAGCCTTATTAGAGACTCTAGAAAGCAAGAGTGTGCTTCTTGCTCTAAAGCAGGGTTTGTTTCATGGATGAGAACTGTGCTGTGTGTTTCCCTTCAGAAACGGAGTTAAATGCCAGGCTCTGGGTCTTCCTATAAAGCAAGATTTCATTTCTGGTAAACACAGTCACTTTTCATCTCAAACGAAGGTACATAGTTCACAAGGCTCACACGTTTCTCGCTCTTTACTGGAAAGCATTGGATGTTAGAGGACCTGTGGTCTGTATCAGTTTCAGAAGGAGAGTTGAACTAGATATGGTCCGTGTGTGTAGGAAACACAGTTCTTTTGTTCTGAGCACACTCATGTTTCCCGCCTTATTAGAGACTCTAGAAAGCAAGAGCGTGCTTCATGCTCTAAAACACAGTGTGTTTCATGGATGAGAATTGTGCTGTGTGTTTCCCTTCAGAAACGGAGTTAAATGCCAGGCTCTCTGTCTTCCTACAAGCAAGACTTCGTTTCTGGTAAACGCAGTCACTTTTTAGCTCAAAGGAAGCTACATAGTTCACGAAGCTCACACGTTTCTTGCTCTTAACTGAAAAGCATTGGATGTTAGAGGACCTGTGGCTTGTATCAGTTTGAGAAGCGGAGTTGAACTAGATATGGTCCCTGTGTGTAGGAAACACAGTTCTTTTGTTCTGAGCACACTCACGTTTCCCGTCTCATTAGAGATTCTAGAAAGCAAGAGCGTGCTTCTTGCTCTAAAGCAGAGTGTGTTTCATGGATGAGAACTGTGCTGTGTGTTTCCCTTCAGAAACGGAGTGAAATGCCAGGCTCTGTGTCTTTCTACAAGCAAGACTTCATTTCTGGTGAACGCGGTCACTTTTCAGCTCAAAGGAAGCTACATAGTTCACGAAGCTCACACGTTTCTTGCTCTTAACTGAAAAACATTGGATGTTAGAGGACCTGTGGTTTGTATCATTTTCAGAAGCGGAGTTGAAATAGATATGGTCCGTGTGTAGGAAACACAGTTCTTTTGTTCTGAGAACACTCACGTTTCCCGCCTCATTAGAGATTCTAGAAAGCAAGAGCATGCTTCTTGCTCTAAAGCAGAGTGTGTATCATGGATGAGAACTGTGCTGTGTGTTTCCCTTCAGAAACGGAGTTAAATGCCAGGTCTGTGTCTTCCTACAATCAAGACTTCGTTTCTGGTAAACCAAGTCACTTTTCAGCCCAAAGAAGCTACATAGTTCACAAAGATCACACTTTTCTCGCTCTTAACTGAAAATCATTGGTTGTTAGAGGACCTTTGGTTTGTATCAGTTTCAGAAGCAGAGTTGAACTAGATATGGTCCGTGTGTGTAGAAAACACAGTTCTTTTGTTCTGAGCACACTCACGTTTTCTGCCTCATTAGAGACTCTAGAAAGCAAGAGCGTGCTTCTTGCTCTAAAGCAGAGTGTGTTTCATGCATGAGATCTGAGCTGTGTGTTTCCCTTCAGAAACGGAGTTAAATGCCCGGCTCTGTGTCTTCCTACAAGCAAGACTTCGTTTCTGGTAAACGCAGTCATCTTTCAGATCAAACGGAGCTACATAGTTCACGGAGCTCACCCGTTTCTCGCTCTTAACTGAAAAGCATTGGATGTTCGAGGACCTGTCGTCTGTATCGGTTTCAGAAGCAGAGTTGAACTAGATATGGTCCGTGTATGTAGGAAACACAGGTCTATTGTTCTGAGCACACACACATTTCCCGCCTTATTCGAGAATCTAGAAATCAAGAGCATGCTTCTTGATCTAAAGCAGAGTGTGTTTCATGGATGAGAACTGTGCTGTGTGTTTCCCTTCAGAAACGGAGTTAAGTGCCAGGCTCTGTGTCTTTCTACAAGCAAGACTTCGTTTCTGGTAAACCCAGTCACTTTTCAGCCCAAAGAACCTACATAGTTCACAAAGTTCACACTTTTCTCGCTCTTAACTGAAAATCATTGGTTCTTAGAGGACCTTTGGTTTGTTTCAGTTTCAGAAGCAGAGTTGAACTATATATGGTCCTTGTGTGTAGGAAATACAGTTCTTTTTTTCTGAACACACTCACGTTTCCTGCCTTTTTAGAGACTCTAAAAAGCAAGAGCGTGCTTCTTGCTCTAAAGCAGAGTGTGTTTCATGGATGAGAACTGTGCTGTGTGTTTCCTTTCATAAACGGAGTTAAATGACAGGCTCTGGGTCTTTCTACAAGCAAGAGTTCTTTTCTGGTAAACGCGGTCACTTTTCAGCTCAAAGGAAGCTACATAGTTCACAAAGCTCACACGTTTCTCGCTCTTAACTGAAAAACATTAGATGTTAGAGGACCTGTGGTTTGTATCAGTTTTAGAAGCAGAGTAGAACTAGATGTGGTCCGTGTGTGTAGGAAACACAGTTCTTTTGTTCTGAGCACACTCACATTTCCCGCCTTATTAGAGACTCTAGAAAGCAAGAGTGTGCTTCTTGCTCTAAAGCAGGGTTTGTTTCATGGATGAGAACTGTGCTGTGTGTTTCCCTTCAGAAACGGAGTTAAATGCCAGGCTCTGGGTCTTCCTATAAAGCAAGATTTCATTTCTGGTAAACGCAGTCACTTTTCAGTCAAAGGAAGCTACATAATTCACGAAGCTCACACGTTTCTTGCTCTTAACTGAAAAACATTGGATGATAGAGGACCTGTGGTTTGTATCATTATCAGAAGCGGAGTTGAAATAGATATGGTCCGTGTGTAGGAAACACAGTTCTTTTGTTCTGAGCACACTCACGTTTCCCGCCTCATTAGAGATTCTAGAAAGCAAGAGCGTGCTTCTTGCTCTAAAGCAGAGTGTGTTTCATGGATGAGAACTGTGCTGTGTGTTTCCCTTCAGAAACGGAGTTAAATGCCAGGTCTGTGTCTTCCTACAAGCAAGACTTCATTTCTGGTAAACCCTGTCACTTTTCAGCCCCAAGAGCTACATAGTTCACAAAGCTCACATGTTTCTCGCTCTTAACTGAAAAGCATTGGATTTTAGAGGACTTTGTTTTGTATCATATTCAGAAGCAGAGTTGAACTATATATCGTCCGTGTGTAGGAAATACAGTTCTTTTTTTCTGAACACACCCACGTTTGCTGCCTTGTTAGAGACTCTAAAAAGCAAGAGCGTGCTTCTTGCTCTAAAGCAGAGTGTGTTTCATGGATGAGAACTGTGCTGTGTGTTTCCTTTCACAAACAGAGTTAAATGCCAGGCTCTGGGTCTTTCTACAAGCAAGACTTCGTTTCTGGTAAACGCGGTCACTTTTCAGATCAAAGGAAGCTACATAGTTCACAAAGCTCACACGTTTCTCGCTCTTAACTGAAAAACATTAGATGTTAGAGGACCTGTGGTTTGTATCAGTTTTAGAAGCAGAGTAGAACTAGATGTGGTCCGTGTGTGTAGGAAACACAGTTCTTTTGTTCTGAGCACACTCACATTTCCCGCCTTATTAGAGACTCTAGAAAGCAAGAGCGTGCTTCTTGCTCTAAAGCACAGTGTGTTTCATGGATGAGAACTGTGCTGTGTGTTTCCCTTCAGAAACGGAGTTAAATGCCAGGCTCTGGGTCTTCCTATAAAGCAAGATTTCATTTCTGGTAAACACAGTCACTTTTCATCTCAAACGAAGGTACATAGTTCACGAAGCTCACACGTTTGTCGCTCTTTACTGGAAAGCATTGGATGTTAGAGGACCTGTGGTCTGTATCAGATTGAGAAGGAGAGTTGAACTAGATATGGTCCGTGTGTGTAGGAAACACAGTTCTTTTGTTCTGAGCACACTCACGTTTCCCGCCTTATTAGAGACTCTAGAAAGCAAGAGCGTGCTTCTTGCTCTAAAGCACAGTGTGTTTCATGGATGAGAATTGTGCTGTGTGTTTCCCTTCAGAAACGGAGTTAAATGCCAGGCTCTGTGTCTTCCTACAAGCAAGATTTCGTTTCTGGTAAACGCAGTCACTTTTCAGCTCAAAGGAAGCTACATAGTTCACGAAGCTCACACGTTTCTTGCTCTTAACTGAAAAGCATTGGATGTTAGAGGACCTGTGGCTTGTATCAGTTTAAGAAGCGGAGTTGAACTAGATATGGTCCCTGTGTGTAGGAAACACAGTTCTTTTGTTCTGAGCACACTCACGTTTCCCGCCTCATTAGAGATTCTAGAAAGCAAGAGCGTGCTTCTTGCTGTAAAGCAGAGTGTGTTTAATGGATGAGAACTGTGCTGGGTGTTTCCCTTCAGAAACGGAGTTAAATGACAGGCTCTGTGTCTTTCTACAAGCAAGACTTCGTTTCTGGTGAACGCGGTCACTTTTCAGCTCAAAGGAAGCTACATAGTTCACGAAGCTCACACGTTTCTTGCTCTTAACTGAAAAACATTGGATGTTAGAGGACCTGTGGTTTGTATCATTTTCAGAAGCTGAGTTGAAATAGATATGGTACGTGTGTAGGAAACACAGTTCTTTTGTTCTGAGCACACTCACGTTTCCCGCCTCATTAGAGATTCTAGAAAGCAAGAGCGTGCTTCTTGCTCTAAAGCAGAGTGTGTTTCATGGATGAGAACTGTGCTGTGTGTTTCCCTTCAGAAACGGAGTTAAATGCCAGGTCTGTGTCTTCCTACAATCAAGACTTCGTTTCTGGTAAACCCAGTCACTTTTCAGCCCAAAGAAGCTACATAGTTCACAAAGCTCACACTTTTCTCGCTCTTAACTGAAAATCATTGGTTGTTAGAGGACCTTTGGTTTGTATCAGTTTCAGAAGCAGAGTTGAACTAGATATGGTCCGTGTGTGTAGAAAACACAGTTCTTTTGTTCTGAGCACACTCACGTTTTCCGCCTCATTAGAGACTCTAGAAAGCAAGAGCATGCTTCTTGCTCTAAAGCAGAGTGTGTTTCATGCATGAGATCTGAGCTGTGTGTTTCCCTTCAGAAACGGAGTTAAATGCCATGCTCTGTGTCTTTCTACAAGCAAGACTTCGTTTCTGGTAAACGCAGTCACCTTTCAGATCAAACGGATCTACATAGTTCACGAAGCTCACCCGTTTCTCGCTCTTAACTGAAAAGCATTGGATGTTAGAGGACCTGTGGCTTGTATCAGTTTGAGAAGCGGAGTTGAACTAGATATGGTCCCTGTGTGTAGGAAACACAGTTCTTTTGTTCTGAGCACACTCACGTTTCCCGTCTCATTAGAGATTCTAGAAAGCAAGAGCGTGCTTCTTGCTCTAAAGCAGAGTGTGTTTCATGGATGAGAACTGTGCTGTGTGTTTCCCTTCAGAAACGGAGTGAAATGCCAGGCTCTGTGTCTTTCTACAAGCAAGACTTCATTTCTGGTGAACGCGGTCACTTTTCAGCTCAAAGGAAGCTACATAGTTCACGAAGCTCACACGTTTCTTGCTCTTAACTGAAAAACATTGGATGTTAGAGGACCTGTGGTTTGTATCATTTTCAGAAGCGGAGTTGAAATAGATATGGTCCGTGTGTAGGAAACACAGTTCTTTTGTTCTGAGAACACTCACGTTTCCCGCCTCATTAGAGATTCTAGAAAGCAAGAGCATGCTTCTTGCTCTAAAGCAGAGTGTGTATCATGGATGAGAACTGTGCTGTGTGTTTCCCTTCAGAAACGGAGTTAAATGCCAGGTCTGTGTCTTCCTACAATCAAGACTTCGTTTCTGGTAAACCAAGTCACTTTTCAGCCCAAAGAAGCTACATAGTTCACAAAGATCACACTTTTCTCGCTCTTAACTGAAAATCATTGGTTGTTAGAGGACCTTTGGTTTGTATCAGTTTCAGAAGCAGAGTTGAACTAGATATGGTCCGTGTGTGTAGAAAACACAGTTCTTTTGTTCTGAGCACACTCACGTTTTCTGCCTCATTAGAGACTCTAGAAAGCAAGAGCGTGCTTCTTGCTCTAAAGCAGAGTGTGTTTCATGCATGAGATCTGAGCTGTGTGTTTCCCTTCAGAAACGGAGTTAAATGCCCGGCTCTGTGTCTTCCTACAAGCAAGACTTCGTTTCTGGTAAACGCAGTCATCTTTCAGATCAAACGGAGCTACATAGTTCACGGAGCTCACCCGTTTCTCGCTCTTAACTGAAAAGCATTGGATGTTCGAGGACCTGTCGTCTGTATCGGTTTCAGAAGCAGAGTTGAACTAGATATGGTCCGTGTATGTAGGAAACACAGGTCTATTGTTCTGAGCACACACACATTTCCCGCCTTATTCGAGAATCTAGAAATCAAGAGCATGCTTCTTGATCTAAAGCAGAGTGTGTTTCATGGATGAGAACTGTGCTGTGTGTTTCCCTTCAGAAACGGAGTTAAGTGCCAGGCTCTGTGTCTTTCTACAAGCAAGACTTCGTTTCTGGTAAACCCAGTCACTTTTCAGCCCAAAGAACCTACATAGTTCACAAAGTTCACACTTTTCTCGCTCTTAACTGAAAATCATTGGTTCTTAGAGGACCTTTGGTTTGTTTCAGTTTCAGAAGCAGAGTTGAACTATATATGGTCCTTGTGTGTAGGAAATACAGTTCTTTTTTTCTGAACACACTCACGTTTCCTGCCTTTTTAGAGACTCTAAAAAGCAAGAGCGTGCTTCTTGCTCTAAAGCAGAGTGTGTTTCATGGATGAGAACTGTGCTGTGTGTTTCCTTTCATAAACGGAGTTAAATGACAGGCTCTGGGTCTTTCTACAAGCAAGAGTTCTTTTCTGGTAAACGCGGTCACTTTTCAGCTCAAAGGAAGCTACATAGTTCACAAAGCTCACACGTTTCTCGCTCTTAACTGAAAAACATTAGATGTTAGAGGACCTGTGGTTTGTATCAGTTTTAGAAGCAGAGTAGAACTAGATGTGGTCCGTGTGTGTAGGAAACACAGTTCTTTTGTTCTGAGCACACTCACATTTCCCGCCTTATTAGAGACTCTAGAAAGCAAGAGTGTGCTTCTTGCTCTAAAGCAGGGTTTGTTTCATGGATGAGAACTGTGCTGTGTGTTTCCCTTCAGAAACGGAGTTAAATGCCAGGCTCTGGGTCTTCCTATAAAGCAAGATTTCATTTCTGGTAAACGCAGTCACTTTTCAGTCAAAGGAAGCTACATAATTCACGAAGCTCACACGTTTCTTGCTCTTAACTGAAAAACATTGGATGATAGAGGACCTGTGGTTTGTATCATTATCAGAAGCGGAGTTGAAATAGATATGGTCCGTGTGTAGGAAACACAGTTCTTTTGTTCTGAGCACACTCACGTTTCCCGCCTCATTAGAGATTCTAGAAAGCAAGAGCGTGCTTCTTGCTCTAAAGCAGAGTGTGTTTCATGGATGAGAACTGTGCTGTGTGTTTCCCTTCAGAAACGGAGTTAAATGCCAGGTCTGTGTCTTCCTACAAGCAAGACTTCATTTCTGGTAAACCCTGTCACTTTTCAGCCCCAAGAGCTACATAGTTCACAAAGCTCACATGTTTCTCGCTCTTAACTGAAAAGCATTGGATTTTAGAGGACTTTGTTTTGTATCATATTCAGAAGCAGAGTTGAACTATATATCGTCCGTGTGTAGGAAATACAGTTCTTTTTTTCTGAACACACCCACGTTTGCTGCCTTGTTAGAGACTCTAAAAAGCAAGAGCGTGCTTCTTGCTCTAAAGCAGAGTGTGTTTCATGGATGAGAACTGTGCTGTGTGTTTCCTTTCACAAACAGAGTTAAATGCCAGGCTCTGGGTCTTTCTACAAGCAAGACTTCGTTTCTGGTAAACGCGGTCACTTTTCAGATCAAAGGAAGCTACATAGTTCACAAAGCTCACACGTTTCTCGCTCTTAACTGAAAAACATTAGATGTTAGAGGACCTGTGGTTTGTATCAGTTTTAGAAGCAGAGTAGAACTAGATGTGGTCCGTGTGTGTAGGAAACACAGTTCTTTTGTTCTGAGCACACTCACATTTCCCGCCTTATTAGAGACTCTAGAAAGCAAGAGCGTGCTTCTTGCTCTAAAGCACAGTGTGTTTCATGGATGAGAACTGTGCTGTGTGTTTCCCTTCAGAAACGGAGTTAAATGCCAGGCTCTGGGTCTTCCTATAAAGCAAGATTTCATTTCTGGTAAACACAGTCACTTTTCATCTCAAACGAAGGTACATAGTTCACGAAGCTCACACGTTTGTCGCTCTTTACTGGAAAGCATTGGATGTTAGAGGACCTGTGGTCTGTATCAGTTTGAGAAGGAGAGTTGAACTAGATATGGTCCGTGTGTGTAGGAAACACAGTTCTTTTGTTCTGAGCACACTCACGTTTCCCGCCTTATTAGAGACTCTAGAAAGCAAGAGCGTGCTTCTTGCTCTAAAGCACAGTGTGTTTCATGGATGAGAATTGTGCTGTGTGTTTCCCTTCAGAAACGGAGTTAAATGCCAGGCTCTGTGTCTTCCTACAAGCAAGATTTCGTTTCTGGTAAACGCAGTCACTTTTCAGCTCAAAGGAAGCTACATAGTTCACGAAGCTCACACGTTTCTTGCTCTTAACTGAAAAGCATTGGATGTTAGAGGACCTGTGGCTTGTATCAGTTTAAGAAGCGGAGTTGAACTAGATATGGTCCCTGTGTGTAGGAAACACAGTTCTTTTGTTCTGAGCACACTCACGTTTCCCGCCTCATTAGAGATTCTAGAAAGCAAGAGCGTGCTTCTTGCTGTAAAGCAGAGTGTGTTTAATGGATGAGAACTGTGCTGGGTGTTTCCCTTCAGAAACGGAGTTAAATGACAGGCTCTGTGTCTTTCTACAAGCAAGACTTCGTTTCTGGTGAACGCGGTCACTTTTCAGCTCAAAGGAAGCTACATAGTTCACGAGGCTCACACGTTTCTTGCTCTTAACTGAAAAACATTGGATGTTAGAGGACCTGTGGTTTGTATCATTTTCAGAAGCTGAGTTGAAATAGATATGGTACGTGTGTAGGAAACACAGTTCTTTTGTTCTGAGCACACTCACGTTTCCCGCCTCATTAGAGATTCTAGAAAGCAAGAGCGTGCTTCTTGCTCTAAAGCAGAGTGTGTTTCATGGATGAGAACTGTGCTGTGTGTTTCCCTTCAGAAACGGAGTTAAATGCCAGGTCTGTGTCTTCCTACAATCAAGACTTCGTTTCTGGTAAACCCAGTCACTTTTCAGCCCAAAGAAGCTACATAGTTCACAAAGCTCACACTTTTCTCGCTCTTAACTGAAAATCATTGGTTGTTAGAGGACCTTTGGTTTGTATCAGTTTCAGAAGCAGAGTTGAACTAGATATGGTCCGTGTGTGTAGAAAACACAGTTCTTTTGTTCTGAGCACACTCACGTTTTCCGCCTCATTAGAGACTCTAGAAAGCAAGAGCATGCTTCTTGCTCTAAAGCAGAGTGTGTTTCATGCATGAGATCTGAGCTGTGTGTTTCCCTTCAGAAACGGAGTTAAATGCCATGCTCTGTGTCTTTCTACAAGCAAGACTTCGTTTCTGGTAAATGCAGTCACCTTTCAGATCAAACGGATCTACATAGTTCACGAAGCTCACCCGTTTCTCGCTCTTAACTGAAAAGCATTGGATGTTCGAGGACCTGTCGTCTGTGTCAGTTTCAGAAGCAGAGTTGAACTAGTTATGGTCCGTGTGTGTAGGAAACACAGTTCTATTGTTCTGAGCACACTCACATTTCCCGCCTTATTCGAGACTCTAGAAATTAAGAGCATGCTTCTTGATCTAAAGCAGAGTGTGTTTCATGGATGAGAACTGTGCTGTGTGTTTCCCTTCAGAAACGGAGTTAAATGCCAGGCTCTGTGTCTTTCTACAAGCAAGACTTCGTTTCTGGTAAACCCAGTCACTTTTCAGCCCAAAGAAGCTACATAGTTCACAAAGTTCACACTTTTCTCGCTCTTAACTGAAAATCATTGGTTGTTAGAGGACCTGTGGTTTGTATCAGTTTCAGAAGCAGAGTTGAACTATATATGGTCCTTGTGTGTAGGAAATACAGTTCTTTTTTTCTGAACACACTCACGTTTCCTGCCTTTTTAGAGACTCTAAAAAGCAAGAGCGTGCTTCTTGCTCTAAAGCAGAGTGTGATTCATGGATGAGAACTGTGCTGTGTGTTTCCTTTCACAAACGGAGTTAAATGCCAGGCTCTGGGTCTTTCTACAAGCAAGACTTCGTTTCTGGTAAACGCGGTCACTTTTCAGCTCAAAGGAAGCTACATAGTTCACAAAGCTCACACGTTTCTCGCTCTTAACTGAAAAACATTAGATGTTAGAGGACCTGTGGTTTGTATCAGTTTTAGAAGCAGAGTAGAACTAGATGTGTTCCGAGTGTGTAGGAAACACAGTTCTTTTGTTCTGAGCACACTCACATTTCCCGCCTTATTAGAGACTCTAGAAATTAAGAGCGTGCTTCTTGCTCTAAAGCAGGGTTTGTTTCATGGATGAGAACTGTGCTGTGTGTTTCCCTTCAGAAACGGAGTTAAATGCCAGGCTCTGGGTCTTCCTATATAGCAAGATTTCATTTCTGGTAAACACAGTCACTTTTCATCTCAAACGAAGGTACATAGTTCACGAAGCTCACACGTTTCTCGCTCTTTCCTGGAAAGCATTGGATGTTAGAGGACCTGTGGTCTGTATCAGTTTCAGAAGGAGAGTTGAACTAGATATGGTCCGTGTGTGTAGGAAACACAGTTCTTTTGTTCTGAGCACACTCACGTTTCCCGCCTTATTAGAGACTCTAGAAAGCAAGAGCGTGCTTCTTGCTCTAAAGCAGAGTGTGTTTCATGGATGAGAATTGTGCTGTGTGTTTCCCTTCAGAAATGGAGTTAAATGCCAGGCTCTGTGTCTTCCTACAAGCAAGACTTCGTTTCTGGTAAACGCAGTCAGTTTTCAGTCAAAGGAAGCTACATAGTTCACGAAGCTCACACGTTTCTTGCTCTTAACTGAAAAGCATTGGATGTTAGAGGACCTGTGGCTTGTATCAGTTTGAGAAGCAGAGTTGAACTAGATATGGTCCCTGTGTGTAGGAAACACAGTTCTTTTGTTCTGAGCACACTCACGTTTCCCGCCTCATTAGAGATTCTAAAGCAAGAGGGTGCTTCTTGCTCTAAAGCAGAGTGTGTTTCATGGATGAGAACTGTGCTGTGTGTTTCCCTTCAGAAACGGAGTTAAATGCCAGGCTCTGTGTCTTTCTACAAGCAAGACTTCGTTTCTGGTGAACGCGGTCACTTTTCAGCTCCAAGGAAGCTACATAATTCACGAAGCTCACACGTTTCTTGCTCTTAACTGAAAAACATTGGATGTTAGAGGACCTGTGGTTTGTATCATTTTCAGAAGCGGAGTTGAAATAGATATGGTCCGTGTGTAGGAAACACAGTTCTTTTGTTCTGAGCACACTCACGTTTCCCGCCTCATTAGAGATTCTAGAAAGCAAGAGCGTGCTTCTTGCTCTAAAGCAGAGTGTGTTTCACGGATGAGAACTGTGCTGTGTGTTTCCCTTCAGAAACGGAGTTAAATGCCAGGACTGTGTCTTCCTACAAGCAAGACTTCATTTCTGGTAAACCCTGTCACTTTTCAGCCCCAAGAGCTACATAGTTCACAAAGCTCACATGTTTCTCGCTCTTAACTGAAAAGCATTGGATTTTAGAGGACTTTGTTTTGTATCATATTCAGAAGCAGAGTTGAACTATATATGGTCCGTGTGTAGGAAATACAGTTCTTTTTTTCTGAACACACCCACGTTTGCTGCCTTTTTAGAGACTCTAAAAAGCAAGAGCGTTCTTCTTGCTCTAAAGCAGAGTGTGTTTCATGGATGAGAACTGTGCTGTGTGTTTCCTTTCACAAACAGAGTTAAATGCCAGGCTCTGGGTCTTTCTACAAGCAAGACTTCGTTTCTGGTAAACGCGGTCACTTTTCAGATCAAAGGAAGCTACATAGTTCACAAAGCTCACACGTCTCTCGCTCTTAACTGAAAAACATTAGATGTTGGAGGACCTGTGGTTTGTATCAGTTTTAGAAGCAGAGTAGAACTAGATGTGGTCCGTGTGTGTAGGAAACACAGTTCTTTTGTTCTGAGCACACTCACATTTCCAGCCTTATTAGAGACTCTAGAAAGCAAGAGTGTGCTTCTTGCTCTAAAGCAGGGTTTGTTTCATGGATGAGAACTGTGCTGTGTGTTTCCCTTCAGAAACGGAGTTAAATGCCAGGCTCTGGGTCTTCCTATAAAGCAAGATTTCATTTCTGGTAAACACAGTCACTTTTCATCTCAAACGAAGGTACATAGTTCACAAGGCTCACACGTTTCTCGCTCTTTACTGGAAAGCATTGGATGTTAGAGGACCTGTGGTCTGTATCAGTTTCAGAAGGAGAGTTGAACTAGATATGGTCCGTGTGTGTAGGAAACACAGTTCTTTTGTTCTGAGCACACTCACGTTTCCCGCCTTATTAGAGACTATAGAAAGCAAGAGCGTGCTTCTTGCTCTAAAGCAGAGTGTGTTTCATGGATGAGAATTGTGCTGTGTGTTTCCCTTCAGAAATGGAGTTAAATGCCAGGCTCTGTGTCTTCCTACAAGCAAGACTTCGTTTCTGGTAAACGCAGTCAGTTTTCAGTCAAAGGAAGCTACATAGTTCACGAAGCTCACACGTTTCTTGCTCTTAACTGAAAAGCATTGGATGTTAGAGGACCTGTGGCTTGTATCAGTTTGAGAAGCAGAGTTGAACTAGATATGGTCCCTGTGTGTAGGAAACACAGTTCTTTTGTTCTGAGCACACTCACGATTCCCGCCTCATTAGAGATTCTAAAGCAAGAGGGTGCTTCTTGCTCTAAAGCAGAGTGTGTTTCATGGATGAGAACTGTGCTGTGTGTTTCCCTTCAGAAACGGAGTTAAATGCCAGGCTCTGTGTCTTTCTACAAGCAAGACTTCGTTTCTGGTGAACGCGGTCACTTTTCAGCTCCAAGGAAGCTACATAATTCACGAAGCTCACACGTTTCTTGCTCTTAACTGAAAAACATTGGATGTTAGAGGACCTGTGGTTTGTATCATTTTCAGAAGCGGAGTTGAAATAGATATGGTCCGTGTGTAGGAAACACAGTTCTTTTGTTCTGAGCACACTCACGTTTCCCGCCTCATTAGAGATTCTAGAAAGCAAGAGCGTGCTTCTTGCTCTAAAGCAGAGTGTGTTTCACGGATGAGAACTGTGCTGTGTGTTTCCCTTCAGAAACGGAGTTAAATGCCAGGTCTGTGTCTTCCTACAAGCAAGACTTCATTTCTGGTAAACCCTGTCACTTTTCAGCCCCAAGAGCTACATAGTTCACAAAGCTCACATGTTTCTCGCTCTTAACTGAAAAGCATTGGATTTTAGAGGACTTTGTTTTGTATCATATTCAGAAGCAGAGTTGAACTATATATGGTCCGTGTGTAGGAAATACAGTTCTTTTTTTCTGAACACACCCACGTTTGCTGCCTTTTTAGAGACTCTAAAAAGCAAGAGCGTTCTTCTTGCTCTAAAGCAGAGTGTGTTTCATGGATGAGAACTGTGCTGTGTGTTTCCTTTCACAAACAGAGTTAAATGCCAGGCTCTGGGTCTTTCTACAAGCAAGACTTCGTTTCTGGTAAACGCGGTCACTTTTCAGATCAAAGGAAGCTACATAGTTCACAAAGCTCACACGTCTCTCGCTCTTAACTGAAAAACATTAGATGTTGGAGGACCTGTGGTTTGTATCAGTTTTAGAAGCAGAGTAGAACTAGATGTGGTCCGTGTGTGTAGGAAACACAGTTCTTTTGTTCTGAGCACACTCACATTTCCAGCCTTATTAGAGACTCTAGAAAGCAAGAGTGTGCTTCTTGCTCTAAAGCAGGGTTTGTTTCATGGATGAGAACTGTGCTGTGTGTTTCCCTTCAGAAACGGAGTTAAATGCCAGGCTCTGGGTCTTCCTATAAAGCAAGATTTCATTTCTGGTAAACACAGTCACTTTTCATCTCAAACGAAGGTACATAGTTCACAAGGCTCACACGTTTCTCGCTCTTTACTGGAAAGCATTGGATGTTAGAGGACCTGTGGTCTGTATCAGTTTCAGAAGGAGAGTTGAACTAGATATGGTCCGTGTGTGTAGGAAACACAGTTCTTTTGTTCTGAGCACACTCACGTTTCCCGCCTTATTAGAGACTCTAGAAAGCAAGAGCGTGCTTCATGCTCTAAAACACAGTGTGTTTCATGGATGAGAATTGTGCTGTGTGTTTCCCTTCAGAAACGGAGTTAAATGCCAGGCTCTCTGTCTTCCTACAAGCAAGACTTCGTTTCTGGTAAACGCAGTCACTTTTCAGCTCAAAGGAAGCTACATAGTTCACGAAGCTCACACGTTTCTTGCTCTTAACTGAAAAGCATTGGATGTTAGAGGACCTGTGGCTTGTATCAGTTTGAGAAGCGGAGTTGAACTAGATATGGTCCCTGTGTGTAGGAAACACAGTTCTTTTGTTCTGAGCACACTCACGTTTCCCGTCTCATTAGAGATTCTAGAAAGCAAGAGCGTGCTTCTTGCTCTAAAGCAGAGTGTGTTTCATGGATGAGAACTGTGCTGTGTGTTTCCCTTCAGAAACGGAGTGAAATGCCAGGCTCTGTGTCTTTCTACAAGCAAGACTTCGTTTCTGGTGAACGCGGTCACTTTTCAGCTCAAAGGAAGCTACATAGTTCACGAAGCTCACACGTTTCTTGCTCTTAACTGAAAAACATTGGATGTTAGAGGACCTGTGGTTTGTATCATTTTCAGAAGCGGAGTTGAAATAGATATGGTCCGTGTGTAGGAAAGACAGTTCTTTTGTTCTGAGAACACTCACGTTTCCCGCCTCATTAGAGATTCTAGAAAGCAAGAGCATGCTTCTTGCTCTAAAGCAGAGTGTGTATCATGGATGAGAACTGTGCTGTGTGTTTCCCTTCAGAAACGGAGTTAAATGCCAGGTCTGTGTCTTCCTACAATCAAGACTTCGTTTCTGGTAAACCTAGTCACTTTTCAGCCCAAAGAAGCTACATAGTTCACAAAGATCACACTTTTCTCGCTCTTAACTGAAAATCATTGGTTGTTAGAGGACCTTTGGTTTGTATCAGTTTCAGAAGCAGAGTTGAACTAGATATGGTCCGTGTGTGTAGAAAACACAGTTCTTTTGTTCTGAGCACACTCACGTTTTCTGCCTCATTAGAGACTCTAGAAAGCAAGAGCGTGCTTCTTGCTCTAAAGCAGAGTGTGTTTCATGCATGAGATCTGAGCTGTGTGTTTCCCTTCAGAAACGGAGTTAAATGCCCGGCTCTGTGTCTTCCTACAAGCAAGACTTCGTTTCTGGTAAACGCAGTCATCTTTCAGATCAAACGGAGCTACATAGTTCACGGAGCTCACCCGTTTCTCGCTCTTAACTGAAAAGCATTGGATGTTCGAGGACCTGTCGTCTGTATCGGTTTCAGAAGCAGAGTTGAACTAGATATGGTCCGTGTATGTAGGAAACACAGGTCTATTGTTCTGAGCACACTCACATTTCCCGCCTTATTCGAGAATCTAGAAATCAAGAGCATGCTTCTTGATCTAAAGCAGAGTGTGTTTCATGGATGAGAACTGTGCTGTGTGTTTCCCTTCAGAAACGGAGTTAAGTGCCAGGCTCTGTGTCTTTCTACAAGCAAGACTTCGTTTCTGGTAAACCCAGTCACTTTTCAGCCCAAAGAACCTACATAGTTCACAAAGTTCACACTTTTCTCGCTCTTAACTGAAAATCATTGGTTCTTAGAGGACCTTTGGTTTGTTTCAGTTTCAGAAGCAGAGTTGAACTATATATGGTCCTTGTGTGTAGGAAATACAGTTCTTTTTTTCTGAACACACTCACGTTTCCTGCCTTTTTAGAGACTCTAAAAAGCAAGAGCGTGCTACTTGCTCTAAAGCAGAGTGTGTTTCATGGATCATATCTGAGCTGTGTGTTTCCCTTCAGAAACGGAGTTAAATGCCTGTCTCTTTGTCTTCCTACATGCAAAACTTCGTTTCTGGTAAACGCAGTCACGTTTCAGATGAAAGGAAGCTACATAGTTCACAAAGCTCACACGTTTCTTGCTCTTAACTGAAAAACATTAGATGTTAGAGGACCTGTGGTTTGTATCAGTTTTAGAAGCAGAGTAGAACTAGATGTGGTCCGTGTGTATAGGAAACACCGTTCTTTTGTTCTGAGCACACTCACTTTTCCCGCCTCATTAGAGACTGTAGAAAGCAAGAGCGTGCTTCTCGCTCTAAAGCAGAGTGTGTTTCATGGATGAGAACTGTGCTGTGTGTTTCCCTTCAGAAACGGAGTTAAATGCCAGGCTCTTTGTCTTCCCACAAGCAAGACTTCGTTTATGGTAAACGCAGTCACTTTTCAGCTCAAAGGAAGCTACATAGTTCACAAAGCTCACACGTTTCTTGCTCTTAAATGAAAAGCATTGGATGTTAGAGGACCTGTGGCTTGTATCAGTTTGAGAAGCGGAGTTGAACTAGATATGGTCCCTGTGTGTAGGAAACACAGTTCTTTGGTTCTGAGCACTCTCACGTTTCCCGCCTCATTAGAGACTCTAGAAAGCAAGAGCATGCTTCTTGCTCTAAAGCAGAGTGTGTTTCATGGATGAGAACTGTGCTGTGTGTTTCCCTTCAGAAACGGAGTTAAATGCCAGGCTCTGTGTCTTTCTACAAGCAAGACTTCGTTTCTGGTGAACGCGGTCACTTTTCAGCTCAAAGGAAGCTACATAATTCACGAAGCTCACACGTTTCTTGCTCTTAACTGAAAAACATTGGATGTTAGAGGACCTGTGGTTTGTATCAGTTTCAGAAGCGGAGTTGAAATAGATATGGTCCGTGTGTAGGAAACACAGTTCTTTTGTTCTGAGCACACTCACGTTTCCCGCCTCATTAGAGATTCTAGAAAGCAAGAGCGTGCTTCTTGCTCTAAAGCAGAGTGTGTTTCACGGATGAGAACTGTGCTGTGTGTTTCCCTTCAGAAACGGAGTTAAATGCCAGGTCTGTGTCTTCCTACAATCAAGACTTCATTTCTGGTAAACCCTGTCACTTTTCAGCCCTAAGAGCTACATAGTTCACAAAGCTCACATGTTTCTCGCTCTTAACTGAAAAGCATTGGATTTTAGAGGACTTTGTTTTGTATCATATTCAGAAGCAGAGTTGAAGTATATATGGTCCGTGTGTAGGAAATACAGTTCTTTTTTTCTGAACACACCCACGTTTGCTGCCTTTTTAGAGACTCTAAAAAGCAAGAGCGTGCTTCTTGCTCTAAAGCAGAGTGTGTTTCATGGATGAGAACTGTGCTGTGTGTTTCCTTTCACAAACAGAGTTAAATGCCAGGCTCTGGGTCTTTCTACAAGCAAGACTTCGTTTCTGGTAAACGCGGTCACTTTTCAGATCAAAGGAAGCTACATAGTTCACAAAGCTCACACGTTTCTCGCTCTTAACTGAAAAACATTAGATGTTGGAGGACCTGTGGTTTGTATCAGTTTTAGAAGCAGAGTAGAACTAGATGTGGTCCGTGTGTGTAGGAAACACAGTTCTTTTGTTCTGAGCACACTCACATTTCCCGCCTTATTAGAGACTCTAGAAAGCAAGAGTGTGCTTCTTGCTCTAAAGCAGGGTTTGTTTCATGGATGAGAACTGTGCTGTGTGTTTCCCTTCAGAAACGGAGTTAAATGCCAGGCTCTGGGTCTTCCTATAAAGCAAGATTTCATTTCTGGTAAACACAGTCACTTTTCATCTCAAACGAAGGTACATAGTTCACAAGGCTCACACGTTTCTCGCTCTTTACTGGAAAGCATTGGATGTTAGAGGACCTGTGGTCTGTATCAGTTTCAGAAGGAGAGTTGAACTAGATATGGTCCGTGTGTGTAGGAAACACAGTTCGTTTGTTCTGAGCACACTCACGTTTCCCGCCTTATTAGAGACTCTAGAAAGCAAGAGCGTGCATCATGCTCTAAAACACAGTGTGTTTCATGGATGAGAATTGTGCTGTGTGTTTCCTTTCACAAACAGAGTTAAATGCCAGGCTCTCTGTCTTCCTACAAGCAAGACTTCGTTTCTGGTAAACGCAGTCATCTTTCAGATCAAACGGAGCTACATAGTTCACGAAGCTCACCCGTTTCTCGCTCTTAACTGAAAAGCATTGGATGTTCGAGGACCTGTCGTCTGTATCGGTTTCAGAAGCAGAGTTGAACTATATATGATCCTTGTGTGTAGGAAATACAGTTCTTTTTTTCTGAACACACCCACGTTTGCTGCCTTTTTAGAGACTCTAAAAAGCAAGAGCGTGCTTCTTGCTCTAAAGCAGAGTGTGTTTCATGGATGAGAACTGTGCTGTGTGTTTCCTTTCATAAACGGAGTTAAATGACAGGCTCTGGGTCTTTCTACAAGCAAGAGTTCGTTTCTGGTAAACGCGGTCACTTTTCAGCTCAAAGGAAGCTACATAGTTCACAAAGCTCACACGTTTCTCGCTCTTAACTGAAAAACATTAGATGTTAGAGGACCTGTGGTTTGTATCAGTTTTAGAAGCAGAGTAGAACTAGATGTGGTCCGTGTGTGTAGGAAACACAGTTCTTTTGTTCTGAGCACACTCACATTTCCCGCCTTATTAGAGACTCTAGAAAGCAAGAGTGTGCTTCTTGCTCTAAAGCAGGGTTTGTTTCATGGATGAGAACTGTGCTGTGTGTTTCCCTTCAGAAACGGAGTTAAATGCCAGGCTCTGGGTCTTCCTATAAAGCAAGATTTCATTTCTGGTAAACGCAGTCACTTTTCAGTCAAAGGAAGCTACATAATTCACGAAGCTCACACGTTTCTTGCTCTTAACTGAAAAACATTGGATGTTAGAGGACCTGTGGTTTGTATCATTTTCAGAAGCGGAGTTGAAATAGATATGGTCCGTGTGTAGGAAACACAGTTCTTTTGTTCTGAGCACACTCACGTTTCCCGCCTCATTAGAGATTCTAGAAAGCAAGAGCGTGCTTCTTGTTCTAAAGCAGAGTGTGTTTCATGGATGAGAACTGTGCTGTGTGTTTCCCTTCAGAAACGGAGTTAAATGCCAGGTCTGTGTCTTCCTACAAGCAAGACTTCATTTCTGGTAAACCCTGTCACTTTTCAGCCCCAAGAGCTACATAGTTCACAAAGCTCACATGTTTCTCGCTCTTAACTGAAAAGCATTGGATTTTAGAGGACTTTGTTTTGTATCATATTCAGAAGCAGAGTTGAAGTATATATGGTCCGTGTGTAGGAAATACAGTTCTTTTTTTCTGAACACACCCACGTTTGCTGCCTTTTTAGAGACTCTAAAAAGCAAGAGCGTGCTTCTTGCTCTAAAGCAGAGTGTGTTTCATGGATGAGAACTGTGCTGTGTGTTTCCTTTCACAAACAGAGTTAAATGCCAGGCTCTGGGTCTTTCTACAAGCAAGACTTCGATTCTGGTAAACGCGGTCACTTTTCAGATCAAAGGAAGCTACATAGTTCACAAAGCTCACACGTTTCTCGCTCTTAACTGAAAAACATTAGATGTTAGAGGACCTGTGGTTTGTATCAGTTTTAGAAGCAGAGTAGAACTAGATGTGGTCCGTGTGTGTAGGAAACACAGTTCTTTTGTTCTGAGCACACTCACATTTCCCGCCTTAGTAGAGACTCTAGAAAGCAAGAGTGTGCTTCTTGCTCTAAAGCAGGGTTTGTTTCATGGATGAGAACTGTACTGTGTGTTTCCCTTCAGAAACGGAGTTAAATGCCAGGCTCTGGGTCTTCCTATAAAGCAAGATTTCATTTCTGGTAAACACAGTCACTTTTCATCTCAAACGAAGGTACGTAGTTCACGAAGCTCACACGTTTCTCGCTCTTTACTGGAAAGCATTGGATGTTAGAGGACCTGTGGTCTGTATCAGTTTCAGAAGGAGAGTTGAACTAGATATGGTCCGTGTGTGTAGGAAACACAGTTCTTTTTTTCTGAGCACACTCACGTTTCCCGCCTTATTAGAGACTCTAGAAAGCAAGAGCGTGCTTCTTGCTCTAAAGCACAGTGTGTTTCATGGATGAGAATTGTGCTGTGTGTTTCCCTTAAGAAACGGAGTTAAATGTCAGGCTCTGTGTCTTCCTACAAGCAAGATTTCGTTTCTGGTAAACGCAGTCACTTTTCAGCTCAAAGGAAGCTACATAGTTCATGAAGATCACACGTTTCTTGCTCTTAACTGAAAAGCATTGGATGTTAGAGGACCTGTGGCTTGTATCAGTTTGAGAAGCGGAGTTGAACTAGATATGGTCCCTGTGTGTAGGAAACACAGTTCTTTTGTTCTGAGCACACTCACGTTTTCCGCCTCATTAGAGATTCTAGAAAGCAAGAGCGTGCTTCTTGCTCTAAAGCAGAGTGTGTTTCATGGATGAGAACTGTGCTGTCTGTTTCCCTTCAGAAACGGAGTTAAATGACAGGCTCTGTGTCTTTCTACAAGCAA
Organism: Onychomys leucogaster; assembly: GCA_949786385.1. NCBI lineage: Eukaryota > Metazoa > Chordata > Mammalia > Rodentia > Cricetidae > Onychomys > Onychomys leucogaster. Next base: position 992,889 of record CATKUP010000177.1, read on the forward strand.
GACTTCGTTTCTGGTGAACGCGGTCACTTTTCAGCTCAAAGGAAGCTACATAGTTCACGAAGCTCACACGTTTCTTGCTCTTAACTGAAAAACATTGGATGTTAGAGGACCTGTGGTTTGTATCATTTTCAGATGCGGAGTTGAAATAGATATGGTACGTGTGTAGGAAACACAGTTCTTTTGTTCTGAGCACACTCACGTTTCCCGCCTCATTAGAGATTCTAGAAAGCAAGAGCGTGCTTCTTGCTCTAAAGCAGAGTGTGTTTCATGGATGAGAACTGTGCTGTGTGTTTCCCTTCAGAAACGGAGTTAAATGCCAGGTCTGTGTCTTCCTACAATCAAGACTTCGTTTCTGGTAAACCCAGTCACTTTTCAGCCCAAAGAAGCTACATAGTTCACAAAGCTCACACTTTTCTCGCTCTTAACTGAAAATCATTGGTTGTTAGAGGACCTTTGGTTTGTATCAGTTTCAGAAGCAGAGTTGAACTAGATATGGTCCGTGTGTGTAGAAAACACAGTTCTTTTGTTCTGAGCACACTCACGTTTTCCGCCTCATTAGGGACTCTAAAAAGCAAGAGCGTGCTTCTTGCTCTAAAGCAAGGTGTGTTTCATGGATGAGAACTGTGCTGTGTGTTTCCTTTCACAAACGGAGTTAAATGCCAGGCTCTGGGTCTTTCTACAAGCAAGACTTCGTTTCTGGTAAACGCGGTCACTTTTCAGCTCAAAGGAAGCTACATAGTTCACAAAGCTCACACGTTTCTCGCTCTTAACTGAAAAACATTAGATGTTAGAGGACCTGTGGTTTGTATCAGTTTTAGAAGCAGAGTAGAACTAGATGTGGTCCGTGTGTGTACGAAACACAGTTCTTTTGTTCTGAGCACACTCACATTTCCCGCCTTATTAGAGACTCCAGAAAGCAAGAGTGTGCTTCTTGCTCTAAAGCAGGGTTTGTTTCATGGATGAGAACTGTGCTGTGTGTTTCCCTTCAGAAACGGAGTTAAATGCCAGGCTTTGTGTCTTCCTACAAGCAAGACTTCGTTTCTGGTAAACGCAGTCACTTTTCAGTCAAAGGAAGCTACATAGTTCACGAAGCTCACACGTTTCTTGCTCTTAACTGAAAAGCATTGGATGTTAGAGGACCTGTGGCTTGTATCAGTTTGAGAAGTGGAGTTGAACTAGATATGGTCCCTGTGTGTAGGAAACACAGTTCTTTGTTCTGAGCACACTCACGTTTCCTGCCTCATTAGAGATTCTAGAAAGCAAGAGCGTGCTTCTTGCTCTAAAGCAGAGTGTGTTTCATGGATGAGAACTGTGCTGTGTGTTTCCCTTCAGAAACGGAGTTAAATGCCAGGCTCTGTGTCTTTCTACAAGCAAGACTTCGTTTCTGGTGAACGCGGTCACTTTTCAGCTCCAAGGAAGCTACATAGTTCACGAAGCTCACACGTTTCTTGCTCTTAACTGAAAAACATTGGATGTTAGAGGACCTGTGGTTTGTATCATTTTCAGAAGCGGAGTTGAAATAGATATGGTCCGTGTGTAGGAAACACAGTTCTTTTGTTCTGAGCACACTCACGTTTCCCGCCTCATTAGAGACTCTAGAAAGCAAGAGCGTGCTTCTTGCTCTAAAGCAGCGTGTGTTTCATGGATGAGAACTGTGCTGTGTGTTTCCCTTCAGAAACGGAGTTAAATGCCAGCTCTGTGTATTCCTATAATCAAGACTTCGTTTCTGGTAAACCCAGTCACTTTTCAGCCCAAAGAAGCTACATAGTTCACAAAGCTCACACTTTTCTCACTCTTAACTGAAAATCATTGGTTGATGGGGACCTTTGGTTTGTATCAGTTTGAGAAGCGGAGTTGAACTAGATATGGTCCCTGTGTGTAGGAAACACAGTTCTTTTGTTCTGAGCACACTCACGTTTCCCGCCTCATTAGAGATTCTAGAAAGCAAGAGCGTGCTTCTTGCTCTAAAGCAGAGTGTGTTTCATGCATGAGATCTTAGCTGTGTGTTTCCCTTCAGAAACGGAGTTAAATGCCCGGCTCTGTGTCTTCCTACAAGCGAGACATCGTTTCTGGTAAACGCAGTCACCTTTCAGATCAAATGGAGCTACATAGTTCACGAAGCTCACCCGTTTCTCGCTCTTAACTGAAAAGCATTGGATGTTCGAGGACCTGTCGTCTGTATCAGTTTCAGAAGCAGAGTTGAACTAGATATGGTCCGTGTGTGTAGGAAACACAGTTCTATTGTTCTGAGCACACTCACATTTCCCGCCTTATTCGAGACTCTAGAAATCAAGAGCATGCTTCTTGATCTAAAGCAGAGTGTGTTTCATGGATGAGAACTGTGCTGTGTGTTTCCCTTCAGAAACGGAGTTAAATGCCAGGCTCTGTGTGTTCCTACAAGCAAGACTTTGTTTCTGGTAAATGCAGTCACTTTTCAGCTCAAAGGAAGCTACATAGTTCACGAAGCTCACACGTTTCTTGCTCTTAACGGAAAAGCATTGGATGTTTGAGGACCTGTGGCTTGTATCAGTTTGAGAAGCGGAGTTGAACTAGATATGGTGCGTGTGTGTAGGAAACACAGTTCTTTTGTTCGGAGCACACTCACGTTTCCCGCCTTATTATAGACTCTAGAAAGCAAGAGCGTGCTTCTTGCTCTAAAGCAGAGTGTGTTTCATGGATGATATCTGAGCTGTGTGTTTCCCTTCAGACACGGAGTTAAATGCCTGTCTCTAAGTCTTCCTACATGCAAAACTTCGTTTCTGGTAAACGCAGTCACGTTTCAGATCAAAGGAAGCTACATAGTTCACAAAGCTAACACGTTTCTCGCTCTTAACTGAAAAACATTAGATGTCAGAGGACCTGTGGTTTGTATCAGTTTTAGAAGCAGAGTAGAACTAGATGTGGTCCGTGTGTGTAGGAAACACAGTTCTTTTGTTCTGAGCACACTCACATTTCACGCCTTATTAGAGACTCTAGAAAGCAAGAGTGTGCTTCTTGCTCTAAAGCAGAGTGTGTTTCATGGATGAGAACTGTGCTGTGTGTTTACCTTCAGAAACGGAGTTAAATGCCATGCTCTGTGTCTTTCTACAAGCAAGACTTCGTTTCTGGTGAACGCGGTCACTTTTCAGCTCAAAGGAAGCTACATAGTTCACGAAGCTCACACGTTTCTTGCTCTTAATTGAAAAACATTGGATGTTAGAGGACCTGTGGTTTGTATCATTTTCAGAAGCGGAGTTGAAATAGATATGGTCCGTGTGTAGGAAACACAGTTCTTTTGTTCTGAGCACACTCACGTTTCCCGCCTCATTAGAGATTCTAGAAAGCAAGAGCGTGCTTCTTGCTCTAAAGCAGAGTGTGTTTCATGGATGAGAACTATGCTCTGTGTTTCCCTTCAGAAACGGAGTTAAATGCCAGGTCTGTGTCTTCCTACAATTAAGACTTCGTTTCTGGTAAACCCAGTCACTTTTTGGCCCAAAGAAGCTACATAGTTCACAAAGCTCACACTTTTCTCTCTCTTAACTTAAAATCATTGGTTGTTAGAGGACCTTTGGTTTGTATCAGTTTCAGAAGCAGAGTTGAACTAGATATGGTCCGTGTGTGTAGAAAACACAGTTCTTTTGTTCTGAGCACACTCACGTTTTCCGCCTCATTAGTGACTCTAGAAAGTAAGAGCGTGCTTCTTGCTCTAAAGCAGAGTGTGTTTCATGCATGAGATCTGAGCTGTGTGTTTCCCTTCAGAAACGGTGTTAAATGCCCAGCTCTGTGTCTTCCTACAAGCAAGACTTCGTTTCTGGTAAACGCAGTCACCTTTCAGATCAAACGGATCTACATAGTTCACGAAGCTCACCCGTTTCTCGCTCTTAACTGAAAAGCATTAGATGTTCGAGGACCTGTTGTCTGTATCAGTTTCAGAAGCAGAGTTGAGCTAGATATGGTCCGTGTGTGTAGGAAACACAGTTCTATTGTTCTGAGCAAACTCACATTTCCTGCCTTATTCGAGACTCTAGAAATCAAGAGCATGCTTCTTGATCTAAAGCAGAGTGTGTTTCATGGATGAGAACTGTGCTTTGTGTTTCCCTTCAGAAACGGAGTTAAATGCCAGGCTCTGTGTCTTTCTACAAGCAAGACTTCATTTCTGGTAAACCCAGTCACTTGTCAGCCCAAAGAAGCTACATAGTTCACAAAGCTCAAACTTTTCTCGCTCTTAACTGAAAATCATTGTTTGTTAGAGGACCTTTGGTTTGTATCAGTTTCAGAAGCAGAGTTGAACTAGATATGGTCCGTGTGTGTAGGAAACACAGTTCTTTTGTTCTGAGCACAGTCACGTTTCCCGCCTCATTAGAGATTCTAGAAAGCAAGAGCGTGTTTCTTGCTCTAAAGCAGAGTGTGTTTCATGGATGAGAACTGTGCTGTGTGTTTCCTTTCACAAACGGAGTTAAATGCCAGGCTCTGGGTCTTCCTACAAGCAAGATTTCGTTTCTGGTAAACACAGTCACTTTTCACCTCAAACGAAGCTAAATATTCATGAAGCTCACACGTTTCTCAGTGTTAATGGAAAAGCCTTGGATGTTAGAGGACCTCTGGTCCTTATCAGTTTCAGAAGCAGAGTTGAACTACATATGGTCCGTGTGTGTAGGAAACACAGTTCAATTGTTCTGAGCACACTCATGGTTCCCGCCTTATGAGAGACTCTAGAAAGCAAGAGCGTGCTTCCTGCTCTAAAGCAGAGTGTGATTCATTGATAAGAACTGTGCTGTGTGTTTCCCTTCAGAAACGGAGTTAAATGCCATGCTCTGTGTCTTTCTACAAGCAAGACTTCGTTTCTGGTAAACGCGGTCACTTTTCAGCTCAAAGGAAGCTACATAGTTCATGAAGCTCACACGTTTCTTGCTCTTAACTGAAAAGCATTAGATGTTAGAGGACCTGTGGTTTGTATCATTTTCAGAAGCGGAGTTGAAATAGATATGTTCCGTGTGTGTAGGAAACACAGTTCTTTTGTTCTGAGCACACTCACGTTTCCCGCCTCATTAGAGATTCTAGAAAGCAAGAGTGTGCTTCTTGCTCTAAAGCAGAGTGTGTTTCATGGATGAGAACTGTGCTGTGTGTTTCCCTTCAGAAACGGAGTTAAATGCCAGGTCTGTGTCTTCCTACAAGCAAGACTTCGTTTCTGGTAAACCCAGTCACTTTTCAGCCCAAAGAAGCTACATAGTTCACAAAGCTCACACTTTTCTTGCTCTTAACTGAAAATCTTTGGTTGTTAGAGGACCTTTGGTTTGTATCAGTTTCAGAAGCAGAGTTGAACTAGATATGGTCCGTGTGTGTAGGAAACACAGTTCTATTGTTCTGAGCACACTCATGTTTCCTGCCTTATTAGAGACTCTAGAAAGCAAGAGCGTGCTTCTTGCTCTAAAGCAGAGTGTGTTTCATGGGTGAAAACTGTGCTGTGTGTTTCTCTTCAGAAACGGAGTTAAAAGCCAGGCTCTGTGTCTTCCTACAAGCAAGACTTCGTTTCTGGTAAACCCAGTCACTTTTCAGCTCAAACAAAGCTACATAGACCGCGAAGCTCACACGGGTCTCGCTGTTAACTGAAAAGCATTGGATGTTAGAGGTCCTGAGGCTTGTATCAGTTTGAGAAGTGGAGTTTAACTAGATATGGTCCGGGTGTGTAGGAAACACAGTTCTTTTGTTCTGAGCACACTCACGTTTCCCGCCTTATTATAGACTCTAGAAAGCAAGAACGTGCTTCTTGCTCTAAAGCAGAGTGTGTTTCATGGATGATATCTGAGCTGTGTGTTTCCCTTCAGAAACGGAGTTAAATGCCCGTCTCTGTGTCTTCCTACATGCAAAACTTCGTTTCTGGTAAACGCAGTCACGTTTCAGATCAAAGGAAGCTACATAGTTCACAAAGCTCACATGTTTCTCGCTCTTAACTGAAAAACGTTAGATGTTAGAGGACCTGTGGTTTGTATCAGTTTTAGAAGCAGAGTAGAACTAGATGTGGTCCCTGTGTGTAGGAAACACAGTTCTTTTGTTCTGAGCACACTCACATTTCCCGCCTTATTAGAGACTCTAGAAAGCAAGAGTGTGCTTCTTGCTCTAAAGCTGGATTTGTTTCATGGATGAGAACTGTGCTGTGTGTTTCCCTTCAGAAACAGAGTTAAATGCCAGGCTCCAGGTCTTCCTATAAAGCAAGATTTCATTTCTGGTAAACACAGTCACTTTTCAACTCAAACGAATCTACATAGTTCACGAAGCTCACACGTTTCTTGCTCTTATCTGAAAAGCATTCATGTTAGAGGACCTGTGGCTTGTATCAGTTTGAGAAGCGGAGTTGAACTAGATATGGTCCCTGTGTGTAGGAAACACAGTTCTTTTGTTCTGAGCACACTCACGTTTCCCGCCTCATTAGAGATTCTAGAAAGCAAGAGCGTGCTTCTTGCTCTAAAGCAGAGTGTGTTTCATGCATGAGATCTGAGCTGTGTGTTTCCCTTCAGAAACGGAGTTAAATGCCCGGCTCTGTGTCTTCCTACAAGCAAGACTTCGTTTCTGGTAAACGCAGTCACCTTTCAGATCAAACGGATCTACATAGTTCACGAAGCTCACCCGTTTCTCGCTCTTAACTGAAAAGCACTGGATGTTCGAGGACCTGTTGTCTGTATCAGTTTCAGAAGCAGAGTTGAACTAGATATGTTAGGTGTGTGTAGGAAACACAGTTCTATTGTTCTGAGCACACTCACATTTCCCGCCTTATTCGAGACTCTAGAAATCAAGAGCATGCTTCTTGATCTAAAGCACAGTGTGTTTCATGGATGAGAACTGTGCTTTGTGTTTCCTTTCAGAAACGGAGTTAAATGCCAGGCTCTGTGTCTTTCTACAAGCAAGACTTCATTTCTGGTAAACCCATTCACTTTTCAGCCCAAAGAAGCTACATAGTTCACAAAGTTCACACTTTTCTCGCTATTAACTGAAAATCATTGGTTGTTAGAGGACCTTTGGTTTGTATCAGTTTCAGAAGGAGAGTTGAACTAGATATGGTCCGTGTGTGTAGGAAACACAGTTCTTTTGTTCTGAGCACACTCACGTTTCCCGCCTCATTAGAGACTCTAGAAAGCAATAGCGTGCTTCTTGCTCTAAAGCAGAGTGTGTTTCATGCATGAGATCTGAGCTGTGTGTTTCCCTTCAGAAACGGAGTTAAATGCCCGGCTCTGTGTCTTCCTACAAGCAAGACTTCGTTTCTGGTAAACGCAGTCACCTTTCAGATCAAACGGATCTACATAGTTCACGAAGCTCACCCGTTTCTCGCTCTTAACTGAAAAGCACTGGATGTTCGAGGACCTGTTGTCTGTATCAGTTTCAGAAGCAGAGTTGAACTAGATATATTCCGTGTGTGTAGGAAACACAGTTCTATTGTTCTGAGCACACTCACATTTCCCGCCTTATTCGAGACTCTAGAAATCAAGAGCATGCTTCTTGATCTAAAGCACAGTGTGTTTCATGGATGAGAACTGTGCTTTGTGTTTCCCTTCAGAAACGGAGTTAAATGCCAGGCTCTGTGTCTTTCTACAAGCAAGACTTCGTTTCTGGTAAACGCGGTCACTTTTCAGCTCAAAGGAAGCTACATAGTTCACGAAGCTCACACGTTTCTTGCTCTTAACTGAAAAGCATTAGATGTTAGAGGACCTGTGGTTTGTATCATTTTCAGAAGCGGAGTTGAAATAGATATGTTCCGTGTGTGTAGGAAACACAGTTCTTTTGTTCTGAGCACACTCACGTTTCCCGCCTCATTAGAGATTCTAGAAAGCAAGAGTGTGCTTCTTGCTCTAAAGCAGAGTGTGTTTCATGGATGAGAACTGTGCTGTGTGTTTCCCTTCAGAAACGGAGTTAAATGCCAGGTCTGTGTCTTCCTACAAGCAAGACTTCGTTTCTGGTAAACCCAGTCACTTTTCAGCCCAAAGAAGCTACATAGTTCACAAAGCTCACACTTTTCTTGCTCTTAACTGAAAATCTTTGGTTGTTAGAGGACCTTTGGTTTGTATCAGTTTCAGAAGCAGAGTTGAACTAGATATGGTCCGTGTGTGTAGGAAACACAGTTCTATTGTTCTGAGCACACTCATGTTTCCTGCCTTATTAGAGACTCTAGAAAGCAAGAGCGTGCTTCTTGCTCTAAAGCAGAGTGTGTTTCATGGGTGAAAACTGTGCTGTGTGTTTCTCTTCAGAAACGGAGTTAAAAGCCAGGCTCTGTGTCTTCCTACAAGCAAGACTTCGTTTCTGGTAAACCCAGTCACTTTTCAGCTCAAACAAAGCTACATAGACCGCGAAGCTCACACGGGTCTCGCTGTTAACTGAAAAGCATTGGATGTTAGAGGTCCTGAGGCTTGTATCAGTTTGAGAAGTGGAGTTTAACTAGATATGGTCCGGGTGTGTAGGAAACACAGTTCTTTTGTTCTGAGCACACTCACGTTTCCCGCCTTATTATAGACTCTAGAAAGCAAGAGCGTGCTTCTTGCTCTAAAGCAGAGTGTGTTTCATGGATGATATCTGAGCTGTGTGTTTCCCTTCAGAAACGGAGTTAAATGCCCGTCTCTGTGTCTTCCTACATGCAAAACTTCGTTTCTGGTAAACGCAGTCACGTTTCAGATCAAAGGAAGCTACATAGTTCACAAAGCTCACATGTTTCTCGCTCTTAACTGAAAAACGTTAGATGTTAGAGGACCTGTGGTTTGTATCAGTTTTAGAAGCAGAGTAGAACTAGATGTGGTCCCTGTGTGTAGGAAACACAGTTCTTTTTTTCTGAGCACACTCACATTTCCCGCCTTATTAGAGACTCTAGAAAGCAAGAGTGTGCTTCTTGCTCTAAAGCTGGATTTGTTTCATGGATGAGAACTGTGCTGTGTGTTTCCCTTCAGAAACAGAGTTAAATGCCAGGCTCCAGGTCTTCCTATAAAGCAAGATTTCATTTCTGGTAAACACAGTCACTTTTCAACTCAAACGAATCTACATAGTTCACGAAGCTCACACGTTTTTTGCTCTTATCTGAAAAGCATTCATGTTAGAGGACCTGTGGCTTGTATCAGTTTGAGAAGCGGAGTTGAACTAGATATGGTCCCTGTGTGTAGGAAACACAGTTCTTTTGTTCTGAGCACACTCACGTTTCCCGCCTCATTAGAGATTCTAGAAAGCAAGAGCGTGCTTCTTGCTCTAAAGCAGTATGTGTTTCATGGATGAGAACTGTGCTGTGTGTTTCCCTTCAGAAACGGAGTTAAATGTCCGGCTCTGTGTCTTCCTACAAGCAAGACTTCGTTTCTGGTAAACACGGTCACTTTTCAGCTCAAAGGAAGCTACATAGTTCACGAAGCTCACACGTTTCTTGCTCTTAACTGAAGAGCATTGGATGTTAGAGGACCTGTGGTTTGTATCAGTTTCAGAAGCGGAGTTGAAATAGATAAGGTCCATGTGTGTAGGAAACACAGTTCTTTTGTTCTGAGCACACTCACGTTTCCTGCCTCATTAGAGATTCTAGAAAGCAAGAGCGTGCTTCAAGCTCTAAAGCAGAGTGTGTTTCGTGGATGAGAACTGTGCTGTGTGTTTCCCTTCAGAAACGGAGTTAAATGCCAGGTCTGTGTCTTCCTACAAGCAAGACTTCGTTTCTGGTAAACCCTGTCACTTTTCAGCCCAAAGACCCACATAGTTCACAAAGCTCACATGTTTCTCGCTCTTAAATGAAAAGCATTGGGTGTTAGAGGACTTTGGTTTGTATCAGTTTCAGAAGCAGAGTTGAACTAGATATGGTCCGAGTGTGTAGGAAAAACAGTTCTTTTGTTCTGAGCACACTCACGTTTTCTGCCTCATTAGAGACTCTAGAAAGCAAGAGCATGCTTCTTGCTCAAAAGCAGAGTGTGTTTCATGGATGAGAATTGTGCTGTGTGTCTCCCTTCAGAAACGGAGTTCAATGCCCGGCTCTGGGTCTTCCTACAAGGAAGAATTCTATTCTGGTAAACTCAGTCACTTTTCAGCTCAAAGGAACCTACATAGTTCACGAAGCTTACACGTTTCTCGCTCTTAACTGAAAAGCATTGGATGTTGGAGGATCTGTGGTCTGTATCAGTTTCAGAAGCAGAGTTGAACTAGACATGGTCCCTGTGTGTAGGAAACACAGTTCTTTTGTTCTGAGCACACTCACGTTTCCCGACTTATTAGAGACTCTAGAGAGCAAGAGCGTGCTTCTTGCTCTAAAGCAGAGTCTGTTTCATGGATGAGATCTGTGCTGTGTGTTTCCCTTCAGAAACGGAGTTAAATGCCAGGCTCTGGGTCTTCCTACAAGCAAGACTTCGTTTCTGGTAAACACGGTCACTTTTCAGCTCAAAGGAAGCTACATAGTTCACGAAGCTCACACGTTTCTTGCTCTTAACTGAAAAGCATTGGATGTTAGAGGACCTGTGGTTTGTATCAGTTTCAGAAGCGGAGTTGAAATAGATATGGTCCGTGTGTGTAGGAAACACAGTTCTTTTGTTCTGAACACACTCACGTTTCCTGCCTTTTTAGAGACTCTATAGCAAGAGCGTGCTTCTTGCTCTAAAGCAGAGTGTGGTTCGTGGATGAGAACTGTGCTGTGTGTTTCCTTTCACAAACGGAGTAAATGCCAGGATCTGGGTCTTCCTACAAGCAAGATTTCGTTTCTGGTAAACACAGTCACTTTTCAGCTCAAACGAAGCTAAATATTCACGAAGCTCACACGTTTCTCAGTCTTAACTGAAAAGCTTTGGATGATAGAGGACCTGTGGTCCTTATCAGTTTCAGAAGCAGAGTTGAACTAGATATGGTCCGTGTGTGTAGGAAACACAGTTCTATGGTTCTGAGCACACTCATGTTTCCCGCCTTATGAGAGACTCTAGAAAGCAAGAGCGTGCTTCCTGCTCTAAAGCAGAGTGTGTTTCATGGATAAGAACTGTGCTGTGTGTTTCCCTTCAGAAACGGAGTTAAATGCCAGGCTCTGTGTCTTTCTACAAGCAAGACTTCGTTTCTGGAAAACGCGGTCACTTTTCAGCTCAAAGGAAGCTACATAGTTCACGAAGTTCACACGTTTCTTGCTCTTAACTGAAAAGCATTAGATGTCAGAGGACCTGTGGTTTGTATCATTTTCACAAGCGGAGTTGAAATAGATATGTTCCGTGTGTGTAGGAAACACAGTTCTTTTTTTCTGAGCACACTATCGTTTCCCGCATCATTAGAGATTCTAGAAAGCAAGAGTGAGCTTCTTGCTCTAAAGCAGAGTGTGTTTCGTGAATGAGAACTGTGCTGTGTGTTTCCCTTCAGAAACGGAGTTAAATGCCAGGTCTGTGTCTTCCTACAAGCAAGACTTCGTTTCTGGTAAACCCTGTCACTTTTCAGCCCAAAGACCTACATAGTTCACAAAGCTCACATGTTTCTCGCTCTTAAATGAAAAGCATTGGATGTTAGAGGACTTTGGTTTGTATCAGTTTCAGAAGCAGAGTTGAACTAGATATGGTCCGTGTGTGTAGGAAATACAGTTCTTTTTTTCTGAACACACACACGTTTCCTGCCTTTTCAGAGACTCTAAAGCAAGAGCGTGCTTCTTGCTCTAAAGCAGAGTGTGTTTCATGGATGAGAACTGTGCTGTGTGTTTCCTTTCACAAACGGAGTTAAATGCCAGGCTCTGTGTCTTCCTACAAGCAAGACTTCGTTTCTGGTAAACCCAGTCACTTTTCAGCCCAAAGAAGCTACATAGTTCACAAAGCTCACACTTTTCTCGCTCTTAACTGAAAATCATTGGTTGTTAGAGGACCTGTGGTTTGTATCAGTTTCAGAAGCAGAGTTGAAGTAGATATGGACCGTGTGTGTAGGAAAAACAGTTCTTTTGTTCTGAGCACACTCACGTTTTCTGCCTCATTAGAGACTCTAGAAAGCAAGAGCATGCTTCTTGCTCAAAAGCAGAGTGTGTTTCATGGATGAGAATTGTGCTGTGTGTCTCCCTTCAGAAACGGAGTTCAATGCCCGGCTCTGGGTCTTCCTACAAGGAAGAATTCTATTCTGGTAAACTCAGTCACTTTTCAGCTCAAAGGAACCTACATAGTTCACGAAGCTTACACGTTTCTCGCTCTTAACTGAAAAGCATTGGATGTTGGAGGATCTGTGGTCTGTATCAGTTTCAGAAGCAGAGTTGAACTAGACATGGTCCCTGTGTGTAGGAAACACAGTTCTTTTGTTCTGAGCACACTCACGTTTCCCGACTTATTAGAGACTCTAGAGAGCAAGAGCGTGCTTCTTGCTCTAAAGCAGAGTCTGTTTCATGGATGAGATATGTGCTGTGTGTTTCCCTTCAGAAACGGAGTTAAATGCCAGGCTCTGGGTCTTCCTACAAGCAAGACTTCGTTTCTGGTAAACACGGTCACTTTTCAGCTCAAAGGAAGCTACATAGTTCACGAAGCTCACACGTTTCTTGCTCTTAACTGAAAAGCATTGGATGTTAGAGGACCTGTGGTTTGTATCAGTTTCAGAAGCGGAGTTGAAATAGATATGGTCCGTGTGTGTAGGAAACACAGTTCTTTTGTTCTGAACACACTCACGTTTCCTGCCTTTTTAGAGACTCTATAGCAAGAGCGTGCTTCTTGCTCTAAAGCAGAGTGTGTTTCGTGGATGAGAACTGTGCTGTGTGTTTCCTTTCACAAACGGAGTAAATGCCAGGATCTGGGTCTTCCTACAAGCAAGATTTCGTTTCTGGTAAACACAGTCACTTTTCAGCTCAAACGAAGCTAAATATTCACGAAGCTCACACGTTTCTCAGTCTTAACTGAAAAGCTTTGGATGATAGAGGACCTGTGGTCCTTATCAGTTTCAGAAGCAGAGTTGAACTAGATATGGTCCGTGTGTGTAGGAAACACAGTTCTATGGTTCTGAGCACACTCATGTTTCCCGCCTTATGAGAGACTCTAGAAAGCAAGAGCGTGCTTCCTGCTCTAAAGCAGAGTGTGTTTCATGGATAAGAACTGTGCTGTGTGTTTCCCTTCAGAAACGGAGTTAAATGCCAGGCTCTGTGTCTTTCTACAAGCAAGACTTCGTTTCTGGAAAACGCGGTCACTTTTCAGCTCATAGGAAGCTACATAGTTCACGAAGTTCACACGTTTCTTGCTCTTAACTGAAAAGCATTAGATGTCAGAGGACCTGTGGTTTGTATCATTTTCACAAGCGGAGTTGAAATAGATATGTTCCGTGTGTGTAGGAAACACAGTTCTTTTTTTCTGAGCACACTCTCGTTTCCCGCCTCATTAGAGATAATAGAAAGCAAGAGTGTGCTTCTTGCTCTAAAGCAGAGTGTGTTTCATGGATGAGAACTGTGCTGTGTGTTTCCCTTCAGAAACGGAGTTAAAGGCCAATTCTGTGTCTTCCTACAAGCAAGACTTCGTTTCTGGTAAACCCAGTCACTTTTCAGCCCAAAGAAGCTACATAGTTCACAAAGCTCACATTTTTCTCGCTCTTTACTGAAAATCATTGGTTGTTAGAGGACCTTTGGTTTGTATCAGTTTCAGAAGCAGAGTTGAACTAGATATGGTCCGTGTGTGTAGGAAACACAGTTCTATTGTTCTGAGCACACTCATGTTTCCCGCCTTATTAGAGACTATAGAAAGCAAGAGCGTGCTTCTTTCTAAAGCAGAGTGTGTTTCGTGGATGATATCTGAGCTGTGTGTTTCCCTTCAGAAACGGAGTTAAATGGCCGTCTCTGTGTCTTCCTACATGCAAAACTTCGTTTCTGGTAAACGCAGTCACGTTTCAGATCAAAGGAAGCTCCATAGTTCACAAAGCTCACACATTTCTCGCTCTTAACTGAAAAACGTTAGATGTTAGAGGACCTGTGGTTTGTATCAGTTTTAGAAGCAGAGTAGAACTAGATGTGGTCCTTGTGTGTAGGAAACCCAGTTATTTTATTCTGAGCACACTCACATTTCCCGCCTTATTAGAGACTCTAGAAAGCAAGAGTGTGCTTCTTGCTCTAAAGCTGGGTTTGTTTCATGGATGAGAACTGTGCTGTGTGTTTCCCTTCAGAAACGGAGTTAAATGCCCGGCTCTGTGTCTTCCTACAAGCAAGACTTCGTTTCTGGTAAACGCAGTCACTTTTCATCTCAAACGAAGCTACAAAGTTCACGAAGCTGACACGTTTCTCGCTCTTTACTGGAAAGCATTGGATGTTAGAGGAACTGTGGTCTGTATCAGTTTCAGAAGCAGAGTTGAACTAGATATGGTCCGTGTGTGTAGGAAACACAGTTCTTTTGTTCTGAGCACTCTCACGTTTCCTGCCTCATTAGAGACTCTAGAAAGCAAGAGCGAGCTTCTTGCTCTAAAGCAGAGTGTGTTTCATGGATGAGAACTGTGCTGTGTGTTTCCCTGCAGAAACGGAGTTAAATGCCAGGTCTGTGTCTTCCTACAAGCAAGACTTCGTTTCTGGTAAACCCTGTCACTTTTCAGCCCAAAGAGCTACATAGTTCACAAAACTCACATGTTTCTCGCTCTTAAATGAAAAGCATTGGATGTTAGAGGACTTTGGTTTGTATCAGTTTCAGAAGCAGAGTTGAACTATATATGGTCCGTGTGTGTAGGAAATACAGTTCTTTTTTTCTGAACACACTCACGTTTCCTGCCTTTTTAGAGACTCTAAAGCAAGAGCGTGCTTCTTGCTCTAAAGCAGAGTGTGTTTCATGGATGAGAACTGTGCTGTGTGTTTCCTTTCACAAACGGAGTTAAATGCCAGGCTCTGTGTCTTCCTACAAGCAAGACTTCGTTTCTGGTAAACCCAGTCACTTTTCAGCCCAAAGAAGCTACATAGTTCACAAAGCTCACACTTTTCTCGCTCTTAACTGAAAATCATTGGTTGTTAGAGGACCTGTGGTTTGTATCAGTTTCAGAAGCAGAGTTGAAGTAGATATGGTCCGTGTGTGTAGGAAACACAGTTCTTTTGTTCTGAGCACACTCACGTTTTCTGCCTCATTAGAGACTCTAGAAAGCAAGAGCATGCTTCTTGCTCAAAAGCAGAGTGTGTTTCATGGATGAGAACTGTGCTGTTTGTTTCCCTTCAGAAACGGAGTTCAATGCCCGGGTCTGGGTCTTCCTACAAGCAAGATTTCGTTTCTGGTAAACACAGTCACTTTTCGGCTCAAACGAACCTACATAGTTCACGAAGCTTAAACGTTTCTCGCTCTTAACTGAAAAGCATTGGATGTTGGAGGATCTGTTGTCTGTATCAGTTTCAGAAGCAGAGTTGAACTAGATATGGTCTCTGTGTGTAGGAAACACAGTTCCTTTGTTCTGAGCACACTCACATTTCCTGCCTCATTAGAGATTCTAGAAAGCAAGATCATGCTTCAAGCTCTAAAGCAGAGTGTGTTTCATGGATGAGAACTGTGCTGTGTGTTTCCTTTCACAAACGGAGTTAAATGCCAGGCTCTGGGTCTTCCTACAAGCAAGATTTCGTTTCTGGTAAACACAGTCACTTTTCAGCTCAAACGAAGCTAAATATTCACGAAGCTCACACGTTTCTCAGTCTTATCTGAAAAGCTTTGGATGATAGAGGACCTGTGGTCCTTATCAGTTTCAGAAGCAGAGTTGAACTAGATATGGTCCGTGTGTGTAGGAAACACAGTTCTATTGTTCTGAGCACACTCATGTTTCCCGCCTTATGAGAGACTCTAGAAAGCAAGAGCGTGCTTCCTGCTCTAAAGCAGAGTGTGTTTCATGGATAAGAACTGTGCTGTGTGTTTCCCTTCAGAAACGGAGTTAAATGCCAGGCTCTGTGTCTTTCTACAAGCAAGACTTCGTTTCTGGTAAACGCGGTCACTTTTCAGCTCAAAGGAAGCTACATAGTTCACGAAGTTCACACGTTTCTTGCTCTTAACTGAAAAGCATTAGATGTTAGAGGACCTGTGGTTTGTATCAGTTTCAGAAGCGGAGTTGAAATAGATATGGTCCATCTGTGTAGGAAACACAGTTCTTTTGTTCTGAGCACACTCACGTTTCCTGCCTCATTAGAGATTCTAGAAAGCAAGAGCGTGCTTCAAGCTCTAAAGCAGAGTGTGTTTCATGGATGAGAACTGTGCTGTGTGTTTCCCTTCAGAAACGGAGTTAAATGCCAGGTCTGTGTCTTCCTACAAGCAAGACTTCGTTTCTGGTAAACCCTGTCACTTTTCAGCCCAAAGAGCTACATAGTTCACATAACTCACATGTTTCTCGCTCTTAAATGAAAAGCATTGGATGTTAGAGGACTTTGGTTTGTATCAGTTTGAGAAGCAGAGTTGAACTATATATGGTCTGTGTGTGTAGGAAATACAGTTCTTTTTTTCTGAACACACTCACGTTTCCTGCGTTTTTAGAGACTCTAAAGCAAGAGCGTGCTTCTTGCTCTAAAGCAGAGTGTGTTTCATGGATGAGAACTGTGCTGTGTGTTTCCTTTCACAAACGGAGTTAAATGCCAGGCTCTGTGTCTTCCTACAAGCAAGACTTCGTTTCTGGTAAACACAGTCACTTTTCAGCTCAAACGAAGCTAAATATTCACAAAGCTCACACTTTTCTCGCTCTTAACTGAAAAGCACTGGATGTTCGAGGACCTGTTGTCTGTATCAGTTTCAGAAGCAGAGTTGAACTAGATATGTTCCGTGTGTGTAGGAAACACAGTTCTATTGTTCTGAGCACACTCACATTTCCCGCCTTATTCGAGACTCTAGAAATCAAGAGCATGCTTCTTGATCTAAAGCACAGTGTGTTTCATGGATGAGAACTGTGCTTTGTGTTTCCCTTCAGAAACGGAGTTAAATGCCAGGCTCTGTGTCTTTCTACAAGCAAGACTTCGTTTCTGGTAAACGCGGTCACTTTTCAGCTCAAAGGAAGCTACATAGTTCACGAAGCTCACACGTTTCTTGCTCTTAACTGAAAAGCATTAGATGTTAGAGGACCTGTGGTTTGTATCATTTTCAGAAGCGGAGTTGAAATAGATATGTTCCGTGTGTGTAGGAAACACAGTTCTTCTGTTCTGAGCACACTCACGTTTCCCGCCTCATTAGAGATTCTAGAAAGCAAGAGTGTGCTTCTTGCTCTAAAGCAGAGTGTGTTTCATGGATGAGAACTGTGCTGTGTGTTTCCCTTCAGAAACGGAGTTAAATGCCAGGTCTGTGTCTTCCTACAAGCAAGACTTCGTTTCTGGTAAACCCAGTCACTTTTCAGCCCAAAGAAGCTACATAGTTCACAAAGCTCACACTTTTCTTGCTCTTAACTGAAAACCTTTGGTTGTTAGAGGACCTTTGGTTTGTATCAGTTTCAGAAGCAGAGTTGAACTAGATATGGTCCGTGTGTGTAGGAAACACAGTTCTATTGTTCTGAGCACACTCATGTTTCCTGCCTTATTAGAGACTCTAGAAAGCAAGAGCGTGCTTCTTGCTCTAAAGCAGAGTGTGTTTCATGGGTGAAAACTGTGCTGTGTGTTTCTCTTCAGAAACGGAGTTAAAAGCCAGGCTCTGTGTCTTCCTACAAGCAAGACTTCGTTTCTGGTAAACCCAGTCACTTTTCAGCTCAAACAAAGCTACATAGACCTTGAAGCTCACACGGGTCTCGCTGTTAACTGAAAAGCATTGGATGTTAGAGGTCCTGAGGCTTGTATCAGTTTGAGAAGTGGAGTTTAACTAGATATGGTCCGGGTGTGTAGGAAACACAGTTCTTTTGTTCTGAGCACACTCACGTTTCCCGCCTTATTATAGACTCTAGAAAGCAAGAGCGTGCTTCTTGCTCTAAAGCAGAGTGTGTTTCATGGATGATATCTGAGCTGTGTGTTTCCCTTCAGAAACGGAGTTAAATGCCCGTCTCTGTGTCTTCCTACATGCAAAACTTCGTTTCTGGTAAACGCAGTCACGTTTCAGATCAAAGGAAGCTACATAGTTCACAAAGCTCACATGTTTCTCGCTCTTAACTGAAAAACGTTAGATGTTAGAGGACCTGTGGTTTGTATCAGTTTTAGAAGCAGAGTAGAACTAGATGTGGTCCCTGTGTGTAGGAAACACAGTTCTTTTTTTCTGAGCACACTCACATTTCCCGCCTTATTAGAGACTCTAGAAAGCAAGAGTGTGCTTCTTGCTCTAAAGCTGGATTTGTTTCATGGATGAGAACTGTGCTGTGTGTTTCCCTTCAGAAACAGAGTTAAATGCCAGGCTCCAGGTCTTCCTATAAAGCAAGATTTCATTTCTGGTAAACACAGTCACTTTTCAACTCAAACGAATCTACATAGTTCACGAAGCTCACACGTTTTTTGCTCTTATCTGAAAAGCATTCATGTTAGAGGACCTGTGGCTTGTATCAGTTTGAGAAGCGGAGTTGAACTAGATATGGTCCCTGTGTGTAGGAAACACAGTTCTTTTGTTCTGAGCACACTCACGTTTCCCGCCTCATTAGAGATTCTAGAAAGCAAGAGCGTGCTTCTTGCTCTAAAGCAGTATGTGTTTCATGGATGAGAACTGTGCTGTGTGTTTCCCTTCAGAAACGGAGTTAAATGTCCGGCTCTGTGTCTTCCTACAAGCAAGACTTCGTTTCTGGTAAACAAGGTCACTTTTCAGCTCAAAGGAAGCTACATAGTTCACGAAGCTCACACGTTTCTTGCTCTTAACTGAAGAGCATTGGATGTTAGAGGACCTGTGGTTTGTATCAGTTTCAGAAGCGGAGTTGAAATAGATAAGGTCCATGTGTGTAGGAAACACAGTTCTTTTGTTCTGAGCACACTCACGTTTCCTGCCTCATTAGAGATTCTAGAAAGCAAGAGCGTGCTTCAAGCTCTAAAGCAGAGTGTGTTTCGTGGATGAGAACTGTGCTGTGTGTTTCCCTTCAGAAACGGAGTTAAATGCCAGGTCTGTGTCTTCCTACAAGCAAGACTTCGTTTCTGGTAAACCCTGTCACTTTTCAGCCCAAAGACCCACATAGTTCACAAAGCTCACATGTTTCTCGCTCTTAAATGAAAAGCATTGGGTGTTAGAGGACTTTGGTTTGTATCAGTTTCAGAAGCAGAGTTGAACTAGATATGGTCCGTGTGTGTAGGAAAAACAGTTCTTTTGTTCTGAGCACACTCACGTTTTCTGCCTCATTAGAGACTCTAGAAAGCAAGAGCATGCTTCTTGCTCAAAAGCAGAGTGTGTTTCATGGATGAGAATTGTGCTGTGTGTCTCCCTTCAGAAACGGAGTTCAATGCCCGGCTCTGGGTCTTCCTACAAGGAAGAATTCTATTCTGGTAAACTCAGTCACTTTTCAGCTCAAAGGAACCTACATAGTTCACGAAGCTTACACGTTTCTCGCTCTTAACTGAAAAGCATTGGATGTTGGAGGATCTGTGGTCTGTATCAGTTTCAGAAGCAGAGTTGAACTAGACATGGTCCCTGTGTGTAGGAAACACAGTTCTTTTGTTCTGAGCACACTCACGTTTCCCGACTTATTAGAGACTCTAGAGAGCAAGAGCGTGCTTCTTGCTCTGAAGCAGAGTCTGTTTCATGGATGAGATCTGTGCTGTGTGTTTCCCTTCAGAAACGGAGTTAAATGCCAGGCTCTGGGTCTTCCTACAAGCAAGACTTCGTTTCTGGTAAACACGGTCACTTTTCAGCTCAAAGGAAGCTACATAGTTCACGAAGCTCACACGTTTCTTGCTCTTAACTGAAAAGCATTGGATGTTAGAGGACCTGTGGTTTGTATCAGTTTCAGAAGCGGAGTTGAAATAGATATGGTCCGTGTGTGTAGGAAACACAGTTCTTTTGTTCTGAACACACTCACGTTTCCTGCCTTTTTAGAGACTCTATAGCAAGAGCGTGCTTCTTGCTCTAAAGCAGAGTGTGTTTCGTGGATGAGAACTGTGCTGTGTGTTTCCTTTCACAAACGGAGTAAATGCCAGGATCTGGGTCTTCCTACAAGCAAGATTTCGTTTCTGGTAAACACAGTCACTTTTCAGCTCAAACGAAGCTAAATATTCACGAAGCTCACACGTTTCTCAGTCTTAACTGAAAAGCTTTGGATGATAGAGGACCTGTGGTCCTTATCAGTTTCAGAAGCAGAGTTGAACTAGATATGGTCCGTGTGTGTAGGAAACACAGTTCTATGGTTCTGAGCACACTCATGTTTCCCGCCTTATGAGAGACTCTAGAAAGCAAGAGCGTGCTTCCTGCTCTAAAGCAGAGTGTGTTTCATGGATAAGAACTGTGCTGTGTGTTTCCCTTCAGAAACGGAGTTAAATGCCAGGCTCTGTGTCTTTCTACATGCAAGACTTCGTTTCTGGAAAACGCGGTCACTTTTCAGCTCAAAGGAAGCTACATAGTTCACGAAGTTCACACGTTTCTTGCTCTTAACTGAAAAGCATTAGATGTCAGAGGACCTGTGGTTTGTATCATTTTCACAAGCGGAGTTGAAATAGATATGTTCCGTGTGTGTAGGAAACACAGTTCTTTTTTTCTGAGCACACTATCGTTTCCCGCATCATTAGAGATTCTAGAAAGCAAGAGTGAGCTTCTTGCTCTAAAGCAGAGTGTGTTTCGTGGATGAGAACTGTGCTGTGTGTTTCCCTTCAGAAACGGAGTTAAATGCCAGGTCTGTGTCTTCCTACAAGCAAGACTTCGTTTCTGGTAAACCCTGTCACTTTTCAGCCCAAAGACCTACATAGTTCACAAAGCTCACATGTTTCTCGCTCTTAAATGAAAAGCATTGGATGTTAGAGGACTTTGGTTTGTATCAGTTTCAGAAGCAGAGTTGAACTAGATATGGTCCGTGTGTGTAGGAAATACAGTTCTTTTTTTCTGAACACACACACGTTTCCTGCCTTTTCAGAGACTCTAAAGCAAGAGCGTGCTTCTTGCTCTAAAGCAGAGTGTGTTTCATGGATGAGAACTGTGCTGTGTGTTTCCTTTCACAAACGGAGTTAAATGCCAGGCTCTGTGTCTTCCTACAAGCAAGACTTCGTTTCTGGTAAACCCAGTCACTTTTCAGCCCAAAGAAGCTACATAGTTCACAAAGCTCACACTTTTCTCGCTCTTAACTGAAAATCATTGGTTGTTAGAGGACCTGTGGTTTGTATCAGTTTCAGAAGCAGAGTTGAAGTAGATATGGACCGTGTGTGTAGGAAAAACAGTTCTTTTGTTCTGAGCACACTC
Source organism: Onychomys leucogaster (assembly GCA_949786385.1). Taxonomy (NCBI): domain Eukaryota; kingdom Metazoa; phylum Chordata; class Mammalia; order Rodentia; family Cricetidae; genus Onychomys; species Onychomys leucogaster. Next base: position 1,014,056 of record CATKUP010000177.1, read on the forward strand.
ACGTTTTCTGCCTCATTAGAGACTCTAGAAAGCAAGAGCATGCTTCTTGCTCAAAAGCAGAGTGTGTTTCATGGATGAGAATTGTGCTGTGTGTCTCCCTTCAGAAACGGAGTTCAATGCCCGGCTCTGGGTCTTCCTACAAGGAAGAATTCTATTCTGGTAAACTCAGTCACTTTTCAGCTCAAAGGAACCTACATAGTTCACGAAGCTTACACGTTTCTCGCTCTTAACTGAAAAGCATTGGATGTTGGAGGATCTGTGGTCTGTATCAGTTTCAGAAGCAGAGTTGAACTAGACATGGTCCCTGTGTGTAGGAAACACAGTTCTTTTGTTCTGAGCACACTCACGTTTCCCGACTTATTAGAGACTCTAGAGAGCAAGAGCGTGCTTCTTGCTCTAAAGCAGAGTCTGTTTCATGAATGAGATATGTGCTGTGTGTTTCCCTTCAGAAACGGAGTTAAATGCCAGGCTCTGGGTCTTCCTACAAGCAAGACTTCGTTTCTGGTAAACACGGTCACTTTTCAGCTCAAAGGAAGCTACATAGTTCACGAAGCTCACACGTTTCTTGCTCTTAACTGAAAAGCATTGGATGTTAGAGGACCTGTGGTTTGTATCAGTTTCAGAAGCGGAGTTGAAATAGATATGGTCCGTGTGTGTAGGAAACACAGTTCTTTTGTTCTGAACACACTCACGTTTCCTGCCTTTTTAGAGACTCTATAGCAAGAGCGTGCTTCTTGCTCTAAAGCAGAGTGTGTTTTGTGGATGAGAACTGTGCTGTGTGTTTCCTTTCACAAACGGAGTAAATGCCAGGATCTGGGTCTTCCTACAAGCAAGATTTCGTTTTTGGTAAACACAGTCACTTTTCAGCTCAAACGAAGCTAAATATTCACGAAGCTCACACGTTTCTCAGTCTTAACTGAAAAGCTTTGGATGATAGAGGACCTGTGGTCCTTATCAGTTTCAGAAGCAGAGTTGAACTAGATATGGTCCGTGTGTGTAGGAAACACAGTTCTATGGTTCTGAGCACACTCATGTTTCCCGCCTTATGAGAGACTCTAGAAAGCAAGAGCGTGCTTCCTGCTCTAAAGCAGAGTGTGTTTCATGGATAAGAACTGTGCTGTGTGTTTCCCTTCAGAAACGGAGTTAAATGCCAGGCTCTGTGTCTTTCTACAAGCAAGACTTCGTTTCTGGAAAACGCGGTCACTTTTCAGCTCATAGGAAGCTACATAGTTCACGAAGTTCACACGTTTCTTGCTCTTAACTGAAAAGCATTAGATGTCAGAGGACCTGTGGTTTGTATCATTTTCACAAGCGGAGTTGAAATAGATATGTTCCGTGTGTGTAGGAAACACAGTTCTTTTTTTCTGAGCACACTCTCGTTTCCCGCCTCATTAGAGATAATAAAAAGCAAGAGTGTGCTTCTTGCTCTAAAGCAGAGTGTGTTTCATGGATGAGAACTGTGCTGTGTGTTTCCCTTCAGAAACGGAGTTAAAGGCCAATTCTGTGTCTTCCTACAAGCAAGACTTCGTTTCTGGTAAACCCAGTCACTTTTCAGCCCAAAGAAGCTACATAGTTCACAAAGCTCACATTTTTCTCGCTCTTTACTGAAAATCATTGGTTGTTAGAGGACCTTTGGTTTGTATCAGTTTCAGAAGCAGAGTTGAACTAGATGTGGTCCTTGTGTGTAGGAAACCCAGTTATTTTATTCTGAGCACACTCACATTTCCCGCCTTATTAGAGACTCTAGAAAGCAAGAGTGTGCTTCTTGCTCTAAAGCTGGGTTTGTTTCATGTATGAGAACTGTGCTGTGTGTTTCCCTTCAGAAACGGAGTTAAATGCCCGGCTCTGTGTCTTCCTACAAGCAAGACTTCGTTTCTGGTAAACGCAGTCACTTTTCATCTCAAACGAAGCTACAAAGTTCACGAAGCTGACACGTTTCTCGCTCTTTACTGGAAAGCATTGGATGTTAGAGGAACTGTGGTCTGTATCAGTTTCAGAAGCAGAGTTGAACTAGATATGGTCCGTGTGTGTAGGAAACACAGTTCTTTTGTTCTGAGCACTCTCACGTTTCCTGCCTCATTAGAGACTCTAGAAAGCAAGAGCGAGCTTCTTGCTCTAAAGCAGAGTGTGTTTCATGGATGAGAACTGTGCTGTGTGTTTCCCTGCAGAAACGGAGTTAAATGCCAGGTCTGTGTCTTCCTACAAGCAAGACTTCGTTTCTGGTAAACCCTGTCACTTTTCAGCCCAAAGAGCTACATAGTTCACAAAACTCACATGTTTCTCGCTCTTAAATGAAAAGCATTGGATGTTAGAGGACTTTGGTTTGTATCAGTTTCAGAAGCAGAGTTGAACTATATATGGTCCGTGTGTGTAGGAAATACAGTTCTTTTTTTCTGAACACACTCACGTTTCCTGCCTTTTTAGAGACTCTAAAGCAAGAGCGTGCTTCTTGCTCTAAAGCAGAGTGTGTTTCATGGATGAGAACTGTGCTGTGTGTTTCCTTTCACAAACGGAGTTAAATGCCAGGCTCTGTGTCTTCCTACAAGCAAGACTTCGTTTCTGGTAAACCCTGTCACTTTTCAGCCCAAAGAGCTACATAGTTCACAAAACTCACATGTTTCTCGCTCTTAAATGAAAAGCATTGGATGTTAGAGGACTTTGGTTTGTATCAGTTTCAGAAGCAGAGTTGAACTAGATATGGTCTCTGTGTGTAGGAAACACAGTTCCTTTGTTCTGAGCACACTCACGTTTCCTGCATCATTAGAGATTCTAGAAAGCAAGAGCATGCTTCAAGCTCTAAAGCAGAGTGTGTTTCATGGATGAGAACTGTGCTGTGTGTTTCCTTTCACAAACGGAGTTAAATGCCAGGCTCTGGGTCTTCCTACAAGCAAGATTTCGTTTCTGGTAAACACAGTCACTTTTCAGCTCAAACGAAGCTAAATATTCACGAAGCTCACACGTTTCTCAGTCTTAACTGAAAAGCTTTGGATGATAGAGGACCTGTGGTCCTTATCAGTTTCAGAAGCAGAGTTGAACTAGATATGGTCCGTGTGTGTAGGAAACACAGTTCTATTGTTCTGAGCACACTCATGTTTCCCGCCTTATGAGAGACTCTAGAAAGCAAGAGCGTGCTTCCTGCTCTAAAGCAGAGTGTGTTTCATGGATAAGAACTGTGCTGTGTGTTTCCCTTCAGAAACGGAGTTAAATGCCAGGCTCTGTGTCTTTCTACAAGGAAGACTTCGTTTCTGGTAAACGCGGTCACTTTTCAGCTCAAAGGAAGCTACATAGTTCACGAAGTTCACACGTTTCTTGCTCTTAACTGAAAAGCATTAGATGTTAGAGGACCTGTGGTTTGTATCAGTTTCAGAAGCGGAGTTGAAATAGATATGGTCCATCTGTGTAGGAAACACAGTTCTTTTGTTCTGAGCACACTCACGTTTCCTGCCTCATTAGAGATTCTAGAAAGCAAGAGCGTGCTTCAAGCTCTAAAGCAGAGTGTGTTTCATGGATGAGAACTGTGCTGTGTGTTTCCCTTCAGAAACGGAGTTAAATGCCAGGTCTGTGTCTTCCTACAAGCAAGACTTCGTTTCTGGTAAACCCTGTCACTTTTCAGCCCAAAGAGCTACATAGTTCACAAAACTCACATGTTTCTCGCTCTTAAATGAAAAGCATTGGATGTTAGAGGACTTTGGTTTGTATCAGTTTCAGAAGCAGAGTTGAACTATATATGGTCTGTGTGTGTAGGAAATACAGTTCTTTTTTTCTGAACACACTCACGTTTCCTGCGTTTTTAGAGACTCTAAAGCAAGAGCGTGCTTCTTGCTCTAAAGCAGAGTGTGTTTCATGGATGAGAACTGTGCTGTGTGTTTCCTTTCACAAACGGAGTTAAATGCCAGGCTCTGTGTCTTCCTACAAGCAAGACTTCGTTTCTGGTAAACACAGTCACTTTTCAGCTCAAACGAAGCTAAATATTCACGAAGCTCACACTTTTCTCGCTCTTAACTGAAAAGCATTGGTTGTTAGAGGACCTTTGGTTTGTATCAGTTTAAGAAGCAGAGTTGAACTAGATATGGTCCGTGAATGTAGGAAACACATTTCTTTTGTTCTGAGCACACTCAAGTTTTCCTCCTCATTAGAGACTCTAGAAAGCAAGAGCATGCTTCTTGCTCTAAAGCAGAGTGTGTTTCATGGATAAGAACTGTGCTGTGTGTTTCCATTCAGAAACGGAGTTAAATGCCAGGCTCTGTGTCTTCCTACAGGCAAGAATTCTATTCTGGTAAACTCAGTCACTTTTCAGCTCAAATGAACCTACATAGTTCACGAAGCTTACACGTTTCTCGCTCTTAACTGAAAAGCATTGGATGTTGGAGCATCTGTGGTCTGTATCATTTTCAGAAGTGGAGTTGAAATAGATATGTTCTGTGTGTGTAGGAAACAAAGTTCTTTTTTTCTGAGCACACTCACGTTTCCCGCCTCATTAGAAATTCTAGAAAGCAAGAGTGTGCTTCTTGCTCTAAAGCAGAGTGTGTTTCATGGATGAGAACTGTGCTGTGTGTTTCCCTTCAGAAACGGAGTTAAATGCCAGGCTCTGGGTCTTCCTATAAAGCAAGATTTCATTTCTGGTAAACACAGTCACTTTTCATCTCAAACGAATCTACATAGTTCACGAAGCTCACACGTTTCTCGCTCTTTACTGGAAAGCATTGGATGTTAGAGGACCTGTGGTCTGTATCAGTTTCAGAAGGAGAGGTGAACTAGATATGGTCCGTGTGTGTAGGAAACACAGTTCTTTTTTTCTGAGCACACGCACGTTTCCCGCCTTATTAGAGACTCTAGAAAGCAAGTGCGTGCTTCTTGCTCTAAAGCAGAGTGTTTTTCATGGATGAGAACTGTGCTGTGTGTTTCCGTTCAGAAACGGAGTTAAATGCCAGGCTCTGTGTCTTCTTACAAGCAAAACTTCGTTTCTGGTAAACGCAGTCACTTTCCAGCTTAAACGAAGTTACATAGTTCACGAAGCTCACACGTTTCTTGCTCTTAACGGAAAAGCATTGGATGTTAGAGGACCTGTGGTTTGTACCAGTTTCAGAAGCAGAGTTGACCTAGATATGGTCCGTGTGTGTAGGAAACACACTTCTTTTGTTCTGAGCACACTCACGTTTCCCGCCTCATTAGAGATTCTAGAAAGCAAGAGCGTGCTTCTTGCTCTAAAGCAGAGTCTGTTTCATGGATGAAAACTGTGCTGTGTGTTTCCCTTCAGAAACGGAGTTAAATTCCAGGTCTGTGTCTTCCTACAAGCAAGACTTCGTTTCTGCTAAAGGCAGTCACTTTTCAGCCCAAAGAAGCTACATAGTTCACAAAGCTAACACGTTTCTCACTCTTAACTGAAAAGCATTGGATGTTAGAGGACCTGTGGTTTGTATCAGATTCAGAAGCAGAGTTGAGCTAGCTATGGTCCTTGTGTGTAGGAAACACAGTTCTTTTGTTCTGAGCACTCTCACGTTTCCCGCCTCATTAGAGACTCTAGAAAGCAAGAGCGTGCTTCTTGCTCTAAAGCAGAGTGTGTTTCATGGAAGAGAACTGTGTTGTGTTTTTCCCTTCAGAAACGGAGTTAAATGCCATGCTCTGTGTCTTCCTACAAGGAAGACTTCGTTTCTGGTAAACGCAGTCACTTTTCAGCTTAAACGAAGCTACATAGTTCACGAAGCTCACACGTTTCTTGCTCTTAACTGAAAAGCATTGGATGTTAGAGGACCTGTGGTTTGTATCATTTTCAGAAGCTGAGTTGAAATAGATATGGTCCGTGTGTGTAGGAAACACAGTTATTTTTTCTGAGCACACTCACGTTTCCCGCCTCATTAGAGATTCTAGAAAGCAAGAGCGTGCTTCTTGCTCTAAAGCAGAGTGTGTTTCATGGGTGGGAACTGTGCTGTGTGTTTCCCATCAGA